>CP136067.1:35147654-35326181 GCA_032622095.1 Siphonodentalium dalli
AGAACTTACAGCTCTTTGGGTCTATGATCATGCTTCCAGGAGGTATGACAGTGGTGTCGGTAGCGACCCAGTAAACTTGCAGAGCATAGAACCTGTAACGAAGATAATGGTCAAGTGGTGATAACTATAAACAGGAGGTTGCTCCAGCAGTGCTGGCATACCCCGACGCGTTGCAAATTCAAACATGGGCAACGCCTTGAAATAGGGTGTCTGTCATTTGCAGAATGAGGTGCCCAGAGGGTGAATTTAGTGATGCTACCCCGCGTCCCCTCTGGGGGACCTCATCTGCAAATGACAGACACCCTATTTCAAGGCTTGAACATGGGCAGGTAGGAACCCAAATACTGAGGACCTCTGCAATTCCTCATCTATAAGATCAGTCATTTAAATAATGGTTAAATAAAATCAGCAAAAGGACACAAATCAAAATAGTCTACAAGGACCATAACTCTGACAAAGATAGGTGAACCCAAATCCCAATTCGGTCTTGACCTGTATGCCCCCCCCCCCCCCCCCCCCCCCCCCAACGGATGGACGAAAACCGCATATTTCTGTAGTCCAGTATTTTTTTTTTCGGGTGACAAAAAGACTTAATTCTTAATTAATTTAGACTGAACCATTAACTTCTTTTATGACAACTGGCGAAAATGTTCTGAATACAATTGAAAGCATTTCCAAGATGACATCTGGAACAAGCTCAAAATAAAAAAAATTCTACTGACAGGCACCAAATGGATGGGCTTGAGCTCTACCCCTAGTGCTTCTGCGCTTGATCTCTGCCCCCTAGTGCAACCTAGGTAACATAATATTTTGTGAAACTGGGTAACTTTGTACCCATATCCAAGACTCAAAATAATAATTTTTTTACTGACTGCCAAAATGACAAGCACCAAATGGATGGTGTTGGTCATTTCAAAATGGTGCCTGTCAAATTTTCAGATGTACTGAATGAGACCGTATTTTAATTTCCAATCAACTTATTATTCGTCAATGAGTGAGTTAGTGAGCGTCCAATCGCCACCCAGGATAAACCCCAAGTTATTTTGTTTTCAAAAGTTCAAAAACGTTCAAAAAAGAACTATTTTTTACTTTCAATGTTTGATTTGGCCAGTAATGGCTCCTTGGATGTACCCAAACATATAGATTGTTTTAAATTTGCATTGGACAAAATGTCCCGACAGATACAGAAGTGCACTGGACATAAGCTATTTTTCTTCGGACAATGACCGTGACCGGCCACTTATTTTGAGCCTTGATCTGGAACCATACAAACCTCCTGTGTTTCCTGGATTACTTGAAGGGTTATTCAATGGAGATTGCACGGCACACGGCCCACCGTTACTCGCTGCCCGATAGAGACGACGCATCAGAATGGCTACCAGGGGGCGTCACTGATATGTGAGGTCGCATCATCGGACTACCAAGATTACTCGAAGCAACACTACTCATTGAATCTAAGAATATGAAAACAAGAAAGTCCATGAGTAGAAGTCATGATCGAAATTTGGTAAAAAAAATTGGGTTATGTTTGTTAACCCTTTCAGTGCCAAGTCCGATTTTTGTATCAACCCATATTTTCTTGATCATTTTTCAAATTTATTGATTATAATAATGTGATACATTGATGGAAAGAGCTCTAAGAGCTCTTTCCATCAATGTTTCCCATTATTATAATCAATAAATTTGAAAAATGATCAAGGAAATATGGGTTGATACAAAAATCGGACTAGGCACTGAAAGGGTTAAAGATGCATAATCCGAATTAATGCTCCCAAATTACTATTTCTATAACTATAACTCTAAAATCAAGTGGAGTTGGGTGTTAGATATTTGACAAAACCGGCCAAATTTTGTTGATCAAAATGTCGATAAATAACACGTTTTGGGCAATTTAATACTCTAGTTGACTGTGGTTAGCATTATTTTTGGGCAATTAATCGATTCTGATAACTGAAGTGGAATTTCAAACAATGTTGTTGTTGTTGGAGAAAGTTATCGCACTTATGTCATGACATGGACGGACGGACAGACTGATGCCAACCATCATTCATCAAACCATACACAACTCAACCAAAAATAGAATATAAATAAAAATAGTGCATGGATTCCCAATCATTCATTCATAGTTATGTTCCACAAACAGCCACGGAAAGAATATTGTGTTTAGGGTCGACTTTAGTACATTTCTAACATTTTAACTGGGAATGGTGTGGCATGTTTGTAATATATACTTTGTTCTATGCCAACCTGTGAATGTAGCATTCCACTAACATCACTGAATTTTCAAAGAAATCGACCATTCTACTTCATAGAAAACATCGTCTGAACTACGCTCAATTGTAAATATTTACATTTCAATTTGGGACGCAACAATCGGCGATAAACTAATGCAAACGATTTCACCATCTAGCGTCATTGCATTTAATTAATATATAAGAATGACAGTGTGCTTTGTTAATTTGGATTAATAATAACAGATGTACGTCTTCTAGATCTCTCTATTAAAATCCTAACGGATGTATGTCTCTATATCTCTCTATTAAAATCCTAACAGATGTACGTCTCTAGATCTCTCTATTAAAATCCTAACATATGTATGTCTCTAGATCTCTCTATTAAAATCCTAACGGATGTACGTCCTCTAGATCTCTCTATTAAAATCCTAAAGGATGTACGTCTCTAGATCTCTCTATTAAAATCCTAACGGATGTACGTCTCTAGATCTCTCTATTAAAATCCTAACGGATGTACGTCTCTAGATCTCTCTATTAAAATCCTAACGGATGTACTGTCTCTAGATCTCTCTATTAAAATCCTAACGGATGTACGTCTCTACATCTCTCTATTAAAATCCTAACGGATGTATGTCTTTAGATTTCTCTATTAAAATCCTAACGGATGTACGTCTCTAGATCTCTCTATTAAAATCCTAACGGATGTATGTCTCTAGTTCTCGATTAAAATCCTAACGGATGTACGTCTCTAGATCTCTCTATTAAAATCCTAACGGATGTACATCTCTAGATCTCTCTATTAAAATCCTAACGGATGTACGTCTCTAGATCTCTCTATTAAAATCCTAACGGATGTACGTCTCTAGATCTCTCTATTAAAATCCTAATGGATGTACGTCTCTAGATCTCTCTATTAAAATCCTAACGGATGTACGTCTCCAGTATCTCTCTATTAAAATCCTAACGGTTGTACGTCTCTAGATCTCTCTATTAATATCCTAATGGATGTACGTCTCTCGATCTCTCTATTAAAATCCTAACGGATGTACGTCTCTCGATCTCTCTATTAAAATCCCAACGAGATCTCTCTATGAAAATCTAACGGATGTATGTCTCTATATCTCTCTATTAAAATCCTAATGGATGTATGTCTCTCGATCTCTCTATTAAAATCCTAACGGATGTATGTCTCTATATCTCTCTATTAAAATCCTAATGGATGTACGTCTCTCGATCTCTCTATTAAAATCCATAACGGATGTACGTCTCTAGATCTCTCTATTAAAATTAGTTTCTGTTTTGAAGGGATTCCATCCATTTCATTGAGAGTGGTGCAGACTACAGGTTACACTGGTGTAAATGTTTTCCATAGGCCTCAGTGCCAACGATTTAACATATATTGTTGGCAATATAAATTTTTGGGTCCAAAATTTTCTTTAAATCTGAAAAATTTACATAGGGGGAAACTTTTTATGCAAACAAATCATGTCCTTCTAGCAGGGAATTTGCCTTTAAATCTTGTGTTTTCATAACTAGTGTCAGATCCGCATAAAAAAATTACTGTCATATTTTAGACCACACCAAAAAAATTCAAACTTCACTACAAAGGGTTAAATTCCTGTGCCAATGGCTATTTTACCTATGGGAAATCATAGGGAAGAGGTGTTTTTTATGCAAAAAGCACACAAGGCTATTGACCAATCAGGGCCCAGTGTCTATTTTATTCTCTCCTATATATTTCTCCCGCATCCGCTAGATGTCACAACCGAACCCTATTTACACCAGTGTAACATACACGTGATTTAATTGGTTTATGGCATAACTGATAACCTCACAGATCAGAGGGTCAATGACGTGCTGACAATTTTCCCATGCACTGTAAAACTGAACGATTGTCGGAAAACTAAATACAGGCGATATATCCATAATTCATTATACTCATCGCAATATAGGAGACATCATCTTCAAGTTTTTAATCAGTCAACGATACTCATGACTGATTATTCTTTTGCATCTTGTTGTATTAATAACTATTTCTAAATACTATGATTCTCACAAACATTTACTGCATCAGGAATGCGCATACAGTAATGCTCTAATTAATCGACCCCTTAACCACAGCAGAATTATGGGTAACTTTTCAGGATTTAGTCGGAAATATGGCTTGTTGCCATTCATCAGAAAGCTCTCCCCGAGAGCTTTCTGATGAATGGCAACAAGCCATATTTCCGACTAAATCCTGAAAAGTTACCCATAATTCTGCTGTGGTTAAGGGGTCGATTAATTATAGCATTACTGTACATTGATGATGGTTGTTAGAATTGAGGACTTATATATGATTTTGATATCTAGCTTGAGAAGTATTATGAATTTATGCCATCAAAGGCCCACTTAATTTTCGAGGCGCCAATTATTTTTTTTAGGGGAAGAACTCTATCTTTAATATATAGAGTTATTCCCCCTGCATTGAAAATAATACTACAATCTAGATGACAAAAAGCATTGGCAACTCATCAAGAACAACATTTCCTCAGTTTATTACACCGGATAAGTTGATAATACAATGTTTTGGAGCTTCCTCTTTCAAATGGTATATAATAAATTATGGCATATATTTTATATAATGTAATCTGGGGGTTCATGGTATATAATATGGCATATATTTTATATAATGTAATCTGGGGGTTCATGGTATATAATATGGCATATATTTTATATAATGTAATCTGGGGGTTCATGGTATATAATATGGCATATATTTTATATAATGTAATCTGGGGGTTCGTGGTATATAATATGGCATATATTTTATATAATGTAATCTGGGGGTTCATGGTATATAATATGGCATATATTTTATATAATGTAATCAGGGGATTCATGGTATATAATATGGCATATATTTTATATAATGTAATCTGGGGGTTCATGGTATATAATATGGCATATATTTTATATAATGTAATCTGGGGGTTCATGGTATATAATATGGCATATATTTTATATAATGTAATCTGGGGGTTCATGGTATATAATATGGCATATATTTTATATAATGTAATCTGGGGGTTCATGGTATATTATATGGCATATATTTTATATAATGTAATCTGGGGGTTTGAAAATTAAGTGGGCCTTTAATAGAAATTCATCTTTTAGTGGAACGCTCTTTTTTCAAGCCTTTATGATCAGGCCTGGAACAAGGTGCCTGGAACAAGGTGCCTGGAACAAGGTGCCTGAGAACAAGGTGCCTGGAACAAGGTGCCTGGAACAAGGTGCCTGAGGTCCCCAGAGGGTGAATTTAGTGAAGTTATCCTGTTAATGCGGGCTAGCATCACAAAATTCACCCTCTGGGGACCTCATTCTGCTTAGGCCTTATCTTCTCTGAAAGTTTCTTTATTATAAAAGTTCTATCAAAACTTAAGATTATATTTCTTTTTTAGTTTAGTTTCTCTCTATATCCCAAAATTGGCAGACGACACATAATCGAGGTTCCCAATGGGTGTACATCACAATAATATTCACCATTTGGGAACTTCAATCTGAATCTATGTCTCCAATAGCAGATGAGGCCATGCAGAATGAGTTCCCAAGAGGGTGAATTTTGTGATGCTTGTCCACTATGTGGGAATTCACCCTCTGGGGACCTCATACTGCAAATGACCGACACAGAAAAACGTAGTCTGATGGTCTCGGACAAAATTGCGGATGAAGATGGATAATGCTAAAATCAAGTGGTAATACAGCCAAATTTCATGATACTCAAGTGACAATATGGCCATATTTCGTCTTCAGAAATTTCTTTTTCTTTTTTAATTTAGTTTCTCTATATCCCGAAATTGGCAGACAACACAATGCATAATTGAGGTGCCCAATCATTATCCATCACAATCTTCACCATCTGGGAACTTAAATCTGTCTCCCATAACAGATGAGGCCATGCAGAATGAGGTCCCAAGAGGATGAATTTGTTGACGCTAGCCCACAAATTAGCGTCACTAAATTCACTCTGGAGACCTCAGTCTGCAAATGTCTGAGACCATATTTCAGGCCTGCTGCCTTCTTACCTTGCCTGGACCCCTGGAAGCTAGAATTAGGATAGGTAAGGCGGGCCATGCTGGGTGACGCTGTTCCACTGTAACTCTTAGCTTTAGTCATTGGACCTTTGGTGATTATAGAGCTGTCGGTGCCATAACCGCTGGAATCTGTACTGCTCCAAGGGATACCCCTCAAATCATCTTTACTCCTCGTCAGACTAGAAGGACGATTCATGTTTCTGGAACTAGACGAACAATTCCATTGTTGTTATTTGCGTGCAAAGAAGATAGCGCCTTGGCAATTTTAAGTATTTATGTGATGTCTCTATTTTGACTCAAGGATGAAAATACTCGCATATATAAGAGAATGCATTGGCACATGGTTTTCGCAAAATTTCAGGAAGCTCCAGTCATGGAAGGGTTGACCTATACGTGGCAAGCCTTGAAATAGTGTCTGTCATTTGCAGAATGAGGTCCCCAAAGGGTGAATTTAGTGATGCTACCCCGCATAGCGGGCTACCATCACCAAATTCACCCTCTGGGAACCTCATTCTGCTCAGGTGTAAGCAGAATGAGGTCCCTAGAGGGTGAATTTGGTGATGCGGGGTAGCATCACTAAATTCACCCTCTGGGGACCTCATTCTGCAAATGAGAGACACACTATTTCAAGGCTTGTTGCGACATCAACAATCACATTCAAATCACACCAATTTTTATTTGAATCTACCCACCGTCAGTTCAAAATCCAGCTAATCCACGTTACTTCATGACTGGGAAATGATCAGACGCGTACATAATAATTGTTCTTGCAAAGAGATGAATATTATTCAATCCAGTTATTATTTTCTGCTAACCTATATATGGTCATACATACCAAATAAGCAATTTACCATGATAGTATTGTGACTTGTAAACGCACCAAATTAGGGGTTTTACAACTGATGTATAATGCACGTGAATCTAAATAAGGAAATAATTCAATATCGTGACTCTGCTTATAAACAATTCACTGCGCATTTTGCGAGAAATAAAAAACATCGACCTGCATTTTCTCCGACACAAAACATGTTTTGTGAATAAAATCGCATTCATATCATCATTATGCTCTACTATTAGAATATTCATGAGTAGTGATGGGCGGTTAACCGACAAAACAACTCAGTTTCGTTTTTTAACAATAAACCGAAAACCGACCGACGCGATTTTGCTCAAACCGACATTACGGTTTTTTTTTCACTTAAATCGACTTATTATACCTCCCCAGGTACTTATTAGTTGATATTGTTATCAAATTATCGGCGTCTCTGATAAATATTATATCGGAATGTGTCCATTTCGTCTCAGATATGTGTTGTTATAATATCGTAGGCGACTGTTTTTGTTCTTTTTCAAAACATGGCCGAACAAAATAACGAACAGGGTTCAACAGGGCTATTTTACGCGTCTAACTGGAGACGACTCCAAAAAATGTCGCTGCTTAATATGTCATAAAAACGTCGTATCAGAGCATGCAAATACCAGCAACCTGCAGTGGCCAGACAGTCGAAAACTAAACCAATTAAATGGTATGAACACTTTGATCGTCTGGACATTCCGATGTGACGTAATCTGGGCAACCCATGTGCAGCTTGTAAACTATGTGGCAACATCAATCACAGACATCAAAGCGATCACACCGCAGTCATTGAATGTGGGTCAATCATGCACGTGTCAAGAATTGTTACACAGTCAGGTCAAGGACGCCCACTTTTTGTGAATTTGCTGTTTGCGGTTGAACTCTCAGATACTATAATGCATATAATATGATAAATATGTTTTAACATGTCAGAAAGGGATGAACGAACATTGAACAGTGAAGATGGGGGTGTTTATTTTTTTAAATACCGAATTGTATCATCTTTATGATCTTATCGCTTTGGCATGATTGGATTCATTTTGCGTCGGCATTTTGTCCCGTTGTTTACCGGTGATCGCAGTTCCTTCCTCAAACATTCAACGTTATTGGGACATTATTGACTCTAATTACGGTTACTTTGAAAGTATATACTCAAATTGTATGTATTTCAGTATAATTTCACTATCTAGTAAAAAAAAAACGAAAACCGAACCGAAACCGAGGTTTTTTCTCACAAAAAAAACGAAACCGAAACCGAACGTAAAAAATCAAAACCGCCCATCTCTATTCATGAGGATATTATCATAATTTGATAAATGTTATTTCTAAATTATAACCTACAACGTTATTCTAAATTATAACCTACAATGTTATTTCTAAATTATAACCTTTAAATAATCGAGATATCCCAGTATTACAAGTAGTGCACTGATGAGAATGTTTAGCCATTCATCATTTGCGTGACAAGTTTATTTTTGCGTAACTCTTATGCGAGCGAACTGATTGTTTGCCTCAAATTTTATACACAAGTAAAAAAATTCTAAATCCATGTGCGGACTTTCATTAACCCTTTCTATACTAAATAGATTCTCCCATTCAATGATAGAGGTATACATTGGAATGGTCTATTATTCATTTGGAGGGATGTTCAGGTTATATAAGTGAACAACAGATAATACAAGTACGAAGGAGTCCTATTATTAACCCTTGTAGAACAAGTTCTATTGAGTTCCTGGACACAGGGATCAGCCTAGAGTATTAAATTAACCCTTTACCCAACAAACCGGCCAAAAACGGCCAAATAAAGCTGCAACAGCCTAAATTATCTTGGGTCTGTCTCAATAAAACCATACAAATATGGATATCATTGGAACCGGCTCATTGACCACATTGTGATGGTTACAGTTATGCCCTGTGCCAATGCATTCTCTTATATATGCGAGTCGACCATAGGTCGCCTCGCATATATAAGAGAATGCATTCTTTAACAATTTATAATTTTTAATGTGTTAAGCCAATGCATTCTCTTATATATGCGAGGCGACCTATGGTCGACTCGCATATATAAGAGAATGCATTGAAACAGGGCCCTTCTGTTGGGTAAAGGGTTAAGGGAAATGTATATATAATAAGTTGTTAGGTCACTTGTTGAACTTACCATCTGAACATTTCCTAAGGGAATTACACGTCAATTTAGTATAGAAAGGGTTAACCTGGATAATGTCTATAAAGCTATAAGTATGGTATGGTGAAATTCACAAATAATCACCAATAACTCTTAATAAAATGTCAAACTGTTTATTCCATAGAAAATATTATATTTGTTCTGAACTCCACAAGAGTTGTCAACTGAAAGTAGCAATGTAATGAGAAGACTATATTTTATCACTATGTTTACATAAATACAAACTCATTTTACCTTGCAAAGTGACAGTGTGAATTAAATGTAAACAAACCGAAATTACTCATAATTAATTGACATATTCTATGCACAATTTAACAAGAAAGCTAGATTATAAATTATAATACATCATTATGACTAAGATGTCATTCTTTCCGATGTATATAGTATCATGTTTTGATTTGAAGAGTAAAATCAATTAAAAGTGAAAACAAATCCTGCATAACTGGATCTGGGCATAAAGACTGCTATAGAAACATATATACACGGGGCTTTGATGCAAAACAGCATTATCCCAACCGATTTCACTAACTGGTTTACGTCGAAGAAAAATTGGATTACAGAGAAGGTTAATTTCACTAAAAAACAATAGTTTGCACCTCTGGTGCTGGCATACCTTCACAGTGCAATTTCAAATGTGGGCATTGCTGATGCCATCAGCTGAGAGGAACCTCAGGAATTCTCTCCTCTGTAAGATCAGTCATTAAAAAATATCAACAGAAGGACCGGACGGACAAAAATCGGGAAATATTGAAGAAAGGAAGGGCCGTAATGTAGGCAAAAAAATTGGGATAAACCTGGTTACGGTATGCTCACTGATTTGCGATATTGTGGCAAGGAACTTGAATACCAAAAATTATTGAAATTGATTCATATTTGTTTGAGCTATCAAGCCGGATGAAAAAAAATGGACGGCTAGATGGACAAGATTATTCCAGTATACCCCCCCCCCACAACTTTGCAGGAGGTATAACGAAAATGCAAACAACATCATTTGCCCCTCTTATTAAACAATCCATATGATTGACATCCATCCTCCACACAAAATTTCATTCAGATCCAATAACCCATGGCTGAAAAACCAACATGTCCAGAAAGGAAATTTTGTGATGGTGAATATTCATACCAGATTTCATTCAGATCCGATAAACCATGGCTGAGATATCTGGGTGGATGGACGAAAAACCAACATTTCCAAGCCGGAGTTTAGTGTGACTGTAATTTGCATAATGAGGTTCCCAGAGGGTGAATTTAGTGATGCTATCCCACATAGCGGGCTAGCATCACCAAATTCACCCTCTAGGGACCTCATTCTGTATGGCCTCATATGCTATGGGAGACATAGACTCAGATTGAAGTTCCCAAATGGTGAATATTGTGATGTACACTCATTTAGAACCTCAATTATGCAATGTGCCGTCTGCCAATTTGGGCATATAGTAAAACTAAACTGAAAATGAAATACAATCTATGTGAAGAAGTTTCTATAGAAATTTGATAATAAAGAAACTTTCCAGAGAAGATGAGGCCTAAGCAGAATGAGGTTCCCAGTGGGTGAATTTAGTGACGCTGGCCTTCTATGCGGGATAGCGTCACTAAATTCACCCTCTGGGGATCTCATTCTGCAAATGACAGGCACACTAAACTCAGACTTGAACATTTCCAGATAAACAAAGATGGATGACTTATGGCATCTAAATGCACTAAAAACTTACGTCATCACTTCTGGGTAGTCCTCTTGAGGCTGAAAAATAAAACAGGAATATAGAGAAATTAAAAAAGATTTCCACACATAAAAATGTCACACCAAATTGCATCCATACTCTATTCAACGCAACAAAATCAACATCCATTACTTATATTTACACTCAACCGAGTCAACTGGTGAAAACACATAATATAAAGAGCATACAGCTGGTCAGCAATAGGTTTATATTGAACCTAAATATTCACATTTATTTGGTTCTGAAATAGGCCAATAGTAAGCTTATTTTTTTGGGTGCGTTTTTTTTATTTATGTAATTAAAATTTTTATATCAAATTTTGAAAAATTAACACGGTTATAACCTCCACCAGGGTACCCTGAGTCACCACACCAAAATTGGATGAAATCGGACCAGCAGTCTGGGAGAAAAATCTGAACAGACAGACATAAGGACAGAACATACTCTTTTAGATATATAGATTCTGTCTGTTGTTTGCTTTAATTACTTGAACAACCCCTCAAGAAAAACAATAGACCATTCCAATGTATACTTTTATAACTGAGTGGGAGAATCCATTCAGAACAGAAAGGATTCAAGGAAGAAAGTGAATTAAAGGAAAGGTCCAGACCTGAGAATATGTAGAGTAATCACCCCTACCCCTTCTTATTCAAGGGACGTGATAGTACATACTAAACATATCCATCTTACCTATGGGGGAGACAGAATATAATCGAACTATAGTGACCCCAACCAAATTGCCAAGGTCATACTCGGAGAGGCCGCGACCTATGAGTTATGCAAGTCTAACCACAAAGGAAGGAAGTATTAGGTAATAATTCCAGTTCACCCATGGGTCAGTACAGACAAAGGAAGATACTAATGGCGCTATAGGTCATTAGCGTATATATAAACCAAACATTAATCTACTCTTTAATTAGTTCTGGCCCTTCATGCCTATCTGACATGTGCCAACATGCAATCGCTAATTAATAAGCGACGCCTTCGACCATTCTATGACATCTATGATTGATTCACAATTATGTATCATTTACCATCACTTGCTATTCACAACATGATGTTAGTGATGAATAAACTTTATACAGAGAACAGTCTTATTCCTTCACAAATAGTGTGTCTGTCATTTGCAGAATGAGGTCCCCATAGGGTGAATTTAGTGACGCTATCCTGCATAGCAGGCTATCATCACTAAATTCACCCTCTGGGGACCTCATTATGATTAGGCCGCTTCTCTGAAAAGTTTCTTTATTATCAAATTTCTATAGAAACTTAGATTCTATTTCTTTTTTAGTTTAGTTTCTCCATATCCCCAAATTGGCAGACGACACATTGCATAATCTAGGTTCCCAATGTGTGTAAAAATAGAGAGAAGTGGCACATTTAAGGGAGACGATTTCTGCCAAATCGCCACCTTGGTGGGTCCCTGATCTCACCTCAATGCCATGCTGAGCTTGGAACAGTCTGTTTCTAACCTCGTCATATCGCTGCTGACGCTCTTCTAGTGATTGTGTCTTTGGTAAATGAGGCCTGTCTAAATGGCGATACTGAAAGAGAAACAATGTTAAATAAAAGGCCCAACACAGTGGCAAGCCTTGAAATAGGGTGTCTGTCATTTGCAGAATGAGGTCCCCAGAGGGTGAATTTAGTGATGCTACCCCGCATAGCGGGCTAGCATCACCAAATTCTCCCTCTGGGAACCTCATTCTGCTGAGGTGTAAGCAGAATGAGGTCCCCAGAGGGTGAATTTGGTGATGCTAGCTCGCTATGCGGGGTAGCATCACTAAATTCACCCTCTGGGGACCTCATTCTGCAAATGACAGACACTATTTCAAGGCTTGCACAGTGGCTTCATTTGGAGCAGAAGCTTTATAGAAATATATTATAATGGAATAAATACATGTGCATTGTCTTATAACTGAGCTGCATACAAATAACCAAATCTGGCCTTTAATTGGCACAATATCAATAAAATTCTAAGAATACACGATGAACGATTCTATGTTGAAAAATGGCAATAACTCCACCAAAATGAGTCCAACTGAACTGGACTGGTAGCGTCACTAAAATCACCTTCTGGGGACCTCATTCTGCAAATGTCCAGCACCATATTTTCAGGCCTGTGTACAGTAATGCCCTAAATAATCGACTCCTTAACCACAGCAGAATTATGGGTAATTTTTCAGGATTTAGTCGAAAATATGGCTTGTTGCCATTCATCGGAAAGCTCTCAGTAAGCGCTTTCCGATGAATGGCAACAAGCCATATTTCCGACTAGATCCTGAAAAATTACCAATAATTATGCTGTGGTTAAGGAGTCGATTATTTAGGGCATTACTGTAAATTCAACCATCAAATGTCCAGCACCATATTGTCAGGCCTGCTCTGGGATTAATATCCATTGGAGATCAACATCCCACGTGAAAATATTTTAGTAAATTCAGACTGACCCAATACAAATATCACTGCAGTAGAAGCTTTTCTAAGTAAATTAAAGTCTGCTAGGCCATGTGTCGCCCGTAAAATGTGGCTTTATTTGACAGTTGGGCTTTTTAGGAAATGAAAAATTTGATTCCAACTGTTTATGTTGTTAACCCTGTGCCAATGAATGCTCTTATATATGCGAGTCAACCATAGGACACATCGCATATATAAGAGAATGCACTGGCCGAACAATTTTTTATCAATTTTTCTTACATTCTTTAATAATTTTTATCATTTTTTCTTATATTGTTTAACAGTTTTTATCATTTTTTTTTATCATTTTATCTTACTTTCTATAACAATTTTTATCAATTTGTCTAATATTCTTTAACAATTTTATCATTTTTTCTTACATTCTTTATCAATTTTTATAGTTTTTTTCTTACATTCTTCAAACAATTTTTTTTATTTTTTATCGTTATTTCTTACATTCTTTACCATTTTTTTTCATTTTTTCATATATTTTTTAACAATTATAAAAATTAATTTAAAATTTGTTAGGCCAATGCATTCTCTTATATATGCAAGCAGACCATAGGTATACTTGCATATATAAGAGAATGCATTGGCAAAGGGTTTTTGCAAAAATTCAGGAAGCTCCTATCATGAAAGGGTTAACATATACGATTAGATGCCAGAAAATAATAATTGGCAAATTCTAAGTCCTAATAGGGGCATAACTCCATCAGAAATAGTCGGACCGAAACCAAATTCGCACTTGACCTGTATTTTCATGTGATTAATCCACATACTAAATTTGAAAGCTATTAGATAATTGAGTTATCATACAGATACTAAAATAATCAGCAAATTCTAAGTCGAAAAGGGGCATAACTTTGTCAGCAATGGACCCAAATTCAAACTTGATCGGGACTTTCTCATATTATGAAGGCCACATATCACGTTTCATCAAATTCTGTCGATATTATCATCCGGACAACAAATGTTTCATGAGACATGCAGACGGACACGCAGATGGACAGACATGCAGATGGATGGACAAGTCTCCCAAAAAAAAACATTTTGGCAACGAAATAAATAAGAAGACTTCCTACATAATTAAATTTGGTATTACAATTGTCTAAGAACATGGTTATTAGTTTGCTTTGGTCTTTTGCAGGGAAACTGCAGATAGAAGACTGAGAACTTTTACTGTGTCCAACTTACTTTTCGCTCATCAAAACTACCGGCACCATTTCTCTGTAAGATTGTTCTCTGCGGCTGCGAAGAACTGAGAAGGTGTTCCTTGAACGTGACTGTTGGACTGAAATAGTTAGATGAAGGATTGGTGAGAGCAAAACCTTAAATTGATCTTGTCCTGTGTTTTAACCCTTTACCCAACAAACCGGCCAAAACCGGCCAAATAAAGCTTAAACAGCCTAAAATATCTTGGGTCTGTCTCAATAGAACCATACAAATATGGATATCATTGGAACCGGCTCCTTGACCACATTGTGATAGTTACAGTTGTGCCCTGTGCCAATGCATTCTCTTATATATGCGAGTCGACCATAGGTCGCCTCGCATATATAAGAGAATGCATTGGCCTAAAAAAAATCTTTTTTTAACACTTTTTACCATTTTTTCTTACATTCTTTAACAATTTTATAATTTTTAATGTGTTAAGCCAATGCATTCTCTTATATATGCGAGGCGACCTATGGTCGACTCGCATATATAAGAGAATGCATTGGCACAGGGCCCTTCTGTTGGGTAAAGGGTTAAGGTAATAAACCAGCCATGAAAAAGCATGTCTGTCATTTGAAGAAGCTATAATAACTCACAAATTTAGTAAGAGGTATTGCAAAACATACAAATGCAGAGGATTTCCGAAAATTAGTCATATAGGGCTGAAAATAGGTGTTTTGTTTCTCATATTATTTTTATAAATTTGAGGTAATTTTCTTTGTGCTGGTTTGTATTAATCAGCAATAGCGTAAAAAATGCACCTGTAGACCATGGGAGGAAAATCTAGAGCTCTCGTCGCTCTGAAACGTTTATGGTGCTACCTACTGATGATTAAAACAAAGAGAAAGCATTGCATGAAGTTTTTAGAGGTACTCAATCCGATCAGACGCTCCTATATTACTATTTCTTTGGCTTCGGGAGTAAAAAATATTTGATTCGAGTCGAGGAACCCACCCGTCAAAGCTCAGATTGATCAGATATAGATTTTTGAAGTTTGTGATTTCAATTGTTTGATTACCAGAAACACGAGGTCAAACAGACGGTCTTGCAGATAAAGATGGATAACTCTAAAATCAAATGGTTATTATTACCACTTGATTTTAGAGTTATCCATCGTTATCTGCAAGACCGTCCATTTGACACTCATGCTTCAATCCGTTTGTGGCCCACAAACAATAGAAACCACAAAGTTCAAAAATCGATATCTAATCACTCTGAGCTTTGATGGGTGGGTTCCTCAACTCGAATCAAATATTTTTTACCCCCGAATCAGGTTATGATAACACAATATACCATTTCTGGACAGTCGCATATTATTCCGTTTCCGATTCTAGAATTGCTATGAAAACAAATTGTGCAGTTCGGAGGGTCCGATTGTGTTTTAATGTTAAGTTGATAATCATACAGTGTATTTGTTCTCAGTAAAACAAGTAGTACATGATTTCTTTTAACCCTTTACCCAACAAACCGGCCAAAACCGGCCAAATAAAGCTTCAACAGCCTAAAATATCTTCGGTCTGTCTCAATAGAACCATACAAATATGGATATCACTGGAACCGGCTCATTGACCACATTGTGATAGTTACAGTTAGCCCTGTGCCAATGCATTCTCTTATATATGCGAGTCGACCATAGGTCGCCTCGCATATATAAGAGAATGCATTGGCCTAAACAAAAATCTTTTTTTAACACTTTTTACCATTTTTTCTTACATTCTTTAACAATTTTATAATTTTTAATGTGTTAAGCCAATGCATTCTCTTATATATGCGAGGCGACCTATGGTCGACTCGCATATATAAGAGAATGCATTGGCACAGGGCCCTTCTGTTGGGTAAAGGGTTAACGTCTTATGAAGGACATTTTAACAGTCCATGCAGCAGTTGATACTGCTTTGCATCGTGAACTATACCCACCCCACTGGGCACTATACCCGCGTAGTCAACTCCAAGCAATGCTATATCATTAGATACCTATACTATACTCACATTCTAGTGTATGCAGTTTTATTGACAATAACGGATTTTCCTGTCTGATCGACATTGTGATCCAAGCCGAAATACGCTGCTACTCGATGAACTAACATCCTATCGTAAGATGACATTTCTGGGAATTTGAGGTAATGATGCCTGAAATAAACATTTAATATTCAAAAATTAATTTAATTCAGTTTGTATTTATTATTATTTTCCATTTTTATTTCTGATAAAAATTTGAAGTTTTCTTTTTGGTTTGTTTGAACTCAAGTCTGAGTTTAGTTTGCCTGTCATTTGCAGAATGAGGTCCCCAGGGGGTGAATTTAGTGACACTATCCCGCATAGCAGGCTAGCATCACTAAATTCACCCTCTGGGACCTCATTCTTCTTAGGACTCATCTTCTCTGGAAAGACACATTGCATAATCGAGGTTCCCAATGGGTGTACTTCACAATATTCACCATTTTGGAACTTCAATCTTAGCCTGTCTCCCAAACCAGATGAGGCCTAAGCAGAATGAGGTCCCCAGAGGGTGAATTTAGTGATGCTAGCCCGCTATGTGGGATAGCATCACTAAATTAACCCTCTGCGAACCTCACTCTGCAAGTGACAGGCACACTAAACTCAGGCTTGTTTAAACTGTATGTACTTTGGTTTGTACAACAGACTACTACTTTGAAATTGTATTAGCGCTTTTAATCATGAAAATAGCCAGCCTGCTGGTTAATTTTGTAGGTAAAGAATAAATATAAATGAAAGTGTCAATGAAACTGTAGCTCAACTTGGAGAGGGGGATAATGTAATACATTAGTCAATGGAGCGATAAGGTATGAGGAAAGTTTAAATGAGTAGGGGTCCGTTAATAAATCAACAATCTCTTCACAAGATTGAAAAAAAGCAGAATGAATTATTCAAATGAAAACATTGAAGACACATACTTTGGTTCTTTGATGAATTTTGATAGATCCTTTTCTATTTTAAGTAACATATTGCGGTCTTTTGGAGTTCTGTGCAGAGTCTTTTTAATGAATCCTTCCAAATCGATACCTGAAGTATCTTTGTAGAATTCTCGAGTGTCCGAGTCTGAAAATCATAAAAAAGTAGCTGATTAGCAATCGTATCTTCAATATATAGGAATATTATTTATTACATGATCCCACCCTTATTCCATTCAATAAACCCATTCTATAAATTGTGATATTAAATGTTCGTTTAATAACTGGAAATAGTGCCAGGTGACCATTGACTTCCGGCTTGTTGGCTGTTTATATTCCGTACGCTACGTCTCAAAATACTATGGCTTCCAATATTTTTCCTACAAACCATATTGAATGAAGAGTTTGAAAAGTCATGTCATTAAACATAAGTCATTAAATGTGACAAAGGGTCTTTATTTATCTGGGATACGCGGGCAAACAACGCATAGTTACATGAAACGTCATCGAATGCCTTATAGAAGCCGATGTTAGTTTCACGTCCCATTTGTTGATTTAAGCCAATAGGTTAGAATAAACATATTTTCATTGCCAAATAATGATGACAATATGGATAGGGGCACGAGTGCTGTCCACTTAGACTTGCCCCTCTCCCAATACAAAACAACCAGTATTAAGGCCAAAAAAAAATTTGTTTCACAGGGGATATAGAAACTGAATTGAAGGGAAAAAGTAACTAGAGCTACAGTAATGCCCTGCTTAACCACAGCAGAATTATGGGTAACTTTTCAGTATTTAGTCGGAAATATGGCTTGTTGCCATTCATTGGAAAGCTCTCGGGGAGAGTTTTCCGATGAATGGCAACAAGCCATATTTCCGACTAAATCCTGAAAAGTTACCCATAATTCTGCTGTGGTTATGGAGTCGATTAATTAGGGCATTACTGTATGATAGACCTGAGAAATGTTTGAAATAGAAAAAAATTATCGTAGCAATTTAAAAATATTGTCTTGCAAGCGCAGATGACAAAATTTAGGGGAGAGAAATCGGGCCATTCTAATATAACGAAACACAGAGTTGGCCTGAACTGAATACGAAAATCAACCAGTCTAAACTGTTCACTTTTTTGAGAACTTTTACAGTTTTGTAAAATAAGTAAACCAGCAAACGAATAAGATTATAGTTTAGCAAGCGAAGCCTAACTGTCTTAGTAATGCATAATGATCGGTATGAATTGTTATATGATAACTTAGGTAATTAGGTATTTGGTGTACCAATACTTTTTGTATGAAAATATAGTGTAATTGATTTCGCTTGGGTTAAGCTCTTCAGGTCACCTCACATTCACCTTCAATTCACCTTAAGAGAAACCCAAGCAAAATGAGCAATTTACTTACGACAATTCATACTGGCTTATGCTTTACTAAGACAGTTAGGCTTCCCTTGCTAAACTATAATCTTGTAATTATTCACTCCAACTACTTAGTATATGGCTACATACATTACACCCACATCGTTCTCCAGCAATGTATTGCCCACCTCAGAAATGAAGGTCGAACAATCCGACAAAGGTGAACCTAACATAAATACCAGAGTTTAGGAATGCCAAAAAATAACTAACCGTTCGCGCCCAGACACATGATAAACTTCCACACGTGAAGGTCAATATCACCCAACACAAATTAGGCTACCTTTATATAAAGCCGCCATAAATGAAGGAGAACACAACATCCGTGACCCCTCATACCGTGTCATACAAGTCGCACATACTGACTGGATGTACCTACTAAGGACATTATATCCAGAGGGCACCAACAGGTCAGACACCTTACGGTGAATAATATTAATCTCATCAAACTAGTAATGTCACATTCAACAAAGGCTGCTCTGGCAGTTATGACACCCCCCCTCCCTTCCCGCAGACAAGCCTTGAAATAGGGTGTCTGTCATTTGCAGAATGAGGTCCCCAGAGGGTGAATTTGGTGATGCTGAGGTGTAAGCAGAATGAGGTCCCCAGAGGGTGAATTTGGTGATGCTAGCCTGCTATGCGGGATAGCATCACTAAATTCACCCTCTGGGGACCTCATTCTGCAAATGACAGGCACACTATTTCAAAGCTTGCCCGCAGATCAGTGTAGTTTCCAGTAATTATTTGGATACACCTGTTTTATATGCCAAAGTCATATCCGAAGGCCGCAGCCCTAAGTTGGGGGAGGATATGGGGTGGCCTACCCCTGGAATTACATGTAAATACTGCCATAAAATGACAATTTATTGCTTTATTTGATGATTTAGTGTTAGTTGTCACTTGTGTTTGTTTTCTAGCAGTAAATGGTCAAAAACAAATTATCTGGGCGCCTGGAGTTTGGGCGCCCATACCTGTTACAGGTATCAAAACTGGCCTGGAAATTACTCTGCCGCAGATACTTATTTGTCTATTCTTCAACCCTCCTACAACCCAAGAACAGAAAGGAGAGTTTCAACTCACCAAATGATGAATAACTGTCTGAGCCTTGAGAGCCTGTTTTCTCCAAATATCTTTTCTCGGTAGTTTCCTGAAATAAAAGAATGAAAGTGCTAACTTTGAAATGTCATACATCATACATTATGGTCAATGGAGCGATAAGAAATGAAGAAAATTTTATATTTAAGTATTACAAGAGATTTGGGATCAATTGGATGAAAAATGTTGGCTTTAGGGAATGCCAAATGATTTATTCATGCAAAGAGTAAATTCTAAGCTGACTTTTTCACCGAAAATCATTTAAACAGAATACATGCAACAAATGAAAGAATTGCATGATTCGCCTATCCTCTCTCATAAGTCTTAGCTGTTTTGTACCATTTGGATTTATGTACAATATGTTTGTTGATTTAGTTTAGTTTAATGGGGTACTGTACACTAAAATGTATACATTTGTGAGACCATCTACTTTTATAATCAACAATATATATCCACCAAATGTATGAAATTGAGCCATGGATTAGTGCAAAATACACTCATATGCTATAAGAACAATGCAAACAACGTGATGATTTTAATGAAAATTAATTTATGACTCCAGCCATAAATTCATTTCATTATAATTACCATGTTGTTTGCATGGTTCATAGAGCACATGAGTGTATTTTGCACTAATCCATGGCTCAATTTCATACATTTGGTGGATATATATTGTTGATTATAAAAGTAGATGGTCTCACAAATGTATACATTTTAGTGTACAGTACCCCATTAAACTAAACTAAATCAACAAACATATTGTACATAAATCCAAATGGTACAAAACAGCTAAGACTTATGAGAGAGGATAGGCGAATCATGCATCTTAGCACAACCTAACCGAATGGCGCGAATTCTAGGGCCAATAAATGCTCTCGCTGTGTTTTCCTCGTGGGAAGGACTGAATATTATACCATTTGAAAGAACCGTCCCTTTGTGAACGTTCAGACAAACACGATTCAATCATAAGTGGAAGAATCAGTGCGATAAAATCATGGATAGATTGTTCACACGATTGTGATGTCGTCATACATGATGATATCATATAGGTTGTTTGTAAGCATGTGATTGACTACCCTGCGATCTTTCCAGCCACGATTTTTATGTACACACGACTGCGATTACATCGCAAGTGGAGGTATCCAAGGATTCGCCACGATTTCGAATCTAAAATCAAACAGAGCTTGATATTATTTTTTAACTTGCGATATTGATGTGAGCATGCGCAGTCTAACTACCGTTTACTTCCTACGACGGAAATCCTTCCATTTACAATTGAATCGTGGTCGTCTGAACGTTCACTTACATGTTTCTACCAATTCTGGTAAATGAACAAACATCACTGATTTAATTATTACCTCTACTTGTTTAGCTTGAGGACCTGAAATCGGGAATGGTTCGTCATATGTTCCGGAGGATATTCTCTCCCCAGGTGGCGACACATCCTCCCCTGTCATGGCTGAACTCCGCTTCAATTGTTTCTTCTGGTTTGTATTCTGCACTGTAAGTCGATCCATCTGAGGAAATTAACCAGATTGTTAACAAAATAATTTCTATTCAAAGTCGTTCTATTTTGAGGCACACAACAGCGCTTGACTGCCTAGAATTGAAAAGCAGCGCAAAAAAAGGCGTATGCCTCACGATCTTAGTTTAGAGCATGCGCTAGAATGCTGTGTACCAGAGAAACCATTCATTTATTGTAATCAAAACAATCAAAGTGAAAGAGACAACGTCGTCAAAACAGTCTTTAATATTGTGACGTAAGTACTCATTGCGACATCAGTACTCCTCGCGAGCATATGCATGATCATGACGAAATAGCAGCGAAATTTATGTATTTTTGTCTGTCAATGTTCTGTTCGGTATATAATCGTCATGTTGAGTAAAAATCGTTTATCAAAAATGTCGAACCATAGTGTAGTGTTTGATTTGAGAAACAGATCCATATGAAACGGGAATGAGGAAATGGTTCCGGTAGGTTCACCAAAACAAAATAGTGAGCCTGGATCCAAAATCAGACACAAAATAAACTGTGCGCCTGTATTTTTCAAAATCGAAGGACTGATAGTGACTCGGAAGAGTAAATGCAAAGGGAAATCAGTGCATATAAATACATTCCTTAAATGGAATGTTGGCTCTCTCATTGGGTACAGATAAGTAGTGAGTCATAGAGTCTGACATGCTCATTGTGTGACCAAAATCTGTGATGCGCGAATTTCAGTGCCGATAATATGCCCCGTTTTGGAAACGGACATATCAAAATTTATCAGAGCAAAAAATTATATGACACAGACAAAAAACATCACAATAAATGAAAGTGTCAATGACACTGTAGCTCAACTTAGGTAGGGGAATAATTTAATGGTTGACAGTAAATGGAGGAATAGGAAAGGTGCTAATTGAAATGTCTAAGTAAGACTAGATGTACATGTCAATATCAACATTCATGACAGGTTTCATAATGATCGGATCAGGGATGTGGTGATTATGGTGTGCCAAAGGATTTATTGATGCAAAGAGTAAATTCTAAAATGGCCACCGGCAGCCATGTTTTTTTCCGAATTACCCCAAAATGACCTGTTCCCATCTACAGCCTTTACAAATCTCATAATGATCTGATCAAAGGTACGACCTGTAGCCTGTGCCAATGGATTTAGTCATGCAAAGAGTAAAATCCAAGATGGCTGCTGGCGGCCATGTTTTTCGGCTGAACGACCCCAAAATGACTCGTTTCCCCATCTACATGTCATTGTTAACATCCATGACAAATTTCATGAAGTTCCCGACCAAAGCTACGACCTGTAGCCCGCACCAAAGGATTTAGTCATACAAAGAGTAATATCCAATATGGCTGCTGGCGGACATGTTTTTTAGCCAAACGACCCCAAAATCACTCGTTCCCATCTACATGTCAATATTAACATCCATGATAAATATCATGATGATCAGACGAACAGTACGACCTGTAGCCCGTGCCAATGGATTGAATGTTGAAATCCAAGATGGCCGCCAGCGGCCATGTTTTTTGGCCGTATAACCCCAAAATGACTCGTTCCCATCTACATGTCAATATCAACATTCATGACAAATTTCATAAAGATCAGACCAAAGGTACGACATGTAGCCCGCGCCAAAGATTTAGTCATGCAAAGAGTAAAATCCAAGATGGCTGCTGGCGGCCATGTTTTTTGGCTGAACGACCCCAAAATCACTCGTTCCCATCTACATGTCAATATTAACATCCATGACAATTTCATGATGATCAGACGAACAGCACGACCTGTAGCCCGCGCCAATGGATTGAATTTTGAAATCCAAGATGGCCACCAGCGGCCATGTTTTTTGGCCAGATGACCCCAAAATGACTCGTTCCCATCTACATGTCAATGTCAACATTCATGACAAATTTCATAAAGATCAGATCAAAGGTATGACCTGTATCCCGCGCCAAAGGATTTAGTCATGCAAAGAGTAAAATCCAAGATGGCTGCTGGCGGCCATGTTTTTTAGACGAACGACCCCAAAATCACTCGTTCCCATCTACATGTCAATATTAACATCCATGACAAATTTCATTATGATCAGACAAACAGTACGACCTGTAGCCCGCGCCAATGGATTGAATTTTGAAATCCAAGATGGCCACCAGCGGCCATGTTTTTTGCCCGAATGACCCCAAAATGACTCGTTCCCATCTACATGTCAATGTCAACATTCATGACAAATTTCATAAAGATCAGACCAAAGGTACGACCTGTAGCCCGCGCCAAAGGAAATTGTTGATGCACACATGCACACACGGACGACGGACGCCAAACCATGGCAATAGCTCAAACTTACAAAGTAAGTTGAGCTAAAAATGAGAGGCCGATGTTTAACCCATACCTTCAACAATACAGACTCAATATCAGCCATCCGTGCCTTTAAGTATTGGAAAATTGTGGATCTTGGATTATGTTTGAATGGATTATGTCAATGCCACGTGATATGTAGGTAAGGATTTTGATAACTGTGAACCTGAACCTGAACCTGAACACAATTGGAGTTGGAAGGGGTCTGATATATGGTTAACTATTGTTACATGTACCTGAACACAATTGGAGTTGGAAGGGGTCTGATATATGGTTAACTATTGTTACATGTACCTGAACACAATTGGAGTTGGAAGGGGTCTGATATATGGTTAACTATTGTTACATGTACCTGAACACAATTGGAGTTGGAAGGGGTCTGATATATGGTTAACTATGTGTTACATGTACCTGAACACAATTGGAGTTGGAAGGGGTCTGATATATGGTTAACTATTGTTACATGTACCTGACCACAATTGGAGTTGGAAGGGGTCTGATATATGGTTAACTATGTGTTACATGTACCTGAACACAATTGGAGTTGGAAGGGGTCTGATATATGGTTAACTATGTGTTACATGTACCTGAACACAATTGGAGTTGGAAGGGGTCTGATATATGGTTAACTATGTGTTACATGTACCGGTACCTGAACACAATTGGAGTTGGAAGGGGTCTGATATATGGTTAACTATTGTTACATGTACCTGAACACAATTGGAGTTGGAAGGGGTCTGATATATGGTTAACTATGTGTTACATGTACCTGAACACAATTGGAGTTGGAAGGGGTCTGATATATGGTTAACTATGTGTTACATGTACCTGAACACAATTGGAGTTGGAAGGGGTCTGATATATGGTTAACTATTGTTACATGTACCTGAACACAATTGGAGTTGGAAGGGGTCTGATATATGGTTAACTATGTGTTACATGTACCTGAACACAATTGGAGTTGGAAGGGGTCTGATATATGGTTAACTATGTGTTACATGTACCTGAACACAATTGGAGTTGGAAGGGGTCTGATATATGGTTAACTATTTGTTACATGTACCTGAACACAATTGGAGTTGGAAGGGGTCTGATATATGGTTAACTATGTGTTACATGTACCTGAACACAATTGGAGTTGGAAGGGGTCTGATATATGGTTAACTATGTGTTACATGTACCTGAACACAATTGGAGTTGGAAGGGGTCTGATATATGGTTAACTATGTGTTACATGTACCTGTCAGAACACAATTGGAGTTGGAAGGGGTCTGATATATGGTTAACTATTTGTTACATGTACCTGAACACAATTGGAGTTGGAAGGGGTCTGATATATGGTTAACTATGTGTTACATGTACCTGAACACAATTGGAGTTGGAGGAGTCTGATACATGGTTAACTATTTGTTACCTGAACACAATTGGAGTTGGAGTTGGCGGGGTCTGTGTTCGTCTCATCTGGAGAGTTATCAGGAGAGGTTTCCTGTGATTGAGACTTCGAAGTGTCACTTCCTGAATAACACACAGTGACGACGTTACCTGAATAAGTCAAGGGTGTGAAATAAATACAGAAACATAATGTGTTAACATCACAATAACACACAGATGACGTTACCAGAATAAGTCAAGGGTGTGAAATAAATACAGAAACATAATGGGAGACTCACATATATAAGAGAATGCACTGGCTTACTATACATGTAGGTCAATGTAAATATTGTTAGGCCAATGCATTCTCTTATAAATGGGAGACTCCCTATGGGAGACTCGCATATATAAGAGAATGCATCACACAGGGTTTTCGCAAAATTTCAGGAAGCTCCAGCAATGGAAGAATTAACATCACAACAAGTGCACCACTGGGCAGAGGTAACGCCCCCGACTGTACAATCAGAGAGGATTTTTCTTATTTTTGTGCAAATACTTATTAATTGGCACTGTTCATATTAGCTTCAAATTTGGTCTGGTGCCACAAAAATAAAAGGAAAACTGAATTTTCTAAAAAAAATAATGAATTTTTTAAGTCAAAAAAGGGTCATAACTCTCACAAAAATTATCCGATTGAACCGAAATTTTACCTTGACCTGTATTGCGATATTGGTAATACACAAAAAAAAGTAGCAGAAAACCTGAATTTTCTAAGTCCAAAAAGGGGCGTAACTCTGGAAAACATGGGCAGACGAAACCGCAGAAATCTTGTCCCCCCAGCTGGTCTATTAGCATACCAAAGATCAACTGAATTGAGTTAGCGAAACCAAAGTTATGAGTTGAAACGTTCGTACGGACGGACGGACGGACGGAAGGACGGAAGGACGGGGGCTCCACGAGGTCCCAGAGGATGAAATTGGTGATGCTACACCACTGTGCTGGGTAGTATCTATATACCCCCAAATCTCCATCTGAGATCGGGGGCATAATAACACACAGTGATGATATTACCTGAATCAATCAACGCCCAGTGTTATGACATCACAATAATTTAATCATAATCTGTAAATTCATGGAATACTGTCAGGGAATCAAGTCTGGAAATAGTGCGTCTGGCATTTGCAGAATGAGGTTCCCAGAGGGTGAATATACCTTACTCGTATTTAAATTCGCACAGTACTCTTTTTCGCGAACCCATTGGTGCGCGAATTTAAAATTGAGCGAAAAATAATATGACTCAAGTCTATATCAAACAATAGGGAAAATAAAGAGGGGAATTTTTGGTAGATATAATACACACTTATATTTACATATGGGCAACCAATCAGTCTCAACGCCGTCAATCATTAATTATACATATGCATGTAATGGCAGTAAATCATGATTAGATCTTTGATATTGAAATGCTTCTAAGAAATGCACATATTCCAGAATGAATGTGCACAAAAGAACGTCTCCGTATTCACGACCCTGGGTTGACACCGTGGTCAAATTGTCTACAAGTGTCAGTTATACATTCAAAGTACACGCAACCGTGCAAGAGTTGATTTGTTGCTAAAGTCAGCAACCTACATGTACATGTATATGGTTGCGGTTTTGCTTCTTTCGAGTTCAATTCCAAAATGTCCATAACTATTTATTAAATATCAGAATGCTTATTTGGACCATATATTCATAAGCACGTACGTACCCGTCTTCACAGCAAAATTATTACGCAGCTGTGTTCTATTCGATGAAAGTTTTCTTTGTGACAGTCTTTGGTATACACATGTATATCTTCAGGGATAATTATGAACTGAGATAAGACTTTTATGAAAACTAATATTTGTCAGTTTTGAATTCGCGCAGCCGGGTGCGCGAATTCAAAGTGCGCGAATTAAAAACTGAGAGAAAAATAGTACTGCGTGAATTTAAATACGAGTAAGGTAGTGATGCTTCTCTGGATGCAAGATCGAGGTGCCCAATGGGTGCACAGCATCATCTGGGAACTTAAATTTGTGTCTTGGTCTCCCATAGCAGATGAGACCATACAGAACGAGGTCCCAGAGGATGAAATTGGTGATGCTACACCACTGTGCTGGGTAGTATCTCTAAATTCACCCTCTGGGGACCTCATTCTGGAAATGTCTAGCAATGTCTACACTCACCCCCCCCCCCCCCCCCACCCAAATATATTGCCTTTATCCTTCATCTCGTATGTTGTACAGTGAAACCTTTCCAAACCAGACCCTCAATAAACCGAATCCCTCTCCATACCAAATGAATTGTCTGGTCCGGAATTCACCCAAGTGCTATCTCAATAAACATTACCTCTATAAATCGGAACCTCTCTACAGACTCTACTCCGATTATCGGACAGCTTTTTTAGTCCATAAGTGAACGAATACATTAATTTTACCTCTAAGCGATTCCAACTGAACTTGTGTGCATACAGGTAATGTAGTTTCATACTATTGATCCAGATTGTAACAAAATGTGTCAGAATAGAGAGAATGTTTATTCCTCCATACCAATGAAGATGAATTCACAGTGAATTAGACAATTGACACTTTGTTGTTGCAAGTGTTGAGTTAATACCTGGCGCAATTTTCTATAAACTGAACACCTCTCTAAACCAAATGGAAGGACCGGTCCGAAGAGTGTTCGGTTTAGGGAGGTTTTACTGTATATTGATATTTACTCCACCAACTCTGAATAAATTATTTCGTTGGATGTTGAGTTCATTTGTTTAACCCTTTACCCAACAAACCGGCCAAAACCGGCCAAATAAAGCTTCAACAGCCTAAAATATCTTCGGTCTGTCTCAATAGAACCATACAAATATGGATATCATTGGAACCGGCTCCTTGACCACATTGTGATAGTTACAGTTATGCCCTGTGCCAATGCATTCTCTTATATATGCGAGTCGACCATAGGTCACCTCGCATATATAAGAGAATGCATTGACTAAACAAAATCTTTTTTTTAACACTTTTTACCATTTTTTCTTACATTCTTTAACAATTTTATAATTTTTAATGTGTTAAGCCAATGCATTCTCTTATATATGCGAGGCGACCTATGGTCGACTCGCATATATAAGAGAATGCATTGGCACAGGGCCGTTCTGTTGGGTAAAGGGTTAAAATCAATGAATATTAGACGTCCACAAAGGATTTTAGAGTATATGAAGCTTACTAGCTGTGATTGTGGTATCAGAATGGTCAGAATTCGGACTTTCATCTTCTGCGTCGACTTCCTCGATTTCAGATTGTTTCCGCAGAGGATTTTTTGAATAACGTCTCTCCGGTGGGTCCTCCATCATTGTGCACCGCCTAAAACGAGAACAAAACGTTCCTTATTAATAACGACATTTCAGCGAAACAAACTGAGAGGCGAATACCCAGACACTTATTGAAAGAATGTAGCAGTTGCATTCAACTTGATATTGCATTAAATTATCAACCACAAGATTTAACCATTTCAGCAAACTCCATGTAGGGTCTACAGTACCTCCCTTGATGACCCGGTAAGACGGCTGCTACCAGTAGCATTTTTTCCACATTTGGTGGACCTCTCTGATATTAAGATATATACTGAGCGAGCAGAGCAAAATCCTGCCATTGTTAAGCACACAAAATTCTGTCATTAAGTTTTTAGTGCGGGAATTGTTCTCAAAGCACATAGGAAATTTTACTTTGGAGTGATCGGTTTTTGCCATTTTGGTTGGAAAATCACGCGCTAAATATAGAAACAGCAAACTAGTACCTAGCGGTGACAAGAGTCAGAAAGGAAGTACATGTATGTAAAGCACAAATGTAAATAATTAAATACATGTACTCTTTAATTCGGGACAAAGTTATCGGCTATAAACAAATGGCTATTATGCCACCAATGATAGTCACTGCATATAATTCACATATGAGATTGACGCTGCATGCTGCCAATTTGGACATACAATTTATAAAAGTAAGACAGAACAAAACGTGCAACTTAACCCTTTACCCAACAAACCGGCCAAAACCGGCCAAATAAAGCTTCAACAGCCTAAATTATCTTGGGTCTGTCTCAATAAAACCATACAAATATGGATATCATTGGAACCGGCTCATTGACGACATTGTGATGGTTACAGTTATGCCCTGTGCCAATGCATTCTCTTATATATGCGAGTCGACCATAGGTCGCCTCGCATATATAAGAGAATGCATTGGCCTAAAAAAATCCATTTTTTAACACTTTTTACCATTTTTTCTTACAATCTTTAACAATTTTATAATTTTTAATGTGTTAAGCCAATGCATTCTCTTATATATGCGAGGCGACCTATGGTCGACTCGCATATATAAGAGAATGCATTGGCACAGGGCCCTTCTGTTTGGTAAAGGGTTAAAGGGGGACTTCATACTAAAACCGTCCATTTATGGGACCATCTCCTATTATACTCAACAGAATAAATGTAACACATGAATGAATTTGAGACAAGGATTAGTGCAAAATACACTCATTTACCTGTACTTTATGAATGATGTAAAACAACATGGCAATTTTAATGAAGATGAGTTTATGGCTCGAGTGCTCACTATGGGCCTATTTCAGAATCAAATAAATGTGAATATTTAGGTTCAATATGAACCTATTTGCAGACCAGATGTACATGTATGCTCTTTATATATGTGCACACAGGGGCCTATCACAGGGGCCTGTACAGGGGGCAGTTAAATATAAATATAATATACAAAATACTACTAAATATACTAAGAGAATGAATGCACTGGCTTACAAGGTCAAGGTAAATGTATTCCAATGTATTCTGTTTATATGTGAGGCTCCCTATGGGAGACTCACAAACATGTATATAAGAGAATACATTGCGACAGAGTTTTCGCAAAATTTCAGAAAGCTCCTGTCATTGAAGGGGTTAATACCAAAACAAAAATACTCCCTATTAAATAATTTATTGGCCTTTGAGAGAAATATTTGGCCCGATTTGAAGCTCCACATGAGTGGGATGACAAATGCTAAACAAAGTTAGCAATCACATATAAGGGAGATACTTGTGGTAAGTCATAAAACAGGACTGAAATTAATATGCCACTCTGCCACTCTGTGTACATTCCTGGACTGGGCATGCAGAACAGGTCTGGTTATAAGGTGCCTGTCATTTACAGAATGAGGTCCCCCGAGGGTTAATTTAGTGATGCTATCCCGCATAGTGGGCTAGCATCACCAAATTTGCCCTCTGGGGACCTCATTCTGCATGGCTCATCTGCTATGGGAGATATAGACTCAAGATTGAAGTTCCCAAATGTTGAATATTGTAATGCACACCCATTGGGAACCTCGATTATGCAATGTGTCCTCTGCCAATTTTGGAAATTATACAGAGAAACTAAACTAAACGAGAGGCCGATCACGATCGGCAGATGTTTAACCCATCCCTTGGCGATAGTAAATTGTTAAGATCAGAATCATAATCTTTTAATGTTGAATTATAGAGTATACTGTTATGATCTAAAGTAGTATATGACAAATGTAGATAATAACCAGTAATAACACAAATTATTGGAATGTATGAGTCAATATAAAAGGGTTAATATAACATCTAAACTCTAGAGCCTGTCACCACTATCATAGTGTGAGCAGTTCTATTCATGTTGTTGCAAATTGCCATGTGAGATATCATAATAATATAATTATTTATTTAATGGAAAAGGTTAAAAGACATGGAATGGGTAAAAGGGGTTAAATCACCTATCTCTGCCCTGTTTGATCCAATGTAGTCCCATCATCCAAGGACTTAGAGAGCTCCATTGGTCTAGTTAAATAAATTCACATTGCTAAGTTGTGGTTAAAAAGATAGCTAAATCAATTTATCCAATAATTCACTAACTGTGTCTCTTATACAGAGCTAACATATGAGGGCTATAAATAACTCTCAAAGCAATAAACTATATAGTCTTTTATCTTGCTCACAGAGAAGCAGGTATTCATTAATTGTAAGTTACTTGGGTTATAATCTGGATAATTCTTAGTTTAAAAAGGGCCATATCTCTGGTATAACAAATTGGATCTAACCCATATTCAAACTCATTCTGTATTTTGAGTTGAGAAACTCACATACCAAATTTGGTTCCTATCAGATGAAAAATGGTTGATTTATCGAAGTACATACATGTATGTGTGAATCATATGTCAAAGGACCATAACTCCATTTAAAAAAATCCGATCAAACCCATAATCGAACTCGATCTGTATTTTGGGCCGAGAAACTCACAAACCAAATTTGGTTCCAATCAGATAAAAAATGTTTGAGTTATGAATTCTGTAAAAAAAAGTCGGATCAAACCCATATTCGAACTCGATCTGTATTTTGGGCCGAGAAACTCACATACCAAATTTGGTTCCGATCAGATAGAAAATGTTTGAGTTATGGCAGAATGCGTGAATTCTAAGTCGAAAAAGGGCCATAACTCTGTCAAAAAAAGTCGGATCAAACCCATATTCGAACTCGATCTGTATTTTGGGCTGAAAACCCCATATACAAAATTTGGTTTTGATCAGGTAAAAAATGTTTGAGTTATCGCATTACACGTAAAGTGTCTACGGACGGACAGACAGACAGACAGACGGACGGACAGACGGACGGACGGACGGACACACGACGAGTGGTCAATCCGGACAACGACACTATGTTTACCATACATGGTATGGGTAAACATAAAAAGAAATAGAATCTAATTTTTCTATAGAAATTTGATAATAAAGAAACTTTCCAGAGAAGATCAGGCCTAAGAAAAATGAGGTCCCTAGAGGGTGAATTTAGTGATGCTAGACCGCTATGCAAGATAGCGTCACTAAATTCACCCTCTGGGGACCTCATTCGGCAAATGACAGACACACTATAATCAGGCTTGATGTAGAACATACTGCCATACTCTTATTATTAAACCTTTCCATGACTGGAACATTCTGAAATTTCGCGAAAAAAAACCTGTGCCAATGCATTCTCTTATATATGCGAGTCTCCCATAGGGAGCCTCGCATATATAAGAGAATACATTGGCCAAAAAAGATTTACCTTGACCTTGTAAGCCAGTGCATTCTCTTATAAATGCGAGGTTCCCTATGGGAGACTCGCATACATTTATATAAGAGAATGCACTGGCACAGGATCTTTAATGCTATGCCAGCACAGCTCCCATCATGAAAGGGTTAATTTTGCCTGTGGTGATTGAACAAAACATGTACTGTACTTCCCAAAGTAAATGGCTCATCGAACTGGGGTGGCACTCCAGTGAGACAACATTCTGTTAGACTTTAACCCTTTCAGTGCCAGGTCCGATTTTTGTATCAACCCGTATACCCTGTGCCAATGGACCATAGGTCGCCTCGCATATATAAGAGAATGCATTGGCCTAACAATTGATCATCGTTTGTTATTATTTTTTACAATTTTTTACCAGACTTATTTTGTAGGTTTAGTGCCGTTTTTCATGGGCATCAAAATTATTACTATGAATACTTGGTGATAGTTTTGAGTTATAACATGCCCCTAAGGTTTTATCCAGTTTGTTTTTAAATTCCCTATAGCATGCTTAAGCATACCCAAAAAAAATTCAACCCCAAAAAAAAAAAAATCTTTAAAAGAAAACATTTTAGGGCCGATTTTACAGGCTGTAAATTAGGACGATGAGATAGGCCCCTAGCACTGAAATATACAAATGATCATATACATGTACATCCCTGATGCATAGGGATGGGCATATTTTACACTCTAAGCACCACCACTTGATCACTGTAAATAAATAATAGGCCATTCCATAGTAAACTTTTAGAACATGGGTTAAAAATTTACACACAAAAACTTGCCATTCTTCCAATAGGAGACCAGCCTAGAGGGCAACTTGGGAGAAATCTTCTCCCAAATTTGTGTCACTTTTCCCTATTTTTGTCCCAGGGAGAAGTGACTTTTCTCTCATATAACAGTATGCGTATGTCTGTTATTTAAACTGTTTTTTCCGATTATAATATTAACTCATTACAATGGTTCTATAAATGTGTTATTGTATTGCATACTATTTAGTTGATCATAGAATGACGATGTTTGGGGGTGTAAATTGAATTTTAAGCCATTATGACTTCTCCCTGATAACAGTTGACTTATCCCTAATAGCCAAGTACAGTAATTCCCTAAATAATCGACACCATAACCACAGCAGAATGCTGTGTAAATATGGCTTGTTGCAATTCATCGAAAAGCTCTCACTGAGAGCTTTCCGATGAATGGCAACAAGCCATATTTCCGACTAAATCCTGAAAAATTACAATTAATTCTGCTGTGGTTAACCCTTTACCCAACAAACCGGCCAAAACCGGCCAAATAAATCTTCAACAGCCTAAAATATCTTCGGTCTGTCTCAATAAAACCATACAAATATGGATATCATTGGAACCGGCTCATTGACCACTTTGTGATGGTTATAGTTATGCCCTGTGCCAATGCATTCTCTTATATATGCGAGTCGACCATAGGTCGCCTCGCATATATAAGAGAATGCATTGGCCTAAAAAAAATCTTTTTTTAACACTTTTTACCATTTTTTCTTACATTCTTTAACAATTTTATAATTTTTAATGTGTTAAGCCATTGCAATTTCTTATATATGCGAGGCGACCTATGGTCGACTCGCATATATAAGAGAATGCATTGGCACAGGGCCCTTCTGTTGGGTAAAGGGTTAAGGAGTCGATTATTTAGGGCATTACTGTAGGGAGATGTGACTTCTCCCAATTTGAGACCTCCAGGCTGGTCCAGTGTGAACTTTTAGAACATGGAGAATCCGATCAGTGAAAAAAGGGTTAAGCAAAAAGTAATTAGGCGATATCATCTCTCTTTGTCATTTAAAACGCTACACACCCACATACTCGCTGTTTATTGAGTTATGTTTAAACGTTCACACTGACACGAGCTCCATTTATGTCATTCCACTACGCCCACTATTATTATCCGTCTATTTGTCCCGACACAGGGTGCTACAGCTGATATCAGTTAATCTGTCCCCACTGAGGACAAATCCTATATGAACCAGGAAGGGAATAAATTTAACAAGGCCGCTAAACTTATTACACACAAACAAGCATTGTGCGTTTGCTCCATTCAGATAACTGATTCAGACAAGAAAACTACTGCAAGCTAACTGCAAGGGGGTCTGAATTGTTTTAACCCTTTCAGTGCCAGGGGCCGATCTCATCGGCCCTAATTTACAGTCTATAAAATCGGCCCTAAAAAAAATTAAAAATATGGGTTTTTTTACATTTTTTTGGGTTGAATTTTTTTTGGGTATGCTTAAGCATGCTATAGCGAATTTAAAAACAAACTGGATAAAACCTTAGGGGCATGTTAAAACTCAAAACTATCACCAAGTATTCATAGTAATAATTTTGATGCCCATGAAAAACGTAAGATTCCCGGCACTAAACCTACAAAATAAGTCTGTTAAAGAATATTAGAAAAAATTATTAAATTTTAAAAATTTGTAAAAAATAACAAATGATGAAAAATTGTTAGGCCAATGCATTCTCTTATATATGCGAGGCGACCTATGGTCGACTCGCATACATAAGAGAATGCATTGGCCCAGGGTATATGGGTTGATACAAAAATCGGACCTGGCACTGAAAGGGTTAAACATAAACTTGGGACTGGGGTTACCTTTGAGGACCCCACATGCAAAATGTCAGTTAGCATTCATTGTGCTAATATAATGTCTGTGTTTTATATGAATCATAATGTATATTATTTTATTTAATGAAAATAATTTGTTTCGTGTTTTACGAAGTTAGATAAATGTTCAAAATAAAACACAAAGATCATCTTATATATTGTAATACGTGAAACGCAATGGGACAGGGAGTATTTTATTTGTGCATGAATTTTTTTCATCTTCATTGAGAGTTAACCTGACATCAAGGTATACTTGCCCTCGAAGTTCTAATAATGTGGGAGGGCTTATCTACGAGGACCACCACATGAATTTTTGGGAGCAAAAACATAGACTGGGCTTATCCTCAGTAATGGGTGTATATATCTCTTCCCAGCAAGTTTTATATTAATTCCAGGGTATAAAATAATAGATATGAATCGAAAGTTTTATATTGATTCCAGGGTAGAAAATAATAGATATGAATCGAGGACACATGCCCGGAAAAGCTATCAATTAACATCAATGTTATTTAATATGAATTGTACACGACACGTAGTGGAGCAACCACACATGCTGTGCCTCAAATTGCCTTTTATCGGCGACATAATGCTAAGAATAATTTATGTACTAGTAACATCACACTGTGGTCACGATGAAGACGACACTTGACAATAGGTGCCGTTGATTGTGTGATCTTGTCTGGATTCTAGCCCACAAATCCAAAGACATCAGAAACCATGTCATGACGTCTTCATTTTACTTTTTCATTAAGCTACAGTAATGCCCTAAGTAATCGACTCCATAACCACAGCAGAATTATGGGTAACTTTTCAGGATTTAGTCGGAAATATGGTTTGTTGTCATTCATCGGAAAGCTCTCCCCAAGAGGGAGCCTTGCATATATAAGAGAATGCACTGGCTAATAATGTCAAGGTAAATATTATTAGGTCAATGTATTCTTGTACATGTATTTATGCGAGGCTTCCTATCGGAGACTCACATACATGTATATAAGAGAAAGCATTGGCACAAGGTTTTCGCGAAATTCAGGAAGTTCCAATCATGGAAGGGTTAAAATAAGAAACGTAAGAGATGGAAAACTAAATAGAAAAGTGTTGCACTCACGTCGCCAGCATAGTATCTACTAGCAGTCCGCAAATCGAAAATTTGTTTCACACAAACTGTGTGACTGATCGAAATAACTCTATCGCCATCCGAAGATTCCAAAGTTTCATAATGTATTGTAATTCTTTGCCATACAATGTATATCCAGATAAACTGACCATGAATCAAATCATTCTATATAATGAGGCCACACAAAAACACTTGTGATACAATAGTCAACACGAAGTGTCGAAATGAGAAAATTCCTTTCAAAACATATACTTAAATCACTTTTCCTCTAGGAAGTTGTATCTGAAAATACCTCCCCTATATTGACTGATGTGTGTATATAGTCGAATCACAAAGTTCTATTCCTGCAAAACTGAATGGCGATACAATACAATGAATACATGATATTTTTGAAACTCGTGCTGCAATAAACTTCACCCAACATTGGACGCATACTTGTACTGACTGGCATATAGATTATTTTGGGCGTGGTTATTTAGCGTGAAATGCCATGTTTGAGGTCATACCGGTATAACAAACTAATAGTCATATTCCCTGCTTTTCTGATGACCTTTTAACTATATTAGATTAAAACATTGTGATATTAGATGAGAAATTGCTATTCTTAAAGGTGGACATACATGTATATTGTCCATATAAATAAAAGTTTGGTTTATTAATTCTCGTAACCAGGTTATGTGTACAGTAACTATACAGAGTACTACGATTCTGAGCAAGTCTGAGTATAAGCTTATGCCTGTCATTTGCAGAATGAGGTCCCCAGAAGGTGAATTTAGTGACGCTATCCCGCATGGTGGGTTGGCATCACCAAATTTTCCCTCTGGGGACCTCATGCTGCATGACCTCATCTGCTATGGATACCTAGACTCAGATTGATGTTCCCAGATGGTGAATATTGTGATGTACACCCATTGGGAACCTCGATTATGCAATGTGTCGTCTGCCAATTTGGGAATATAGTGAAACTAAACTAAACAAGAAATAGAATCAATATGAAGAAGTTTCTATAGAAATTTTATGATAAAGAAACTTTCCAGAGAAGATGAGGCCTAAGCAGAATGAGGTCCCCATAGGGTGCATTCAGTGATGCTAGGCCGCTATGCGGGATAGTGTCACTAAATTCACCCTCTGGGGAGCTCATTCGGCAAATGTCAGGGACCTGATTCTCGTCGATTATGAAATTTGTCATCTGTCAATTTGGGGATATGGAGAAACTAAACTAACGAGAGGCCGATCACGATCGGCAGATGTTTAACCCATACCTTGGCGATACCGATTAGCTATAACTGATAATTGGTCAAAGATATGATCACAGTGATACACATATCAGTACCTAACTTAAAATCAAAAGCTCAAATTATTTGTCTTAAGAAGAGGTTAAGGTAATTGGGGTGGGGAGGAGTCGTTTTAAATCTCATAACTCTGTCCCTATTCAACCAATGACCTCTCATTGTGAGATCCAATTGTTTAGCCATTAATCAATTTGACAGATAGGACAAACAATTATCCAGCCAGCAGGTTCATCTTTACCTTCATACAACCACCCCCTAGAGCTATGTAACATATGTCACCACTCAATTAATAACAGATTTCACTTGGAATGACATCTATTAAAGGTATTCGCATGTGCTCTGGATATTGGATGTTCACATGGCAATTTATTGATATCATTATATTACATGCAACTATTTTTTTTTTTTAACTCAATAATTTTTTTTATTATTATAAAAGTTTTTAAATATTTTTTATGTTAAATCGAGCGAGGAAATTCAATCTAAACAAATATGAAAAATCAAAATTTTAAATTTAAAAAAAAGAAAGAAGGGTCATAACTGCTTTAAGATAAATCGGATCGAACTCATATTCACTCGAACTGTATTTTGGGATGAGAAACCTATACACAAAATTTGGTTCCGATCAAATAGAAAATGTTAGAGATATCACATTATGCCTAAAGTGTCTAAGAACTGACAGACAGACAGATAGAGACGGACGGACAGACGAGTGGTCAATCTGGACATTGACACTATGTGTACCATACTATGGTATAGGTACACATAAACAGTTTTATCTCATGCAGAGTACAGGAAAAATACATCAAACTGGTGTGCCCCTTTAATATTTCAATTCACATTTGTAAACAATTGAAATCAATGTCGAAAAAGCTTTTGATTAATATATAGATAAAACAAACTAGACCTACAGTTCTAAGAGTGTTATGAACAATTATTTTGTTCCCATAGACTGATACAGAGCTCTCGTTTTTTAAAGTTTGAAAACCAAAGTTGTCTTCCCATGCAACCAACAAAATTCCAATGGTAATGCTTTTAAACAATGAAACCAGATTATGCCTTTAAGGTGAAATTTAAATAACCATGAATATAAAATATAAACATTCCACCTATGATATGGCCAGAGATACTTATAGAGTATAAAGTATATCTGATATAGCCAACACAACTCCTAGCAGTTAATTAACTCAATACCAGTACAAGAGAGAGAGAACTTCATGGCATTGTAACTGGATAGTATCTCTTGTCTCCATAGCATTGTGAAACTGATTTATTAGATATTATCTAGACAGTGCCACCTGTGTATCTTTGATATATTTTAGCGATGAATAAAATAATCAAAGGGCCATAACTCCAGTAAATAGTACCGGATCAAACCCATATTCGAACTCGATCTGTATTTTGAGTTGAGAAACTCACATACAAAATTTGGTTCCTATCAGTTGAAAACTTGTTGAATTATCGAAGCATTCATGAATTCTATGTCAAAGGGCCATAACTCCATTAAAAAATATCGAATCAAACCCACATACCAAATTTGGTTATGGTCAGATAATTTCTTTTTGAGTTATGGCAGCATGCATAAATTCTAAGTTGAAACATAGCAGCTCTATTACAATTACCAACAGGACATTCATTGCCATTTTATATTGGTCTATATATTTATAAAATAGAAACTCATAAAAATTATGCAATCTTCATCATAAAATTTTTTTTGGAACATGAACATATTTGGGCATACCTCCCGCAAAAATCTCACGGATTGACATTTTCAAAACTTAACAGGTCTGGTATAGACCTTGATATTAAATATGATTGATAATGGTTGGATATAAAATATTTTAACACAGAATTATCAGATAACTAAAGGAGAGATATGAGAAGGGTCAAATTGAAAATATTAGAGTCATAACATTGGATTGCGTACAGTATACATGTACCTATGGTTAATTTTATTCTAAGCTGATCATTGGAAAGATACAATGTCTGTAACAGCAGAAATATTCAAGAATACCAGAACCATTATTATTATCCTGCAGCCCAAATGCAATAGAGGGAATTTCAAACCAAGATATTTCCTCAAATGATGAATATTCAATTGGTGGCTTATAGAAATTCTTAGTGAACCTGGCCCAAGGCGAAAGAGATAATTTAAAATCTGCCTATCAGATATCATGTGTCTATGGAATAGGTTAATTTTAATCATGAAATACATGCAAGTGAAAAGTGGATCACAATCAACCTGGACATAGAATAGGAGAATGAACATATAATGTGTGGAGAGGGTTAATCATTTCCAATGACATCATATGATGGAACTAATGTGTGGATTAATTTTTTTCTCAAGATAAGACAACAGTGTCTCTGTAAACAACAATTCTCTAAACAGCCATGCTCCAGAACATCCTTCAGATGGACAATGGACTATTTGTATTAATGCCACGAACATGTTTCAACAGGTTGGGTTAAATTACTATTGCACACAAACTGGAGTAAATTATCATCAATCACTGTCAGCCTCTGGGAGCAGCAGTGGTTTGGCAAAGAGTATCCAGTGTCATTTTCTGATTCCAATAATGCAGAAGATTACTGTGTAAAGTTGTTTGTCTTAAATTCTCACAGGGCATATACAATAGGTAGTAAATTACTTGAATTATAAAGGGCCATAACTCTGTTAAAATATACCGGATCAAACTCAAATTCGAACCTGATCTGTATTTCGGGGTGAGGACCACATGTACCAATTTTGGTGTAGATCAGATGAAAAATGTTTTGAGTCATAGCAGCTTGCATGAGTACTAAGTAAACATAAGAGTGAAAAGGGTTAACAAAACGATACCAAAATCGATACAGATAAAGAACGTGCTAACAAAGACCTAGGTAAGAAATATGAGGCAGATCATAAGCAAATTGTTTGACTTAGATGCATCAGATAGAATTTGTGAGTGGGGTTAATTATTTTCTAAATCGATCAACTGATCGATACCAAAAACTATACAGGTGAGGGGTGTGTCATCATAAACCTACATTTTAAATATGAACACAATCGGACAAAAAACACTTGGGTTATTGCATCGGATAGCACATACCCATGTGTGGATGCAAAGTGTTAATAATTTCTAAACCGATCAACCGATCGATACCAAAAACTATACAGGTGAGGGGTGTGTCATTGTAAACATGCACATAAAATTTGAACATGATCCGATAAAAGATACTCCAGTAATCGAATCGGATAGCAAATGTCTACGGACAGACGGACGGACGGACAGACGGACAGACGGACAGACGGACAGACGGACGGACGAACGACGGATGGTTGATCCGGACGTCAGCATTATGTGTACCATACATGGTATGGGTACACATAAAAATGAAATAGAATCTATGTGAAGAAGTTTCTATAGAAATTTGATAATAAAGAAACTTTCCAATGAAGATGAGGCCTGAGCAGAATGAGGTCCCCAGAGGGTGAATTTAGTGATGCTAGCCCACTATGCCGGATAGCATCATTAAATTCACCCTCTGGGGACCTCATTCTACAAATGACAGACATGCTAAAATCAGGTTTGACTAGTACTACATGTAGGTCTATGATACATTAGGCTTTCTGCTAGGAGTTAGTTAGAGTTAGAGGTAGAGTAATGCTCTAAATAATCGACTCCTTAAACACAGCAGAATTATGGGTAACTTTTCAGGATTTAGTCGGAAATATGGCTTGTTGCCATTCATCGGAAAGCTCTCACTGAGAGCTTTCCGATGAATGGCAACAAGCAATATTTCCGACTAAATCCTGAAAAGTTACTGAGAGCTTTCCGATGAATGGCAACAAGCAATATTTCCGACTAAATCCTGAAAAGTTACCCATAATTCTGCTGTGGTTAAGGAGGCGATTATTTAGGGCATTACTGTAACTCACTGAGAGCTTTCCAATGAATGGCAACAGGCCATATTTCCGACTAAATCCTGAAAAGTTACCCATAATTCTGCTGTGGTTAAGGAGTCGATTATTTAGGGCATTACTGTAACTCACTGAGAGCTTTCCAATGAATGGCAACAGGCCATATTTCCGACTAAATCCTGAAAAGTTACCCATAATTCTGCTGTGGTTAAGGAGTCGATTATTTAGGGCATTACTGTAGTTAGAGGTAGTATTAGAACATTTCCTTCCAATAAATTGGACTCCTTCACGAAGGGTTAACCCTTTACCCAACAAACCGGCCAAAACCGGCCAAATAAAGCTTCAACAGCCTAAAATATCTTCGGTCTGTCTCAATAGAACCATACAAATATGGATATCATTGGAACCGGCTCCTTGACCACATTGTGATAGTTACAGTTAGCCCTGTGCCAATGCATTCTCTTATATATGCGAGTCGACCATAGGTCGCCTCGCATATATAAGAGAATGCATTGGCCTAAAAAAAATCTGTTTTAAACACTTTTTACCATTTTTTCTTACATTCTTTAACAATTTTATAATTTTTAATGTGTTAAGCCAATGCATTCTCTTATATATGCGAGGCGACCTATGGTCGACTCGCATATATAAGAGAATGCATTGGCACAGGGCCCTTCTGTTGGGTAAAGGGTTAAACGAATCACACAGGGACTCATTAGGTATTTGCTGCACTAAAACTCCGAAGCTTATTACACAAATTAGGTGACCACATACAACAAACATAAAACCGCTTTGAACTTCAGAGTTTATACAGAGTTTATACGGAGCTGATGGAAGGCATTATCCAGTTATTTTTACGTCTCCCCCTTAAGGACTTCTAGCGCGTGCGATCAGACCACAAATCAATACATATTCCATGAGTAAGAAAAATCAAGCATCGCAAAAGCAATACCAGTGAAAAACTATATTTATCCAAGCGTCAATATTTTCCCATAGAAAGGTTTGAGCTAATGGGGCGTTTTGACGTCAGAAGGTGAATGTCGCTAAATATATTCCTTGGCATATATAATACAACTAGTTGGTAAACAGTGTTCTCAATAAGCCGCGGATCTGCCAGCATCTGTAGTGGTCTTGCACTCAACACGGGGACTAAAGGAAACACGTTGGCAAACAGAAAGCTTCTTACGGCTTAGGTTTTCTCATTGCGGTGTAAAGGGGGGATTAAGAGATTTGAGAAGAAAAATGTTACTGTTCACACCTATCTTAACACTATACAGTTTTCTTTGATAATGTGTACACACAGTCTGCTGCTATGCACTCGAGATATGTAAACTAATTTGCAAAACAACTACTGGCATTTTAGGATTAGTAATTAACTGGTCTAAGTTTTAGAAGCATAGTCACACACCCTTGGTATGACAGGGATAAACTTAAAGGGGCACTATACACTAAATCCGGACATTTGAGGGACCATCTCCTTTTATACTCAACAGAATATAATCACAAATGAATGAATTTGAGCCATAGATTAGTGCGAAATACACTCATGTGCTACTGGTATATGAATCATGTAAACAACATGGTAATTATAATGAAAATGAATTTATGACTCGAGGCCCACTTAATTTTCGAATGCCCAGATTACATTATATACAACATATTCCATATTATATGCCATTTGGAAGAGGAACCAAAAATATGTATATTCTACCGGAATATGGAACATCTGTGGCCTACATGTAGGAGTGTCCATCAAGTGACAGAGATTCTCAGATTAACACCAAGACTTCCCCCGTTATTTACCCTGGAATGCATCATAATTTGTTTTTTAATAATTTTTATTCAGTTCTCAATATATAACGAATGTATCATAATTCACAACTAAGATAACTATATAATGTGATCTGGGGATTCAAAAATTAAGTTGGCCTTTAAAGGGGTACTGTACAATAAATCCGGCCATTAACCCTTTACCCAACAGAACGGCCCTGTGCCAATGCATTCTCTTATATATGCGAGTCGACCATAGGTCGCCTCGCATATATAAGAGAATGCATTGGCTTAACCCTTTACCCAACAAACCGGCCAAAACCGGCCAAATAAAGCTTCAACAGCCTAAAATATCTTCGGTCTGTCTCAATAGAACCATACAAATATGGATATCATTGGAACCGGCTCCTTGACCACATTGTGATAGTTACAGTTAGCCCTGTGCCAATGCATTCTCTTATATATGCGAGTCGACCATAGGTCGCCTCGCATATATAAGAGAATGCATTGGCCTAAAAAAAATCTTTTTTTAACACTTTTTACCATTTTTTCTTACATTCTTTAACAATTTTATAATTTTTAATGTGTTAAGCCAATGCATTCTCTTATATATGCGAGGCGACCTATGGTCGACTCGCATATATAAGAGAATGCATTGGCACAGGGCCCTTCTGTTGGGTAAAGGGTTAACACATTAAAAATTATAAAATTGTTAAAGAATGTAAGAAAAAATGGTAAAAAGTGTTAAAAAAAAGAATTTTTTTTAGGCCAATGCATTCTCTTATATATGCGAGGCGACCTATGGTCGACTCACATATATAAGAGAATGCATTGGCACAGGGCATAACTGTAACTATCACAATGTGGTCAAGGAGCCGGTTCCAATTATATCCATATTTGTATGGTTCTATTGAGACAGACCGAAGATATTTTAGGCTGTTGAAGCTTTATTTGGCCGGTTTTGACCGGTTTGTTGGGTAAAGGGTTAATGGGACCATCTACTAGTACTTTTATACTCAACAGAATATATACAACAAATGAATGAATATGAGCCATGGGTTAGTGCAAAATACACTTGTATACTCTATGAACAATGCAAACAACATGTGGTAATTATAAATGGTAATTATAATGAAAATGGAGTCATAAATTAATTTTCATTATAATTACCATGTTGTTTGCATTGCTCATAGAACACACAAGTGTATTTTGCACAAATCCATGGCCCAAATTCATTCATTTGTTGCATATATTATGTTGATTATAAAAGGAGATGGTCCCATAAATGGTGGGATTTTGTATACAGTACCCCTCTGAACTACCGAGAACTGAATTTGGGACCAAACGCCAATGCTTTCTCTTATATATGCGAGTCGACAATAGGTCGCCTCGCATATATAAGAGAATGCATTGGCCTAACAATTTTTTTTAACATTTTTTTTCTTCCATTCTTTAACAATTTTATCATTTTTTATCATTTTTTCTTACATTCTTTATTAATTTTTATTATTTTTATCATTATTTCTTACATTGTTAAACAATATTAACATTTTTTTTTTAACAATTATAAAAATTAAATTAAATTTGTTGGGCCAATGCATTCTCTTACATATGCGAGGCGACCTATGGTTGACCTATAGTTGACTCGCATATATAAGAGAATGCATTGGCACAGTATACAGTACCCCTTTGAACTACCGAGAACCGAATTGAGGACAAAACCGCATTCAAGTGATTACAGAGTGTGTTTATATAATGATAAAGCAGACAGGATCAACACATGCAGTATGTGCAAGAAGGACAATTCAGGAAAGTTCATATTTAACAGCGAGCCATGCAGAGCCATGTCAACTTTTTTACACCACAAAACTTTGGCAATGAAACTATAATTGGTTGAACATACTTGCTGTGTAACGCCTTAAGTCAACAGTGATTAATAAAGAGATTCCCCAGCAGTAAGGCCAAGCGGAGTAAAGTGGGATAACATCACTAAATTCACCCTCAGGGGACATCATTCTGCCCAGGCCTCATCTTCTGGAAAGTACCGGTATCTATAGTCTCAAATTAACATTGTATTTAGCTACTTTTTCCCTTCTGGGAAGTTTCTATATCCCCTAATCTGCAGAAGATAAAATGCATAATATAGGTGACTAATGGGTGAACATCACCAACTTCAACTGGGGAACTTCAATCTGATCCTAGGTCTGTCAAAGCAGTTGAGGCCTTAGCAGAAATAGGTTCCCAGAGGGTGAATTTGGTGATGCTAGCCTGCAATCTTTACGCCCATAAATAACATCAATGTAACGACAAGGTTTTATTCAATCAGAATCTCTAAATTCCAACTGTACTAATTATTATGTAATTGAAAATTCCATGCTTATCAAGGCTGAACTACATTGTATTATCAACCAGAGGCGAATTAAAATCGTTGGACCTTCAATTAAGTGTTCGTGTCAATCACTCCCAACATGCAAGGGCAGGTTCCCGAAATAGGCTGGACTATTATCAACCAGAGGCGAATTAAATGCATCGGACCATCAATCGAGTGTTCGTGTCAATCACTACCCACATGCAAGGGCAGGTTCCCGAAATAGGAGTTAGAGCATAAATACTTTACTTTAATGCCCTAAATAATCAACTCCTTAACAACAACAGAATTATGGGTAATTTTTCAGGATTTAGCCATATTTCCGATTAAATCCTGAAAAATTACCCATAATTCTGCTGTGGTTAAGGAGTCGATTAATTAGGGCATTACTGTACTTTCAGCAACACTATTCTCAATTTATATATGATCAACCCAGCAGAGTGTTTCATTTTAAGTTGAGCTAAACAAAATTCTTTAATTAGAAACAAGCGCCAACTCTGATTTTCTGTTGCACATGCAAGCCTGAAAATAGCGTGTCTGTTATTTGCAGAATGAGGTCCCCAGAGGGTGAATTTAGTGATGATATAGCCGCACAGCGGGCTAGCATCACCAAATTCACCCTCTAGGGACCTCATTCTGCTTAGGATCATCTTCTGAGAAGTATCTATAGTCTCAAATTAACTTTGTGTTAAGTAACTTTTTTCACTGCTGGGAAGTTTCTATATCCCCTAATATGCAGAAGATCAAATGCATAATCGAGGTGCCCAATGGGTGAACATCACCAACGTCAACCAGGGAAATTCAATCTGATCCTAGGTCTCCCATAGCAGTTGAGGCCTAAGCAGAATGAGGTCCCCAGAGGGTGCATTTAGTGACGCTAGCTCACTGTGTGGGATAGAATAACTAAATTCACCCTCTGGGGACCTCATTCTGCAAGTGACAGGCACACTGTTTGCAGGCTTGTGCACATGACAATTAACCCTTCCATGACTGAAGCTTCTTGAAATTTGGCAAAAACCCTGAGCCAATGCATTATCATATATATGCGAGTATCCCATATGGAGCCTCGCAAATAAGGATTAACTGTCATGTGGACTGTTTTTATGGAGATGTAACGGTGAGGTAAGTGGACATAACTTGTGTAAAACCCAAAGGGTTTTACATACAAGTTATGACCACTTACCTCACCGTTACATCTCCATAAAAATAGTCCACATGACAGTTAATCCTTATATTTATATACATTTAGCGAAAAAGCCACTTTTGTAAATATATTTAAATCGAAAAGTGTATCGCGACAAGATCAGCCCAAAATACCCAATAGCACCCTTGCCAAAAGTTAATAGGAACAATTTCTCTCATATTGAAACCCGATGATGTATTAAGTCAATCCTGCGTGAGTCCAAATGCGCCCAAAACATTACGCCTTCGTCTTTCCAAACCTAATGACGTATCGATGGTGTTATTAGCTTGGTGTTATAAGGCGTTGCGCATTCACCGAGAAATAACTGCAACTAGCCACGTGGGCGCCGACCAATCAGAATGCTGGATTTAGTGATGACAACACTTAGTGTGTAAATATATATAAATGAATGCACTGGCATCGGATCTTTAATGATGCACCAGCGCAGCTCCCTTCATTAAAGGGATAACTCATATGTTATATAGGTTTGTTGCCGCATGCCCGAATGCCAACCATCCTTCGCCATATCAAGTCGAGTTTTAAAACTGACTAAAAATGTGCAAGTCATGAGAGGGGAAATAATGTTTTAGTTTTGGCCTGTGTCTGTGTCTGTGTCTGATATTACTTAATAGAAGTGACTCACAAACTGGGTGCCGGTGATTACAAAACTCTGACATAATAACATTTGACCTTCAGGAATTTTAGTTGAAAAGTCAATTTTTTTTTAGGTGTTCTATTAAAAGATTGACTTTTCAACTAAAATTCCTGAAGGTCAAATAACAGAGTTCTCTGGCACTATTTATACTATTTATCTCCTAATTTATTCATCTGATTGTATTGTAATTGAGAACATGGTACATGTAAATGCAACACATTATTGTGGTAAATTATCACCATGGATCTGTAACCTTTTTCTGACTGTTGCTTGATTGGAAAATTAACCATTTAAAAAAATGAAAGTGTCAATGACACTGTAGCTCAAATTGGAAAGGGAACGAGTGGTAAACTTCATGATTGGATTTGTTAGAAGGATACTATTTGCAACAATGTTATACAGTATATAGATGTTGCAAATCACCAACATGTTAGGAACAATATCCCAGAGTTTAAAATCTCTACATTTAAAACTGTAGGAGTTGAATACACCTTGAAGGTACCCAATCTCATCCAAAAGGCAAAAATGTTCCAAATTTTCTATGTCAAACCCCCCCCCCCCCCCCCCCGAAAATATGGAAAAAATGATATTTTTTATTAGCTATATAGATGTTGCAAATCACCAACATGTTAGGAACTATATCCCAGAGTTTCAAATCTCTACATTTAAAACTGTAGGAGGAGTTGATTACACCATGAAGGTACCCAATCTCATCCAAAAGGCAAAAATGTTCCAAATTTTCTAAGTCGAAAACCCCCCCAAAAATATGGAAAAAATTATATTTTTGATTAGCTATATAGATGTTGCAAATCACCAACATGTTAGGAACAATATCCCAGAGTTTCAAATCTCTACGTTTAAAACTGTAGGAGGAGTTGATTACACCATGAAGGTCCCCAATCTCGGACGCACGGACGGACGCACGGACGGATGGACGAGGGTCATTTCAATAGTCCTCCGACAGAAACGTCGGGGGACAATAATTTCATGTGATTAGGAATGTGGAAAGTTGAAAGGCCTACCTAGTTATGCAAAGAGTAAAATCCAAGATGGCCACTGGCAGCCATGTTTTTTAGCCGAATCGTTCCCATTTACATGTCATTGTTAACATCCATCACAAATTTCATGATGATCTGACAAAAGATACGACCTGTAGCCTCTGTCAAAGGATTTAGTCATGTAAAGAGTAAAATCCAGGATGGCAGCTGGTGGCCAATTTTTTTTTGGCAGAAAATGACCCCAAAATGACTCGTTCCCCATCTACATGCCATTGTTAACATCCATGACAAATTTCATGATGATCCGACAAAAGCTACGACCTGTAGTACGTGCCAAAGGATTTAGTCATGCAAAGAGTAAAATTCAAGATGGCTGCTGGCAGCCATCTTTTGGCCGAATGACCCCAAAATGACTCGTTCCCATCTACATGTCAATATTAACATCCATGACAAATTTCATGATGATCAGAAGACAGTACGACCTGTAGCCCATGCTAATGGATTGAATTTTTAAATCCAAGATGGCTGCTGGCGGCCATGTTTTTTTGCCGAATGACCCCAAAATGACTCGTTCCCATCTACATGTCAATGTTAACAGCCATGTCAAATCTCATAATGATTCGACAAACGGTACGACCTGTTGCCCATGTCAAAGGATTTAGTCACTCAAAGAGTAAAATCCAAGATGGCTGCTGGCGGCCATGTTTTTTTGCCGAATGACCCCAAAATGACTCGTTCCCATCTACATGTCATTGTTAACATCCATGACAAATTTCATGAAGATCCGACCAAAGGTACGACCTGTAGCCCGTGCCCAAGGATTTAGTCATGCAAAGAGTAAAATCCATCTACATGTCAATATTAACATCCATGACAAATTAATGACGATCAGACGACAGTACGACCTGTAGCCCATGCTAATGGATTGAATTTTTAAATCCAAGATGGCTGCTGGTGGCCATGTTTTTTGGCCGAACGACCCCAAAATGACTCGTTCCCATCTACATGTCAATATTAACATTCATGACAAATTTCATGATGATCAGACGAACAGTACGCCATGTAACCCGTGCTAATGGATTTAATTTTGAAATCAAAGATGGCCACTGGCAGCCATATTTTTTTTCTGAATGACCCCAAAATGACTCATTCCCGTCTAAATGTCAATGTCAACAGCTATGACAAATTTCATAATGATCTGACCAAAGGTTTGACCTGTAGCCTGTATTGTTGACGCCTCACACACGCACACACGGACGACAGATGCCAAGCCATGGCAATAGCTCAAACTTTACAGTAAAGTTGAGTTAAAATGACACTGTAGCTCAACTTGGGCAGGAGTAATTTTTTGCTGAGCAATGAAAAAGAATGATAAAGAAGAATTCATGCTGAAGATCCATATAAAGTTTGATCATGATTGTATGAGGGATGTGGTCAGTAGGGTGCACCAAATTATTTATTCATACAAAGAGTAAATTCCAAGATGGCCACTGGCGGCCATGTCTTTCAACGAAATTCGGTCAAAAATCCCATCTAGAGGTCACCCTGAAGATCCATATGAGGTTAGGTGATGATCAGATGAGGGATGTGGTCTGTAGGGTGCACCAAAGGAATTAGTATTACAAAGGGTAAATTCCAAGATGGTCAAAATAGGAGGCTCCCATCAAGGGGTCACCCCGAATATAAGTTTGGTGGGGACCTCATTCAGCTTAGGCCTCATCTTCTCTGGAAAGTATCTTTATTATCAAAATAACAAGTTTTTTAGTTTAGAATGTTTCTTTTTCTTTTTTTTTGGTTTAGTTTCTATCCCCAAATTGGCAGACGACACAATGCATGATTGAGGTGCACAACACCATCTTAACCCTTTCAGTGCTAAGTTCGATTTTTGTATCAACCCATATACCCTGTGCCAATGCATTCTCTTATATATGCGAGTCGACCATACATGTAGGTCGCCTCGCATATATAAGAGAATGCATTGGCCTAACAATTTTTCATCATTTGTTATTATTTTTTGACAATTTTTTTACTATTTTAATAATTTGTTCTTATATTCTTTAACTCTTTCAGTGCCAGACTTATTTAGTAGGTTTAGTGCTAGGGAATCTTACGTTTTTCATGGGCATCAAAATTATTACTATGAATACTTGGTGATAGTTTTGAGTTATAACATGCCCCTAAAGTTTTATCCAGTTTGTTTTTAAATTCGCTATAGCATGCTTAACCCTTTACCCAACAAACCAGCCAAATAAAGCTTCAACAGCCTAAAATATCTTCGGTATGTCTCAATAGAACCATACAAATATGGATATCATTGGAACCGGCTCCTTGACCACATTGTGATAGTTACAGTTATGCCCTGTGCCAATGCATTCTCTTATATATGCGAGTCGACCATAGGTCGCCTCGCATATATAAGAGAATGCATTGGCCTTTAATGTGTTAAGCCAATGCATTCTCTTATATATAAGAGAATGCATTGGCACAGGGCCGTTCTGTTGGGTAAAGGGTTAAGCATACCCACACAAAAAATTTGTTTAGGGCATATTTTATCAGCACTGGCACTATACAGACCGTAAATTAGGGCCGAAAGAGTTAAAAGCTTAAATGTGAGTCTAGCTCTCCCATAGCAGATGAAGTCTAAGCAGAATGAGGTCCCCAGAGGGTGAATTTAGTGATGCTAGCCTGCTGTGTAGGGTAGTATCTTCACCATCTTGAAGCTTAAATATGAGTCTAGCTCTCCCATAGATGAGGCATGAGCAGAATGAGGTCCCCAGTGGGTGAATTTAGTGATGCTAGTCTGCTGTGTAGGGTAGTATCTTCACCATCTTGAAGCTTAAATATGAGTCTAGCTCTCCCATAGCGGATGAGGCATGAGCAGAATGAGGTCCCCAGTGGGTGAATTTAGTGATGCTAGCCAGCTGTGCAGGGTACTGAGGGTAGTATCACAAAATTCACCCTCTGGGGACCTCATTCTGCAAATGTCCGGCACCATATTCTCAGGCCTATCCTTGCATGAGAACAGTCACTAAAACATGAGAGAAGGAAAGCAATCGAACTGGAAATCTGAGAATTAAATACACTATGAAATACAGTAATGCCCTAAATAATCGACTCCTTAACCACAGCAGAATTATGGGTAACTTTCAGGATTTAGTCGGAAATATGGTTTGTTGCCATTCATCGGAAAGCTCTCAGTGAGAGCTTTCCGATGAATGGCAACAAGCCATATTTCCGACAAAATCCTGAAAAGTTACCCATAAATGATAATTCTGTTGTGGTTAAGGAGTGGATTATTTAGGGCATTACTGTAGTACTTAGGAGTTTACTGATAGATTTATCTGACAAATTATCTCTAAGAGTTCTGATTAGCAGTCCAGAATGTCATTTTATTCTATCCTATGAGTTGATTGAATAGGCTTTGGCATGTGTGTATATGGTCAATCCTTTGTACGAGTGCTGGGTGGTATTTTGGTATACCGATTATAATCAGTAAAGAATTTCAATACCATCAAGGTTACAGTTGATTTTATATTTAATCAGTGCACTGAAGTCATGGCATAATCACTGTTTGCGTGGACAAAAAATTGAAGGCAAAACCCCGTATTACTTCTCAACAATGGTTGTAGTCATGGCTAATTTGATTGTTTTGTTCTGTAATCTGTTACAATTTTTATTTTTTATGGCTTTCGTAACGGTGCACAACAATAAATTTGTGCAATAAATAAAGTAGAGATTCATGGCATGATCTGGGTTAGTGGTACACTTATAGCTTATAGATACTGATGGAAAATCTAAGTCCATGCAACCAACTAAATATCTGGTACTACTGTACTGTGCACCCCCCACCTCCCCCACTGATAAGGCCATGGCTAATTAAGTTAAGCGTTAACACTGTAATGATTTACTTGGTCACGATACGAATCACGATACATGATCAACAATACGATACATGTCACGATACACTAAATTAGTGTTCTCAAATAAACACGACCTTAATTATCAGAAGCAATATGTTTGTAATTGGAGATGGAGTTCATGTTAAACTAAAATGCAGTTGAATAGTTAGCTAGATGAGTCAAATACACACAATAAACATGTAAACTTGAGAGAGCATTGAAGGTGTTGCTCTTATGCACATGCCCATCTTCAGAAATTATTTTATTTCCTGTATCACGATAAACACAGCAGAATGAGGTCCCCAGAGGGTGAATTTAATAACACTATCCCGCAAACCAGTCTAGCATCACCAAATTTACAATCTGGGGACTCAGTTTGCTTAGGCCTCATCTTCTGTTAAGTACTGGTATCAAAAGTCTCAAATTAACCTTGTTCAGTTACCTTTTCCCTTCTGTTCAGTTTCTATATCCCATAATTTGCAGCAGATAAAATTCATAATCGAGGTGACCAATGGGTCAACATCACCAACTTCAATCTGATCCTTGGTCTCCCATAGCAGTTGAGGCCTAAACAGAATGACGTCCCAAGAGGGTGAATTTGGTGATGCTAGCCTGTGTGGGATAGCATCACTAAATTCACCCTCTGGGAACCTCATTCTGTAATTGTCATCAGACACACTATTTCAAGGCTTGCAAGGGTCTAAAACACTTAGTACTAGTAGTTCTTAAAAAAAAAAGGATTAAAAAAAAAATTACTTTACAGTGTTATCTGAAATCTTAATTCCTAGTGCATTTTAAGTACATTTTGATTTTTTTCTCTATATAATTTCAAGTATTCAATGATGATATTTTATTTCAGATCTAATTAACCCTTTACCCAACAAACCGGCCAAAACCGGCCAAATAAAGCTTCATCAGCCTAAAATATCTTCGGTCTGTCTCAATAAAACCATACAAATATGGATATCATTGGAACCGGCTCATTGACCACATTGTGATGGTTATAGTTATACCCTGTGCCAATGCATTCTCTTATATATGCGAGTCGACCATAGGTCGCCTCGCATATATAAGAGAATGCATTGCCCTAAAAAAAATCTTTTTTTAACACTTTTTACCATTTTTTCTTACATTCTTTAACAATTTTATAATTTTTAATGTGTTAAGCCAATGCATTCTCTTATATATGCGAGGCGACCTATGGTCGACTCGCATATATAAGAGAATGCATTGGCACAGGGTCATTCTGTTGGGTAAAGGGTTAAGCAGTGAAATCTGATAAATCAAAATGCTAAGAGCTCAGCACTCAAGTTTCAAATGCACTGCTGGTGCAAAGCCAAAAACAATTTAAGAAATCAGCATTGCGTAAAAAGTGACAACGTTAGGACATGTCACACATAGGTTGAGTTTTAACCATTTCTTTACTAAATACTCATTGACAACTAGTTATCCCTTAGGAAATTTTTTAATAAGTTAAAAAAAAAGACCATAACTTATTTTATCACATAATTCGGCCATAAAAGCAGTCATAATTATCGGTAATAGACACGTTTAATATCAGCGCGTGCGATGGCGTCACGGCGTTCTTAAATAACTTGCGATCGCTGTAGTTTATGATTGTTGTTTTCGATGAATATTTCGCGTTGCTTCGGGTTTATATATTTGATCATGTGATAAAAGGTATCTCACACTCGTCCTATTTTATACGTAATTTATCAACCTCGTCCTCTAAATTCTATTTGAGCCTCGGTAAACCTCGGCTCAAATCGAATTTAGTTAACTCGGTTGATAAATTCCGTATAAAATAGAAACTCATGTGAGATCCTCTATATCTCAACATTTCCCACCAATGATGAAACTGTCAATGACACTGTTACTCAACTTGGGAAGGAGTTTATTTTTTTCTGAGCATTGAATTGAATGATAAAGAAGGAAAGCCAAAAAGTCACAGTAAAGGTCTTGTATTGTGAAGATGAATTTATTTTCATTTGAAACATTTCACCAATAAATGTGGGCTGCAGGGTGTGCGGATGGATTCAAATTTGAAATGACACCCCGAAGATCCATATGGAAGAGGGATGTGGCCTGTAGGGTTTGCCGAAGGATTTAGTTAGGCAAAGATTAAAATCAAAGATGGCCACTGGCAGCCATGTTTTTAATAAATTTCGGGAATAATTGATGGTTCCCATCTAGAGGTCACCCCGAAGATCCATAATGATCGGATGAGGGATGTGGCCTGTAGCTTGTGCCAAATGACACTGTAGCTCAACTTTGAAAGGGAATAATTTCATGTGTTACAGTCAATGGAGCGATTAGGAATGCGGAAAATTGAAATGCTTTAAAATGAATATCAAAAACATTTGATAGCTCCCATCTAGTAGATCAATATCAGGATCAATATGAAGTTTGGTGATGATCGGATGAGGGAAGTGGACTGTAGGGTGTGCCAAAGGATTTAGTCATGAAAAGAGTAAAATCCAAGATGGCTGCCGGCAGCCATATTTTTCATCAAAAATTGTTCAAATTTGGTGGCTCCCATATAGAGGTGATCTAAAAATGCCTGCCAATTTTCAAACAATTCTCCTTTAAATGCAGGCTGCAGGCTGAGCCGATGTATTCCAATTTGAAATCCAAGATGACTGCTGGTGGCCATGTTGTTTTAACGAATTTCAGGAAAAATCGTTGGCTCCCAACTACATGTAGGTCACCCAGAAGGTCCATACGAAGTTTGGCGATAATCGGATGAGGGAAGATGTGGCCTGTAGGGTGAGCCAAAGTATTTAGGCATGCAAAGAGTAAAATCCAAGATGGCTGTCGGCAGCCATGTTTTCCATTGCAAATCGCTAAAATTTGATAGCTCCTATCGAGAGGTCAACCCGAAGACCCATATTAAGTTTGGTGATGATCGGATGAGGGATGTGGTCTGTTGGGTGAGCCAAATGACTTAATCATGCAAAGAGTAAAATCCAAGATGCCTGCCAGCAGCCATGTTTTTTTGTGAAAAATGGCTAAAATTTGATATCTCCCATCTAGAGGTGATCCTAAACATGACTGTAAATTTTCATAACATTTCTCCAATAAATGCGGGCTGCATGATGTGCCGATGTATTCAAATTTGAAATTCAAAATGGCTGCCGGCGGCCATGTTTTTTAACGAATTTCGGGGAAAAAATCGATGCTCCCATCTAGAGGTCATCCCAAATATCCATATGATGTTTGGTGATGATTGGATGAGGTATGCGGCCTGTAGGGTGAGCCAAAGGAATTGTTGACAGACGGACGGCTGTAATGACAACGGATGCCAACCCATGGCAAAGTAAAGTTGAGCTAAAAAGGAAATGAGGCTATTGACACTAAACATAAAATTAACAATAGGTTGCACCAGCGGAGCTTGCATACCCCACAGTGGCAAAATCGAACAGACAAAGTATGGTTGAGATATCTGCTTGGACGGAAAAAAAACAAATATTGTCATATCAAGAAAGATAAATAGAATGGAAAACATGAACAAAATGATTAAACACTATTGATATCCATCAACCAGTGGTGGAGATATGGACAAACGAGAGGCCGATCACATTCGGCAGATGTTTAACCCATACCTTGGCGATAGCGACTAGTCATAATTGATAATTTGTCAAAGATATGATCACAGGAATTAATCCATATATCAGTACCCAACTTGAAATCAAAAGCTCAAATAATTTGTCTTAAGGAAGGGTTAAAGTATTTGGGGTAGGGAGGAGTAGTTTTAAATCTCATAACTCTGTCCCTATTCACCCAAGGACCTCTCACTGTGAGATCCAATGGTTTAGTGATTTCGGAGGACATGTTTAGGAGTTTAAGTTAACTCATTGGAAGCAAAAGTGATAAATCCCAAATTTATTCACTTCTAAAGAGAAATTATAATTTGTTGACAAGCCAGACTGCTTAGAATGACATACATGTAGGGGATTCCATCTCATATTTAAATGGTACTTTAATTACCCCCCCCCCCCTTTCCCCCATTCTCCCCAGTTATTTCTTTATCAAACATGGACAGATATAAGATCAGATCTGACCTGTGTATTAAATAAGATTAAGTGTTTCATAACAGGGGTGTATGCATGGTTTTCAAAAATATATGTAGTTTATACAATTCAAAAGTATTATCTATATAATGTTATACAGACATAATATGATGAGGATGCTTGCCCCTATGACCACTAAATCGTTCATATAAAAGAAAGTAAGTTAGCCCTCAATTAAATGGTTTCACACATTACAATGTTTTACAAGTAGCTTGGACACTAAAAGCCACAACCTTCAATGTTAATCTTCTAAGTGCTCTGTGGCCCCTAAAATTCAATCAACCATGAAAATATGAACAAATGGGAAAATAAGGTTCCTGGAAACACTAACATCTACCATATTGATTTTCAAAACAAGTCATCACTTACAATAGTCATTGTATATTTATCTGCCTGATTCCCATTGCATAGATAAATCATATTGGCCATCAGCTGTTATTTTAATTTCAAATTGAAAGCACATGTCTGAAGGGTTAATATATTTTTCAAAAATCAATTAATCAGTCAAAACCAAAATTTATATAAGTGAATAGTGTGCAAAGATACCCAACAGATATTAAGAGATATGAAGAAGAGTCCATGTACATTATAGCATGTGTCTATGGAAACCTTGGAAAGGGTTAATTATTTTTGAAGCAAATTAATGGAATTTAGAAGACACTAAGTCTTATATAGGTGAGTGGGGGCTCTTATCTCACCCTGTAATGCAATTTCAAGAATAGGATAAACAACAGTCTTATGCTGCCATAAATCAATTTGACAGTTAGAATAAACAAACAGCCAGCCACCAGTGTTGTTTATCTTGACCACCAAAGCTCTGTATAATATGTCATCACTCATTTCATAACAGATTTCACTTGGAATGACAACATCTATAAAATGTCCTCTCATACACTCTGGATGTTCACATGGTAATTTATTGATATCATTATATTACATGAAACTATTGCAATAAAATCTTCATATTTTCAAAACAGGATATCACACCTAATTAATTAATAAATGTTTTTTCTCGAAAAAGGGTCATAACTCCTTTAAAATTAATCGGATCAAACCCATATTCGAACTCGATCTGTATTTTGGGCTGTGAAACTCACATACCAAATTTGGTTCCAATCAGATAAAAAATGTTTGAGTTATGGCAGAATGCGTGAATTCTAAGTTGAAAAAGGGCCATAACTCTGTAACAAAATCTGGGATCAAACCCAAATTCGAACTCGATCTGTATTTTGGGCTGAGAAACCCATATACAAAATTTGGTTTGATCGGATAGAAAATGTTTGAGTTATCGCATTACTCGTAAAGTGTCTACGGACAGACAGACAGACAGACAGACAGACAGACGGACAGACAGACGGACGAACGACGAGTGGTCAATCCGGGCAACGACACTATGTTTACCATACTATGGTATGGGTAAACATAAAAACCAACATGTCCAAATAAACAAAGATGAATAACTCTAGAACAGAATTTTAACTGTAAAAAAAAAACAATTGAATACTCAATTGATTGCCATCATACATGTAATAGTACACATTGATAGCAAATTTTATTGAGATTCGTAAACCGGTGGAAGGGCAAAAAAAACAACATTACCAGATAAACAAAGATGAATAACTCTAGAATGGAAAATCCAGAAAAAACGATTGTATAATTGAGCATGGCCTACATGTATAACCTAAGAGCAGGCATGAATATATTAAAAGCTCTTCATGGTAACAGATCTATTCCTGATACAAAGTAATATTATCTGCTGATGTGGCAGAAAACTTATAGTTAACATTCGAACACAGTCTCTTAGTCATCAGACCTGAGAATAAGGTGTCTGTCATTTGCAGAATGAGGTCCCCAAAGGGTGATTTAGTGACTATCCCTCATAGTGGGCTAGCATCACTAAATTCACCCTCTGTGGACCTCATTCTGCTTATGTCTCATCTTCTCTGGAAAGTACTTGTATCTTTATTATCAAATTTCTGTAGAAATTGATATACCAAATTGGCAGACGACACATTACATAATCGAGGTTCCAAATGGGTGTACATCACAATATTCACCATTTGGGAACTTCAATCTGAGTCTATGTCTCCCACAAACTCCAGGCAGAGTTATCTCCCATCGCTCCGCTGAGATACCACTGCCATAAGGACATTAATTGGTAAGGATTTCTTACGTGTTTTTAGTTCTTATGTTTTAGGATTAAAATTGTCTATGTCTGGCTCAGTTCATATACTGAAATAATTACCATTAAATAAAATATTGCAAACTTAAAAAAAAATTTGGTGGTCAAAACAAGATAATAGGTGACTAAATATATTTCCGCGACGATATGTAAAAATAAATTTATCGTCTGCAAAGTACCATCCTTGTGGCAGTGCTATATCGCAGTGATAATGTAGAGGGCGCTGTATGGAGTTTGTGTCTCCCATAGCAGTTGAGGCCAAAGCAGAATGAGGTTCCCAGAGGGTGAATTTGGTGATGCTAGCCCGCTATGCGGGGTAGCATCACTAAATTCACCCTCTGGGGACCTCATTCTGCAAATGACAGACACCCTATTTCAAGGCTTGCACACCAAACTAGACTGAGATTGTTTTTTTCTTTGTCTGGGAATAAGTACTAATTGTTTGGAAGATGTCGGCTCACTTTGATGGTTCACGCTGTCTTATTCAAAATCGTAGTGAAGGATTGTTGCGACCCACTCACCTGTAAACCAAGTTTAACCCTTTGAGTGCCAGGGGCCGATATTATCGGCCCTAAACCTACACAATAAGTCTGTTAAAGAATATAATAAAATATATTAAAATTGTAAAAAATTGTAAAAAAAAAAACAAAAACAAAAAAATGTTAAGCCAATGCATTCTCTTATATATGCGAGGCGACCTATGGTCGACTCGCATATATAAGAGAATGCATTGGCACAGGGTATATGGGTTGATACAAAAATCGGACCTGGCACTCAAAGGGTTAACAAAAATATGTACCTACATGTATATGAGTGGAGGATCTTAAAAAGGCGCCCCATTCGTGAATTTTCAAAAAAATCTCCAATTTCAAACTATAAATTTGAAGGAAAAAATCGTTATCCTTTGTAACCAATGTATGCTATCTATATCTATATTTGCGAATGTCTGTCTGTCTGTCTGTGTTCTATAGAAATTCACAGGGGACCATCTATATGGCACTAAAGGGGTCTACTTAGGGGTAACTTTTCACGAGAAAGATAATGGTGAGGGTTAGAATTTTCTAAAGTGACGCGGTTGTTGTCAGGGGCAAAAAATGGGGAGGGGCAGGAGAAAAAAATGTTGCCGATTGCCACCAAACTTATATATAATCATCCTCATGATACAAGGAATCTGATGGTATGGTTTAAATATGTCAAAAGTTGCGACGTTCGAGTCAGGGACGCATGGAAGGGGAGAGGGGCACCAAAATTGATAAACTAAGTTTAGCGCCGAGGGACCATCTAGATGGCACCAAACGGGTCTACTAGGGGTAACGTTTTGCGAGAAAGATAATGGTGCGGCTTAGAATTTTCTAAAGTGACGCCGTTGTCAGGGGCAGAACAGGGGGGGGGGGGGGAAACAAAATTTTTGCCTGCCGATTGTCACGAAACTTTTATATAATCATTGCCATGATGAGGAATGTAATGGTGCTGTTTAAATAAATTTTCTAAAGTGACACCGTTGTCAGGGGCAGAACAGGGGAGGGGCAGACAAATTTTTTGCCGCCGATTGCCACGAAACTTTTATATAATCATTGCCATGATATGAGGAATCTAATGGTGCTGTTTAAATATGTCAAACGTGGCGCCATTCGAGTCAGGGATGCACGGAAGGGGAGAGGGCCACCAATATTGATTTAAAGACTCCAAATTGCTGTCATTTGTTTGAAAGTTTGTGGAAGGGGCACTCAATTTGAATGGGTTTAGTCGCCACCACATTTATACTTAGCATCCCCATGGTATGGTGTGGCTTAAATCCGTCAAAAGTGGCGTCATTCGAGTCAGGGAAAAGCAGAGGGGCACCAAGATTAATACGCAATAAGTTTAGCGACAATTTCCACCAAAGTGATACGCATGCACTCTTATCCATAATACGAGGAGTCTCATCGTGTGATTTAAAGACGCCATGTTGGTGCTGTTTGGGTGACAGTTGGGGGTTAGTGAGCACTAAATTTGATCAACACTGGTTTAGTTGGCGATTAGTACCAAACTTATCAATAATCATCTCCATGATATGAGGAGTCTAAGTGGGTGGTTTAAGGATGTCGCAAACTGTCACACATGGGCCATTCGAGTCAGGATGCATAGAGGGTGGGAGGAACACAAAAAAGATGAACAATATGTTTAGCGCCGATTTCCACCAGATTGATATATATTCTCCGTAATACGAGAAATCTAATCGTTTGGTTTAGATACGCTAAATTAGTGTCGTTTTGGTTGAGAGATATGGGGGCCCTAAATTGTATACGGATTTGTATACTCGCAATTTTATACAAAAACTTTTACAAAATCATCCACAAATGATTTTAGCGCCGATTTCCACCAAATTGATACATATTCTTCTCCATGAAACAAGGAATCTAATTGTGTGATTTAAAGACGCCAAATTGGTGTCATTTGGATGTGAGAATGGGGGGGGGGGCACTAACATTGTTAATTGTTTTAGTCACCCATTGCTACCAAACTTTTAAAAAATCTTCCACATGGTATGATGAGTCTAATGGTGTGGCTTAAAACTGTTGAAAGTGGCATCATTCGAGTCAGGGTGCACTGAAATTGAGAGGGGCACCAGAATTCATACACAATAATTTTAGTCAAACCCACTAGATTGATTGATACATCTCTATATGAAACCCAATTGTCTTTTATTTTTGCGAACTAATGTGTTTATGATGTTCATGTTATAACGTCTGAAGTATACGCAGTTGTAAATAAATAAATAGTTCTTTATTGGTGGGACGGATTAATCGTGATAAGCAACATGACAATCGCTCCGATCCGACAAGGTGAGCTACTACTTATATTTCGTGTGTAATAATCATGTTTTGTGATGCTATTTGGATATATAATTTATGAAAATATGGGTAACCGCCATATATCAACAGTATGCAGAGGGTTTCACATCACTTTAACCAGGGCAACGCCGGGTAACCCTTCTAGTAGTATCATAAATACACCTGTTCATTATCCTTTGTAACCAATGTATGCTATAGTATCATAAATACACCTGTTCATTATCCTTTGTAACCAATGTATGCTATAGTATCATAAATACACCTGTTCATTATCCTTTGTAACCAATGTATGCTATAGTACCATAAATACACGTACACCTGTTCATTATCCTTTATAACCAATGTATGCTATAGTATCATAAATACACCTGTTCATTATCCTTTGTAACCAATGTATGCTATAGTACCATAAATACACCTGTTCATTATCCTTTATAACCAATGTATGCTATAGTATCATAAATACACCTGTTCATTATCCTTTGTAACCAATGTATGCTATAGTACCATAAATACATGTACACCTGTTCATTATCTTTTATAACCAATGTATGCTATAGTATCATAAATACACCTGTTCATTATCCTTTGTAACCAATGTATGCTATAGTACCATAAATACACCTGTTCATTATCCTTTATAACCTATATACATGTACCACCTGTTCATTATCCTTTGTAACCAATGTATGCTACAGTATCATAAATACACCTGTTCACCCTCACAATGAGAGATAGGTTTTAATTATGTAAACAAGTGGTTTAAACAAAATAAAAACAATAATTATCAAGGATGGTCATTAGAGAATTCGACCAGAAATATTTGTAAGCATGAAAAGTCACCATAAAAAAAATAATGTCTGAAAAGATGAATCAGCTTTGAGTGTTTATGTCTGTCAGATTATTGCAAACATGCAATGGTTGAATAATATTTATATTTGTTTATGTTGTTTTGATCCTTCACATACCGTACTGACCCGGCTCAAAGCCCTTGCCTGTGTTTAGGCCCACCCATATCTTTTGGCCAAATTCCATGCACAGGGGTATATTCGAGTTTAGGCCCACCCCAAATTTTGTTCAATTTCAGCGGTGGTAAGTAAGTATTTGCTATCAGCTTGTAGATAGGGGTGCCACGATTAATCGTATAATCGATGAACCGTTGATAAAGCCGATAATCGATTACCATTGCCATAGTCGATTAATCTGCGTTATTTATTTCAGACGTTGGAAAATGCCGGGTATTATTGAATACGGTATTTCTTTTACACAGTTTAATCTACAACCGAAGGGTTAACAACATCAATTTAATCAAAGAGATTCCGACAACATGAGTACTACTAACTTATGTTGCAAACACTCGGCAGTTCATTTGATGATGCGACATGGTTACTCTTCGGCCCATTGTATATTCTACAAATCGGTGGCACTGCAGCTTTGAACTTATGGTGACGTCGTTGTATATAAATTTAAACTTGACAGGTGGCACTATGGCTTTGAAATGTGCCGACTGTCACCTTAGATGTTACTAATACAGGTTATCGTGTATCATACTTAACTTGTTCTAAGTCCTGTAATTTGCGGGTGGGGGCACACGTTTGTGATTGTTAACCACGCACTGGATGTTTGATGAAACTTATAGTTTCTAACTTTCCTACTTTTATATTGTTTGTATGTTTGGCTATTCATAACTGAAATCAATCGCAACGTTCGTTCAAATGAACTCACAAATATTATAATCATAACATCGCCGAGAACTGTGGTGGTATTCAATACATTGTGTTCATTGGTCATTAACAGTGGTTTATGATGCACTTTATTAATGTAAAAAATTACATCAGCCGATGCCACAATCAGCGACAGTGCATTGAACCAGCCCCCAGCCAATAGGCCATATTACGGAAATCTTCCACTGAAGTTATTAGGTACGATTAATCGATTATAGTCGATTATTGACAACCGATTATCGATTATCAAAATCAATAATCGTGGCACCTCTACTTGTAGACAGAAAAAAAAAGATTGACGAACTCGAGAAATATAATATTTATATTAAAAACGGAAAATTATACTTCGTAGGCAAGTGAGAATATTCAATAAAATAAAAATAGTTCAGCGACTGCCAAAAAAAACTAAAATATGCTAGGAAATTTTTTTTATTTATTTTCTGGTAAACATTCATGATTGTAGATAGTAAACTGAGCCCATACCCTATTGGGATCATAATCTAGATAATGCAGGGCATCTGTTACAAATATTTACTGTCAAACTCTCCAATGACCAGCCTTGAAAATAGTTTTTATTTTGTTTGATCCACTTGTTTATATAATTAGAACATATCGCTCATATCATGACGGTGAACAGGTGCTGTTATAGTACTATAGTATACAGTAATGCTCTAAGTAATCCACTTCTTAACCACAGCAGTATTATGGGTAACTATTCAGGATTTAGTCGGAAATATGACTTGTTGCCATTCATCGGACAGCTCTCTCCAAATATATGCATGTACTATGACAAATATACTAATGCCGGCCCTGTATAAATCTTTGAGGAACATATTAAGTTTGAACCCCGTACTCCGGTATATACATGTACTATGACAAATAGACTGGTCCCGGCCCTGTATAAATCTTTAAGTCCCATATCACGTTTGAACCCCGTACTCCTGTATATTCTATAACAAATAGGAAAACCTGAGAAATGTGGATATCAATATCATTCACTCAGAGAAGCGGAGGAAATGCTGGGGAAATTACCGATATGGTACAAGTCTGAGTTTATTGTGCCTGTCATTTGTAGAATGAGGTCCCCAGAGGGTGAATTTAGTGACGCTATCCTGCATAGCAAGCTAGCATCACCAAATTCACCCTCTGGGGACTTCATTCTGCATGGCCTCATCTGCTATGGGAGATCTAGGATAAGATTGAAGTTCCCAAATGGTGAGTATTGTGATGTACATCCATTGGGAACCTCGATTATGCAATGTTTCGTCTGCTAATTTGGGGATATAGAGAAACTAAACTAAAAAATAAATAGAATTTATGTTGAAGAAGATTCTATATAAATTTGATAAAAAAGAAACTTTCCAGAGAAGATGAGGCCTAAGCAGAATGAGGTCCCCAGAGGGTGAATTTAGTGATGCTAGCCCACGATATGGGACAGCATCACTAAATTCACCCTCAGGGGACCTCATTCTGCAAATGTCAGACACACTAAATTCAGGCCGATATGGTATACTATCTCATCATTACTTTCCGGGACATCAAGTACTTTTATATAGATTCGCAATGATCTCTGTTACATAGTGCTAGAAAAAATTGTGTTAGGAACCATTCATTTTATCCACATTCATTCCCAATTACCTTTGCAAACTATGTCTATAATAATGCCTAAACAAAATAGTGATGTTTTAGGTAAATTAGGGTAAAGGGGAAGGGGCAGGCGGAATTTTTTTTTTCTTTCTTTGTTTTTTTTGTGGAAACATCCATATATGGTATATATTCATTCTGCATACATGTATATGCACCCCCCCCCCCACCCCGGGCAGCACAAATGATATAACAGGACACAATGAGGCTGAATTAACTAATTACTTTGGGTATAAGGCGGGATAGGATATTTTATTTCAATATACACATATAAATACATACAAATATTGAATTTATAATCGAGGGGGTGGCCCTTTTTAATAACAAGAGCTACGCTGGGCATGGAAAATACACCCCGTGTGCTTTTATGAACTAACACAGACGAACAATGGCAGTGACACTAATTTTTTTCCGATATAATAAACCAAACTAAAGTTATCATCCAGAAACCTCAAATAAAGTAATGCTCTAATTAATCGACTACTTAACCACAGCATAATTATGGGTAACTTTTCAGGATTTAGTCGGAAATATGGCTTGTTGCCATTCATCGGAAAGCTCTCGGGGAGAGCTTTCCGATGAATGGCAACAAGCCATATTTCCGACTAAATCCTGAAAAGTTACCCATAATTCTGCTGTGGTTAGGGAGTCGATTAATTAGAGCATTACTGTATAAGTCGAAAAGAGCCATAAGTCAGTAAAAAATATTTGGATCGAACCCATATGTTGACCTGTAATTTGGTCTGGAAAACTCAGATACCAAATTTAGTTCAGATAAAATAACCCAAACTAAAGTTATCAACCGGAAACCAAAACTGCCGACGAATGGAAGGACAGACGAAGCCTCGTGTATAAAGAGAATGCATTAACCTAACAATATTTAACTCCCTATGAGAGACTCGCATATATAAGAGAATGCATTAACCTAACAATATTTAACTCCCTATGGGAGACTCGCATATACATGTATATGAGATAATGCACTGGTACAGTGTCTTTAAGGCAGCACCAGCGCAGCTCCTGTCATGAAGGGGACAACTGGTATTCAGTACCTCCCTACCCCTGTCTGTTAACCCTTTACCCAACAGAACGGCACTGTGCCAATGCATTCTCTTATATATGCGAGTCGACCATAGGTCGCCTCGCATATATAAGAGAATGCATTGGCTTAAGACATTAAAAATGATAAAATTGTTAAAGAATGTAAGAAAAAATGGTAAAAAGTGTTAAAAAAAGATTTTTTTTAGGCCAATGCATTCTCTTATATATGCGAGGCGACCTATGGTCGACTCGCATATATAAGAGAATGCATTGGCACAGGGCATAACAGTAACTATCACAATGTGGTCAAGGAACCGGTTCCAATGATATCCATATTTGTATGGTTCTATTGAAACAGACCGAAGATATTTTAGGCTGTTGAAGCTTTATTTGGCCGGTTTTGGCCGGTTTGTTGGGTAAAGGGTTAACATGTTCTCAGGTATCAGGGGGTGGTGACAACCTCATTTGACATTAGAAGTCACTAAATTATACAAAGATAACAATTAGAGACTTCGTGTGTAGTAAGGCTTCACAATGAGAAATCCTGTTCATATACAAGCATTGAAATATTGTGTCTGTCATTTGTAGAATGAGGTTCCCAGAGGGTGAATTTAGTGATGCTGTCCTGGATGGTGGGCCAGCATCACCAAGATCAGCCTCTGTGGACCTCATTCTGCTTAGGCCTCAACTGCTATGGGAGACTTAGAATCAGATTTAAGTTACCCAGCTGAAGTTCACCCATTAGTTACCTCAATTATGAATGAGGTCCCACAGTGTTGAATTTGGTTATGCTAGCCCACTGTGCGGGGTAGCATCACTAAATTCACCCTCTGTGGACCTCATTCTGCAAATGACAGACACACTATTTCAAGGTTTGTTGAAATGAGACCCTGTTGTTATTTTGTAGTCGTTCATTTGACTTAAGTGTTTTTCGTGAATGCACAATAGAAACACATATTTCTACCGCTTGAGCAGTCCAACTGGATGTTATGAACAGCTGTTAGGAAGATAATAAAAAATAAATGCAGCAGTTATGCCTACAAAACAAGATAATGTTGAGATAACAAATAGTTTCAATTACTCCACACTTGGCTAATAAAATGACAACATGGCGGTATTTTTGTTAATGTTTAGTGGCATAGAATCACACTAATTGTGTAATACTTCATGGTATTTAGTGAAACAGGCTCCTAACAACATGGGGATGGGAAAGTAATGTTCGGTGAGTGCATCAGTCCTTCCCAGGAGATGGGAGTGATTGCTCTCGCACCCGTACGCTCTCGTAATTTTCAATTCACGGGTGCTGAAATTCGCACCCGTCCCTCTTCGCAAAATACTAATGGAGACTGTAATTTTTGGTTCAATATTGAACTATTTTTAAGGTTTATGTAGATCCTTTACCATCTCAGTTCAACTATGACATATTAAAGTGTAACTAGAGTTACTAGACATAGGTCTATTTCACAATGACTTTTTTGTTGAGCAAAAACCCAACTTACAATTATAGTATGGGTGTCATATTACACCCGTCTTCTGCATTATGAGAGCAAATAAATGCTCTCGCTGTGTTTTCCTCGTGGGAAGGACTGGTGCATATACAGTATTGCCCTAAATAATCGACTCCTTAACCACAGCAGAATTATGGGTAACTTTTCAGGATTTAGTTGGAAATATGGCTTGTTGCCATTCATCGGAAAGCTCTCCCAGAGAGCTTTCTGATGAATGGCAACAAGCTATATTTCCGACTAAATCCTGAAAAGTTACCCATAATTCTGCTGTGGTCAAGGAGTCGATTATTTAGGGCATCACTGTAGTGCATTTGTCATTTGCATAACGAGTCTCCAGAGGGTGAATTTAGTGATGCTATGCTATCCAGCACAGTGGGGCAGAATCACCAAATTCACCCTTCTGCCTAGGCCTAATCTTCTGGGAAGTATCTATGGTCTCAAATAAACATAGTTCTAGTTACTTTTTCCCTTCTCTTCAGTTTCTATATCTCTAATTTGCGTGAAGATAAAATGCGACTAATGTGACTAATAGGTGAACATCACCAACTTGACCATCAACTGGGGAAATTCAATCTGATACTAGGTCTCTCATAACAGTTGAGGCCTAAACAGAATGAGGTTTCCAGAGGATAAATTTGGTGATGCTAATCCGCCAAGCAGGATAGCATCACTAATTTCACCATCTGGGGACCTCATTCTGCAAATAACAGTCACACTATTTACAGGCTTGGATGAGAGTGACAAATGTTGGCAAGTGCATGGTTAAGGAGTCGATTATTTAGGGCATTACTGTATGTCAAGTAAATTTCTCATTCTCACCATAACATCGTCAACATACATACACAGAACGACACGATGTGTAAATGGGTTTGTCGATGCGGCACGAGTGCTGTTGCAGAAGGATAGAACTTGAGTCTTTCTATCCTTCCGCGACAGCACTCGTGCCGTATCGACAAACCCATTTACACATTGTGTCGTTCTGTGTTTATTACACACTTCGCGCCCTTGAATCCGTGCATTAATAATACAGGATTAGAAGGTTTATTTAGGCTCATACAGGGCGTGTTTGTCATATGTGATGATTCTTCTATTTAAATAGTTCCAGTTTCATGGTTGAGGCGAACATCATGTACGTCATTTTACGTCAACCAGATGCGATTGGAACGTACGTTCCATACGGATTTGTAAATATGGAACAGCAATAGCAGTCTACTCTTAGCCAGAGTAGAGATTCATGGCATGATCTATGGCATAGGAAGCTCGAGTCATGGAAAGGTTAATAATAATGTTGTTTAGATCCATTGGGGTGCTTGAATCCATCGGGGTGCTCGGGCTGCACATGGAAATATATACACCACATACAAATATACACATTAAATAAATTGAGACACCATGGTTTTATCAAATCGTAAGGTGTATTTCATTGGTTTTTTTTGTCCTCAGACAGGTAAGAAATTTAGGAAATATGGTTTTTGAGGGCCAAATTAAATTCAAAAATATCTAATAAAATATGGTTCTTGAAGGCCAATTTAAATTCAGAAATATCTAATAAAATATGGTTCTTGAAGGCCAATTTAAATTCAGAAATATCTAATAAAATATGGTTCTTGAAGGCCAATTTAAATTCAGAAATATCTAATAAAATATGGGTCTTGTGGACCAATTTATATTCAGAAATATCTAATAAAATATGGTTCTTGAAGGCCAATTTAAATTCAGAAATATCTAATAAAATATGGGTCTTGTGGACCAATTTATATTCAGAAATACCCAATGTAGTTTTGAGAGAATGGGTAGTATGTTCCAGAGAGATGGTCCAGCTACCAAAAATCCTTGATCGCCGCATGTTTTAAGTCACCGGGGTTTGGTACAAGATTTCATGCATTTCTGGACCCAGGGGATACTCTCACCTGCCGAATAATAGTGCAGGCCAAAATATAGTGCAGGGCTGTATTTTCGGCTGAAATTAATAATAGTACAAGCAATTTCACTGTATGTCTCACCAATTAAATAATCAAGCATGCACTGTTATCCCTTTCATGATGGAAGCTGTGCTGGTACAACATTAAAGACACTGTGCCAATGCATTCTCTTATATATGCGAGTCAACCATTGAAAATTCTCCGAACTATAATTATTGTCTCTTTTACAGACAAATCATGCTTCCTTGTCACCTATGATAGTTTATCTTAGTCACATAGTGATAGTGAATGATAAAATGAGACTAACTCGCCAATAGATGTTGAGGTAAAAAAAAATCAGGCGGGGGGGGGGGGGGGGGGGGGGGGGGGGGGGGGGAGGGGATTTGGGTATGGGGAGGACGATAAACTGGGTGATTTTCAATAAAAACGAGAGGCCGATCACGATCGGCAGATGTTTAACCCATACCTTGGCGATACCGATTAGCTATAACTGATAATTGGTCAAAGATATGATCACAGTGATACACATATCAGTACCTAACTTAAAATCAAAAGCTCAAATTATTTGTCTTAAGAAGAGGTTAAGGTAATTGGGGTGGGGAGGAGTCGTTTTAAATCTCATAACTCTGTCCCTATTCAACCAATGACCTCTCATTGTGAGATCCAATTGTTTAGCCATTAATCAATTTGACAGATAGGACAAACAATTATCCAGCCAGCAGGTTCATCTTTACCTTCATACAACCACCCCCTAGAGCTATGTAACATATGTCACCACTCAATTAATAACAGATTTCACTTGGAATGACATCTATTAAAGGTATTCGCATGTGCTCTGGATATTGGATGTTCACATGGCAATTTATTGATATCATTATATTACATGCAACTATTTTTTTTTTTTAACTCAATAATTTTTTGTATTATTATAAAAGTTTTTAAATATTTTTTATGTTAAATCGAGCGAGGAAATTCAATCTAAACAAATATAAAAAATCAAAATTTTAATTTAAAAAAAAGAAAGAAGGGTCATAACTGCTTTAAGATAAATCGGATCGAACTCATATTCACTCGAACTGTATTTTGGGATGAGAAACCTATACACAAAATTTGGTTCCGATCAAATAGAAAATGTTAGAGATATCACATTATGCCTAAAGTGTCTAAGAACTGACAGACAGACAGATAGAGACGGACGGACAGACGAGTGGTCAATCTGGACATTGACACTATGTGTACCATACTATGGTATAGGTACACATAAACAGTTTTATCTCATGCAGAGTACAGGAAAAATACATCAAACTGGTGTGCCCCTTTAATATTTCAATTCACATTTGTAAACAATTGAAATCAATGTCGAAAAAGCTTTTGATTAATATATAGATAAAACAAACTAGACCTACAGTTCTAAGAGTGTTATGAACAATTATTTTGTTCCCATAGACTGATACAGAGCTCTCGTTTTTTAAAGTTTGAAAACCAAAGTTGTCTTCCCATGCAACCAACAAAATTCCAATGGTAATGCTTTTAAACAATGAAACCAGATTATGCCTTTAAGGTGAAATTTAAATAACCATGAATATAAAATATAAACATTCCACCTATGATATGGCCAGAGATACTTATAGAGTATAAAGTATATCTGATATAGCCAACACAACTCCTAGCAGTTAATTAACTCAATACCAGTACAAGAGAGAGAGAACTTCATGGCATTGTAACTGGATAGTATCTCTTGTCTCCATAGCATTGTGAAACTGATTTATTAGATATTATCTAGACAGTGCCACCTGTGTATCTTTGATATATTTTAGAGATGAATAAAATAATCAAAGGGCCATAACTCCAGTAAATAGTACCGGATCAAACCCATATTCGAACTCGATCTGTATTTTGAGTTGAGAAACTCACATACAAAATTTGGTTCCTATCAGTTGAAAACTTGTTGAATTATCGAAGCATTCATGAATTCTATGTCAAAGGGCCATAACTCCATTAAAAAATATCGAATCAAACCCATATTCGAACTCGATATGTATTTTGAGTTGAGCAACTCACATACCAAATTTGGTTATGGTCAGATAATTTCTTTTTGAGTTATGGCAGCATGCATAAATTCTAAGTTGAAACATAGCAGCTCTATTACAATTACCAACAGGACATTCATTGCCATTTTATATTGGTCTATATATTTATAAAATAGAAACTCATAAAAATTATGCAATCTTCATCATAAAAATTTTTTTGGAACATGAACATATTTGGGCATACCTCCCGCAAAAATCTCACGGATTGACATTTTCAAAACTTAACAGGTCTGGTATAGACCTTGATATTAAATATGATTGATAATGGTTGGATATAAAATATTTTAACACAGAATTATCAGATAACTAAAGGAGAGATATGAGAAGGGTCAAATTGAAAATATTAGAGTCATAACATTGGATTGCGTACAGTATACATGTACCTATGGTTAATTTTATTCTAAGCTGATCATTGGAAAGATACAATGTCTGTAACAGCAGAAATATTCAAGAATACCAGAACCATTATTATTATCCTGCAGCCCAAATGCAATAGAGGGAATTTCAAACCAAGATATTTCCTCAAATGATGAATATTCAATTGGTGGCTTATAGAAATTCTTAGTGAACCTGGCCCAAGGCGAAAGAGATAATTTAAAATCTGCCTATCAGATATCATGTGTCTATGGAATAGGTTAATTTTAATCATGAAATACATGCAAGTGAAAAGTGGATCACAATCAACCTGGACATAGAATAGGAGAATGAACATATAATGTGTGGAGAGGGTTAATCATTTCCAATGACATCATATGATGGAACTAATGTGTGGATTAATTTTTTTCTCAGATAAGACAACAGTGTCTCTGTAAACAACAATTCTCTAAACAGCCATGCTCCAGAACATCCTTCAGATGGACAATGGACTATTTGTATTAATGCCACGAACATGTTTCAACAGGTTGGGTTAAATTACTATTGCACACAAACTGGAGTAAATTATCATCAATCACTGTCAGCCTCTGGGAGCAGCAGTGGTTTGGCAAAGAGTATCCAGTGTCATTTTCTGATTCCAATAATGCAGAAGATTACTGTGTAAAGTTGTTTGTCTTAAATTCTCACAGGGCATATACAATAGGTAGTAAATTACTTGAATTATAAAGGGCCATAACTCTGTTAAAATATACCGGATCAAACTCAAATTCGAACCTGATCTGTATTTCGGGGTGAGGACCACATGTACCAATTTTGGTGTAGATCAGATGAAAAATGTTTTGAGTCATAGCAGCTTGCATGAGTACTAAGTAAACATAAGAGTGAAAAGGGTTAACAAAACGATACCAAAATCGATACAGATAAAGAACGTGCTAACAAAGACCTAGGTAAGAAATATGAGGCAGATCATAAGCAAATTGTTTGACTTAGATGCATCAGATAGAATTTGTGAGTGGGGTTAATTATTTTCTAAATCGATCAACTGATCGATACCAAAAACTATACAGGTGAGGGGTGTGTCATCATAAACCTACATTTTAAATATGAACACAATCGGACAAAAAACACTTGGGTTATTGCATCGGATAGAACATGCCCATGTGTGGATGCAAAGTGTTAATAATTTCTAAACCGATCAACCGATCGATACCAAAAACTATACAGGTGAGGGGTGTGTCATTGTAAACATGCACATAAAATTTGAACATGATCCGATAAAAGATACTCCAGTAATCGAATCGGATAGCAAATGTCTACGGACAGACGGGATGGACGGACAGACGGACAGACGGACAGACGGACAGACGGACGGACGAACGACGGATGGTTGATCCGGACGTCAGCATTATGTGTACCATACATGGTATGGGTACACATAAAAATCGGAACAATAATGTCTCTGCCGAAGAAAAGAAATGCTTCCTTGCCACCAATGATAGTTTTTCTAAGTCACATAGTCATAGTGAATGATAAAATGAGACTATCTCGCCAATAGATGTTAAGGTATGGAAAATCCTGGAGGGGGAGGGGGGAGGGGGGGGGGGAGATAAACTAGGTAAATTCCAATGAAAATTCTCGCGAACAATAATTATTGTCTCTTTTACAGAAAAATCATGCTTCCTTGTCACCTATGATAGTTTTTCTTAGTCACATAGTGATAGTGAACAATAAAATGAGACTAACTCGCCATTAGATGTTGAGGTAAACAAATTAATTCAGGCGGGGGGGGGGGGGGGGGGGGGGGGGGGGGGGGGGGGGGGAAGAGATAAACTGGGTGATTTTCAATAAAAAAAAATCTGAACAATAATGTCTCTGCCGAAGAAAAGACATGCTTCCTTGCCACCAATGATAGTTTTTCTCAGTGATATTGAAAAATAATATGCCAATAATTTGTCAATAAATTCAAAGATAAAAAAAATTCAGGTGGGGGGGGGGGGGGGGAAGTTGATCAGGGCGGGGGTGGGGAGGGGAGTTAACCTAGGTCAACTTCCCCCCCCCCCCCCGGGGGAAGTTGATCAGGGGGGGGGGGAATAAACTGTTACACCGGTATAAAAGAATGCATTGGCCTGACAATTTTTTATCACTTTTTATAAATTTTTCTTATATTCTTCATCTTTCATTATTTTTTTTTACATTCTTGAACAATTTTTATCATTTTTTTTATAATATTATCTTACATTCTATAACATATGCAAGGTGACCTATAAGAGAATGCATTGGCAGAGGGTTTTTGTAAAAATTCAGGAAGCTCCCATCATGAAAGGGTTATTTAGCAGGTGAGAGTAGGCGGATTTGTATTGTGTAATAAATTCAGGCAGGTAAGATAGTTTGTAGTAGCATTTATACACAATTAGTAACAGTTTAAAATTGATCAATGCTTGATGGGTAGCCAATGCAGACTTTCAAGAAATAGGGATACGTGATCAAATTTCTACCCGTATGTACGTTTAGCAGTGTAAATGCTGGCATATAAAAAATATCAGACTTTTGTTGGAATAAACAGTCTTGAGTACACATGCACTTGCTTATAATTTGTACGCGAATCAGAATAGATTCTCGCACATGATTCTTGAAAAGTGAAACATGAGTATCAACTAAGATTCTCGCATATACATCTCTGCTTTATTATAAGGGTAGAAAGATAGTCATATCCAGGGTCCGCGCTGGACCGAAATTTACTTTTGCCAAATGTAAATATTTTTTGCCAAATTTGTTTAGAATTTGCCAAATATTATAACTAATAGTATCATTTTCTGCTACCTTGGTTGAGTCTAATGTTCCGACACTCGCGGTTTGATATTAATAGAAAAGCAGTTAACTCATTATTATACTCTCATCTCTATTGTGGTTTATCATACAGCAATAAACCAATCACCGAACAATACAATTGTAGAAGCGTTGCTTCATCAGAAGGGAACATCACAAGAGGATTAGCTATGCAAACACCACCATCACACTAAATACTGATAATCCCTCCACCCAATCGATATTAATGCTATCAGATTAACTGCATTTTAATGGAGGTGTTAACTTTTCCGAAACCATATAAAACACTACTACTATAATTCCTTTGTAATAATTTCCTAAAATGAATGGTATTGATTAACCGATATTTTTCAACTTTAGTGAGAAATTAAAAAGTGACTTGCCAAAACTGTTGCCAAATGAATTTTGTTTTTGCCAAATGTGAATTATTTTTGCCATTGGCAAATTTGGCAAGTGGCAGTGCGAACCCTGGTCATATCATAGGTACTACAGGCTGTTTCTTTCATTTGGCTAAAAGTAAATCTTTCAATAATATTGCAATTCTGCATTCCTGACACATTCATATCAACTTAACTGAAGATACAGGGAGAGTGTAACTTTTATAAGATACAGGGAGAGTGTAACTTTTATAAGATACAGGGAGAGTGTAACTTTTATAAGATACAGGGAGAGGGTGACTTTTATAAGATACAGGGAGAGTGTAACTTTTATAAGATACAGGGAGGAGGTAACTTAGATACAGGGAAGAGTGTAACTTTTATAAGATACAGGGAGAGTGTAACTTTTATAAGATACAGGGAGGAGGTAACTTAGATACAGGGAGAGTGTAACTTTTATAAGATACAGGGAGGAGGTAACTTAGATACAGGGAGAGTAACTTTTATAAGATACAGGGAGGAGGTAACTTAGATACAGGGAGAGTGTAACTTTTATAAGATACAGTGAGAGTGTAACTTTTATAAGATACAGGGAGAGTGTAACTTTTATAAGATACAGTGAGGAGGTAACTTAGATACAGGGAGAGTGTAACTTTTATAAGATACAGGGAGGAGGTAACTTAGATACAGGGAGATGTAACTTTTATAAGATACAGGGAGAGTGTAACTTTTATAAGATACAGTGAGAGTGTAACTTTTATAAGATACAGGGAGAGTGTAACTTTTATAAGATACAGGGAGAGTGTAACTTTTATAAGATACAGGGGGAGTGTAACTTTTATAAGATACAGTGAGAGTATAACTTTTATAAGATACAGTGAGAGTGTAACTTTTATAAGATACAGGGAGAGTGTAACTTTTATAAGATACAGGGAGGAGGTACCTTAGATACAGGGAGAGTGTAACTTTTATAAGATACAGGGAGAGTGTAACTTTTATAAGATACAGGGAGGAGGTAACTTAGATACAGGGAGAGTGTAACTTTTATAAGATACAGGGAGGAGGTAACTTAGATACAGGGAGAGTGTAACTTTTATAAGATACAGGGAGGAGGTAACTTAGATACAGGGAGAGTGTAACTTTTATAAGATACAGTGAGAGTGTAACTTTTATAAGATACAGGGAGAGTGTAACTTTTATAAGATACAGTGAGGAGGTAACTTAGATACAGGGAGAGTGTAACTTTTATAAGATACAGGGAGGAGGTAACTTAGATACAGGGAGATGTAACTTTTATAAGATACAGGGAGAGTGTAACTTTTATAAGATACAGTGAGAGTGTAACTTTTATAAGATACAGGGAGAGTGTAACTTTTATAAGATACAGGGAGAGTGTAACTTTTATAAGATACAGGGAGAGTGTAACTTTTATAAGATACAGGGGGAGTGTAACTTTTATAAGATACAGTGAGAGTATAACTTTTATAAGATACAGGGAGAGTGTAACTTTTATAAGATACAGTGAGAGTGTAACTTTTATAAGATACAGGGAGAGTGTAACTTTTATAAGATACAGGGAGGAGGTAACTTAGATACAGGGAGAGTATAACTTTTATAAGATACAGGGAGAGTGTAACTTTTATAAGATACAGGGAGGAGGTAACTTAGATACAGGGAGGAGGTAACTTAGATACAGAGAGGAGGTAACTTAGATACAGGGAGGAGGTAACTTTTATAAGATACAGGGAGAGTGTAACTTTTATAAGATACAGGGAGGAGGTAACTTAGATACAGGGAGAGTGTAACTTAGATACAGGGAGAGTGTAACTTTTATAAGATACAGGGAGAGTGTAACTTTTATAAGATACAGGGAGGAGGTAACTAAGATACAGGGAGGAGGTAACTTAGATACAGGGAGAGTGTAACTTTTATAAGATACATGGAGAGTGTAACTTTTATAAGATACAGGGAGGAGGTAACTTAGATACAGGGAGGAGGTAACTTAGATACAGGGAGAGTGTAACTTTTATAAGATACAGGGAGGAGGTAACTTAGATACAGGGAGAGTGTAACTTTTATAAGATACAGGGAGAATGTAACTTTTATAAGATACAGGGAGGAGGTAACTTAGATACAGGGAGAGTGTAACTTTTATAAGATACAGTGAGAGTGTAACTTTTATAAGATACAGGGAGGAGGTAACTTAGATACAGGGAGAGTGTAACTTTTATAAGATACAGGGAGGATGTAACTTTTGTAAGATACAGGGAGGAGGTAACTTAGATACAGGGAGAGTGTAACTTTTATAAGATACAGGGAGAGTGTAACTTTTATAAGATACAGGGAGGGTGTAACTTTTATAAGATACAGGGAGAGTGTAACTTTTATAAGATACAGGGAGGAGGTAACTTAGATACAGGGAGAGTGTAACTTTTATAAGATACAGGGAGAGTGTAACTTTTATAAGATACAGGGAGGACAGGCCTTATCATTCCCCCCAATTCAAGCCGACTACCGGTGTCCCCAAATTACGACAAAGTCCCCAAAATAAGAGTTTGTTTTATTGTTTTATCGATGTTTTTGACAGACTAAACACATTTTTTTTTTCGATCGGAAACGGAAACGGAAATCAAAATCGGAACATTGTAAAACGCGGAATACGAGTTCTAATTTAATAGTGAATTACCCCCCTTTGAAATTATCACACTCTTCTGTCTTGGAAAGATACGAATGTTTCAGCTTTGATTTTAGAATAAAATTTTGAAAATAATCATGAGTTCGCGAGGGAGGCCTCGAACAAGTGGCAAGTCTCACAATAAAACGAGCGGTACATACTCTTCCAAACGCAAACGAAAAGAGGAAGACAGTCAAACTGCGCCCATAACATCCTTCTTTACAAACATTGCCGCTGGCGAAACTGACAAAACGAAGGAAACTGAAAGTGAAAATTTCACTGAAACCGAAAGTGAGCCGACCGGCGACTGTCAGTCATTTTGTTCACTCTGTTCAATAAGGGGTTATTTAGCAAATTAGTGTTTGGTTAATAACCATCATCCCAAAATCCATATATATTATTAAATACACGATTTCATCATCAACTTCATTCTTGATAAGTTGATTAGATTTAATTTTTAATCAATTCATTTATTTATATTTTCATCAGTTTGTGACTGTCACAATATACATAACTTAAGTTAGCACTTAAGTTCACATAATTTTGAACACATTCAGCAACAAGAATTAGATACTAAAATTATATTTATTAAATAATTGACTTAATAATATATTAGAATTATGCACAAGAATAAAGTCAAAAAGTGTTTTGGGATGATGAGTTTGATATCCAATTCTGTAAATGGTACTGTATGAAACAATTTTCTGGATGTGACCTTGTATATTGCTCTGAAAATGTGAAATGGACTAGAAATGAAAGATTCAATTCAATACAATTAGGTTGAAATAGATACTTATTATAGTCTGAGAAGCCAGGAAATGGCGTTTCGTGGACTTGAAATCTCAAATTTTCGCAAACCTGCCGGAACCATGGTCCGGCAGGTTTGTTCGGTGTCCCCAAATTAGACTAATGGAAAGGCCTGGAGGAGGTAACTTAGATACAGGGAGAGTGTACCTTTTTAAAGATCTTAAAGTAAGATATTATTGTTGAGAAATTGGCTGAATTCATCTCTGAAAAAAATCTAAATTTAAAACACAAGCTGGGGACTTCATTCTGTTTAGGCCTCATCTTCTCTGGAAAGTTTCTTTATTATAAAATTTCTATAGAAACTTCTTCACATAGATTCCATTTCTTTTTTAATTTAGTTTCTCTATATCCCCAAATCGGCAGACGACACATTCTATAATTGAGGTTTGCAATGGGTGTACATCACAATATTCACACTAAACTAAGGCTTGAATATTTGTCTGTCCAGTGATAGTATAGACAAACGGACAGATGGAATGATGTGTGAACGGAGCCCTCAACTACATGCACTATGGGTCAGGCATAATAAATAGCGAAAAACAATACTCACCGATCTCAGTGACAGGTAACCTCCAGAGAACAAGGATTTATCAGCAAAAGAGCTTTATGTTGGTCGATTTCACAGGTTTATAAGTACAAACGACACATATAAGGTACTTCCATTGATTCATTTCTTAAGTTTGTCATATGATTCTTTTTTGCACCAATCACAGCCTGTGGAAATAAGATATTGGAGAATAAGCAATGAAAAGAAACCCACAAACACCATACACAATACAGTAATGCCCTAAATAATCGACTCCTTAACCACAGCAGAATATTGGGTAATTTTTCAGGATTTAGTTGGAAATATGGCTTGTTGCCATTCATCGGAAAGATATCACTGAGAGCTTTCCGATGAATGGCAACGAGCCATATTTCCGACAAAATCCTGAAAAATTATCCATAATTCTGCTGCGGTTAAGGAGTCGATTATTTAGGGTATTAATGGTACAAATCATGTAAAGGTTTTTAAAGATGCATAATCTGAATTAATGCTCCTAAATTACTATTTCTTTGGCTTTGGGGGTAAAAAAAATATCAAAGCTCAAGAGTTATCAGATATCGATTTTTGAAATCTGTTATTTTTCACCACCTGGAATATTTGGTTGCCTAGCAAATTTTCCACAAGCCGACCAACATACTTATGATACCAAATGCATTGAACGAAATGTTGAATCAAACATGTTTTGGAAAATTTTATATTTGAGTTGACAGTGCTGATCATTTTTTTTTTGGTAATTAACCCTTTACCCAACAAACCGGCCAAATAAAGCTTCAACAGCCTAAAATATCTTCGGTCTGTTTCAATAGAACCATACAAATATGGATATCATTGGAACCGGCTCCTTGACCACATTGTGATAGTTACAGTTATGCCCTGTGCCAATGCATATATAAGAGAATGCATTGGCCTAAAAATATTATTTTTTTAACACTTTTTACCATTTTTTCTTACATTCTTTAACAATTTTATAATTTTTAATGTGTTAAGCCAATGCATTCTCTTATATATGCGAGGCGACCTATGGTCGACTCGCATATATAAGAGAATGCATTGGCACAGGGTCGTTCTGTTGGGTAAAGGGTTAATCAATTCTGATAACTGTAATGAGTCTTTTGAAGAAATGTTGTTGTTGGAATCTGATGATATAGTCGATTTGTCATTTCATGTACCTAGAAATGTTCTTTCCTATGAACTTTTTTTGGTGATGTGTATTCATATTGGGACTTGGAACAATGTTAGCTTGGTTGCCCCAATGACAATATTGGGCAACTCTGCTAATTTGCATAATCCAAGATGGCCACCGAACGCCATCTCAAAAGTCAATCTCACATGATAAAGGCCGGGTCAAGGTTAAATTTGACCTCTGAGGGACAATGATCGGATACTTCAATCTAAAAGGAGAATGCGTTGGCACAGGATCTTTAATGCTGCACCAGCGCAAATTTAAATTCACCCCAGCTAAAATTTTCTCTGGTCAAGTCGGTCAAAATTTATTGTGTGTGCTGTAATCATGGAGCCAATATTTGACCGATTTCCTATTTAGACTTCAGAGTATTTTTAGTCTCAACTTAATTATGGATATGTGATAAAATAAGTGGTCACTTAGGGGTGTCCCATGACATTCTGTCTGAGATATACACGACTAATCAAGCCTCAGTTTAGTGTGTTTCTCATTTGCAGAATGAGGTCCCCAGTGGGTGAATTTAGTGACGCTATCATGCATAGCGGGCTCGCATCACCAAGTTCACCCTCTGGGGACCTCATACTGCTTAGGCCTCATCTGCTATGTGAGACATAGACTCAGATTGAAGTTCCCAAATGGTGAATATTGTGATGTACACCCATTGGAAAGTTTCTCTAGATTCTATTTCTTTTTTAGTTCAGTTTCCCTAATCCCCCAAATTGGCAGACGACACATTGCATAATCAAGGTTCCCAATGGGTGTACATCACAATATTCACCATTTGGGAACTTGAATCTGAGTCTATGTCTCCAACAGCAGATGAAGCCACGCAGAATGAAGTCCCCAGAGTGTGAATTTGCTGATGCTAGCCCGCTGAGTGGTATAGCGTCACTAAATTCACCCTCTGGGACCTCATTCTGCAAATGACAGGCACACTAAACTCAGGCTTGTTAAGTGGGCACTTATGGTATCCCATGACATGTACTCTGTCTGCAATAAACCCAACAAATGACAATATCACAGGTGCATCTTTCACCCCTATTCTGAATTGTGGGACCAAATAGCTTTAAAAAATGCTCTTATAATTGGCCTGTAATGTAATACAGTTATCTGATATAATTAAGGTGATATCTTATAGGTAAAATTCAGATTGAAATTAAACTTGAAAAGAAGAAAAACTAAGACAACCTACCAAGTCTGAAAAGATGGTGCCGGACATTTGCAGAATGAGGTCCCCAGAGGGTGAATTTAGTGATGCTAGTCATGCTACCCAACACAGCGGGCTAGCATCACTGAATTCACCCTCTGGGGGACCTCATTCTGCTCAGGCCTACATACCCAAACTTCACACTGTAGAATCGTTTATCTGATTCTCTGAATTAACCACTGATTCTCCGAAGACCAAATCCTGATTCACCAAATCAAACCCTGATTCTCCGAAGATTTTCAGATATTTTAGCACCAGTGTCTATACAAAGGTGCAACTTACACCGGTATTCAGAATTGCAGGAGCAAATACATGAAGTTGCTCTCACAGTAGTGATTTTCTCATGGAAAGGAGTGTGAATCTACAGTAATGCCATAAGTAAACCGACTCCTTAACCACAGCAGAATTATGGGTAACTTTTCAGGATTTCAGGAAATATGGCTTGTTGCCATTCATCGGAAAGCTCTCTAAGGTTAACAGGTAATGTTTAACTCTTTCAATGCCATGCAGCACCACAGACAGATCTGCTACTGCCAAGCATACTATACATGTACATGCAGCATATTGCTGCTAAATACATACAGATTGGGTATTTCTTATTAACTTTTGTATCTGCCGAGCAATTTTCATGAAACTTGGTATGCATGTAGGTATTGTTCTGGGGAATCGAAAACATGCCCCAGTCTACCATTGTCACGTGACCACGATCACGTGACCACAAACAAGATGGCCGCCACCCCCAAAATATAAGAAAATTTCAGTATTTCTCTATAACTTTTGTATTTGTAGAGATATTTTCATGAAACTTGGTATGTACGTAGGTATCAGTATTGGGAATAGAACATGTTCTAGTCCGCCAGTGTCACATTTCACGTGACCATGATCATGTGACCACAAAGCAAGATGGCCACCATCCCGAAATATAAGATAATGTTGGTACATGTATATTGCTGCTAAATACATATTGATTGGGTATTTCTCAATAACTTGTGTATCTGTAAAGGTATGTTTGTGAAACTTGGTTCACAGTTTGAAACTGTTTGATATTGGACTTGCAAATTGAAAACACTTCCCAGTATGCCAGGGTCACGAGACCGTAGCCACATGATCACGATTCACAAAACAAGATGGCCGCCACACCGAAATATAAGGAAAATTCATTATTGCTCAATAACTTTTGTATCTGCAGAGATATTTTGACGAAATTTGGTATGTAAGGTGGTGTTATTATTGAGAACCGAAAACAAGTTAGTATATATTTCTGCTAAATACATATATTATTGGGTATTTCGCAATAACTTTTGTATATGCAGAGGTATATTCCTGAAACTTGGTATGCAGGCAAGTATTAGTCTGTGGAATAATGGAAAACACTTCCTCGTTACAAAATTGATAAAATCACGTACACTGTTTTCACAGAATAATATAGAGTTACTTCCCACGGATTGATGTTACGGGACGAAGGTGTCAGGATTCGCAACTCAAGTCGCGGTCGCGATCGGCAGTGTATGGGTAATTCGACTCAAGTCGCGATCGGCAGTGAAAGAGTTAAATCAAATTTAATAATTTAAAGTGATATGAAACACTCCAGTAGGGTGATCAAATATAAATGGAGAATAATCTTATTCAAAGTAGTAATTTTTACAAATACTATATCCAACTTGACAACACACACCGCCATTCTTATATGTTAATTAAATGCAGTGACTCTCAATGGCGAAATCGTTTTCGACAACTTTTCGTTAGTTTATCGCCGAAAGTTGCGACCCGAATCGAGTAGTAAATATTTACATTTGAGCGCGGTTCAGATGATGTTTTCTATGGAGTGGACGGTCGATTTACTTCAGATTTTCGGCGATGTACATTCCTCCAGTTCGCATAGCGCCTTTCACTCACCCGAACAAGTACATAACATGTCTTTAATATAACTTTACTTTATGGCTCCAGTCATAAACTAAGTAACGAATTTCCGTACACAAGACGTAATCAAATTAATTGACGGATATTAGATTGGACAACATCGTGTAAAAAAATATGTTGATACGGGCGTGAACTCAAGCCACTCACTGACCACACAATAAAATTAATGAGTAACTCGGACTATTATACATATAAGTTTCCAGGGAAGGATCCAGGGCTCTTTTGATACCTGTTACAGGTTTGGGCGCCCAAACTCTGGTGGCCTAAATGTCCCCAAATTGCAAGTGGATAGTTTTATTAAAGCTGAATTTTCTATATTTTGAAGGAAATCTTCTATTATAATTCAATAAACATGCAATGCAAATCATCAATATACATTTGATATAGAGCCTTTATTTGCTTAATCAAGTGTCCAGTGAGAAATATTTTAACCCTTTCATGACTGGGGCTTCTTGAAATTTTGCAAAAATCCTGTGCCAATGCATTCTCTTATATAAATGAGAGTCTCCCATCTAAGGAGCCTCGCATATATAAGATAATACATTGGCTTTTATCTTGACCTTGTAAGCCAGTGCATTTTCTTATGCGGGATCTTTAATGCCGCACCTAAGGGAGGGGGCGACCCCCTCCCGTACCTACCCCCATCTCGGGCCTACGGACCTCGGGATATGCCTTCGGCATATCATGATCCCAAAACAGGTGTCCCCAAAAAATCCCTGGATCCATCCCTGCATATAACATAACATTTATTTGATACATTTGCCTGAAAACTGTACTAAAATATCTTGATGACGAGTGTTCTATTTTTGCATTCTGGCTTATATCTGGCATACATGTATATAACATTACTTCGTACTCAGCAGACAGTCGAATAATAAAAATCTGGTTACGAAGCAGATAACTTTAGAAACCAACAACAACATTTAAGTAATGAACCCCTATAACTACTCAAGGTACACATTGAGCCTTGAAATAGTGTGTCTGTCATTTGCAGAATGAGGTCCCCAGAGGGTGAATTTAGTGATGCTACCCCGCATAGCGGGCTAGCATCACCAAATTCACGCTCTGGGAACCTCATTCTGCTGAGGTGTAAGCATAGCAGGCTATCGTCACTAAATTCACCTTCTGGGGATCTCATTCTGAATGGCCACATCTACTATAGGAGAGATAGACTCAGATTGAAGTTCCCAAATAGTGAATATTGTGACGTACAGTTGTCCACCCATTTTTTAAACTTGATTATTCAATGTGTTGTCTGCCAATTTGGTGATATAGAGAAACTAAACTAAAAAGAAATAGAATCTATGTGAAGAATTTTCTATAGAAATTTGATGATAAAGAAACTTTCCAGAGAAGATGAGGCCTAAGCAGAATGACACCCAATATGAGATTGTGAATTATGTCAGACCAATGTTGATCACGTGTGGTGTTGTAAATTCTTTCCAACAAATCTCCTTATTTAGTCAAAATAAGTTCTATATATAGAGTTATCACCCTTCCAATATACCCAGGATACTCATTTCAAAATGTAATCCTATATAACCTCGCGTGGCACTTGTTACTGCGATTGAACATCAATCGATCTCTAATCGTGAACCGCGATTAAGTATGTTTCGCTATCTAATCGTGTGCGTATTAGGTGGATATATATATGTGGGATAGCATAACTAAATTCACCCTCTGGGGACCTCACTCAGCGAATGACAGGCACACTAAACTCAGGTCAGCTTTGTCCTACTATGTCTCTTTATTGCATTCATTTTACTTTTTTACACTTAATATCTATGAAGTCGGTCAGGCATGATGTACAAAATATCAAATATACATTAAGTCACAACAATTAATTAGCCTGGTTTATCATGACCTTGTAAGCCAGTGCATTCTCTTATACACGTATGTGTGAGGCTACCTACATGTATGGGATCTGTAATGCTGCACCAGCACATCTCCCGTCATGAAAGGGTTAATCTCAAAGTTTACACAAATGCTCGAATTAATCGACTCCTTAAACACAGAAGAATTATGGGTAACTTTTCAGGATTTAGTCGGAAATATGGCTTGTTGCCATTCATTGAAAGCTCTCAGTGATATCTTTCCGATGAATGGCAACAAGCCATATTTCCGACTAAATCCTGAAAATTACCCATAATTCTGCTGTGGTTAAGAAGTTGATTACTTAGAGCATTACTGTATTTAAATGAACTTCAGCCTTGATAAATTCTCTGTGAAGTCAGGTACATTGTATGATGTATGAATTAACAGACATACATTTACAGGGAATAGATAGCTGGTAGTTCGTTGACTTCCCAAGAGGTGATAATATCCCTGGTATTATCATATATGATATTAAGTCGAGTTACTGAGACCAAAAGACCGATAGTGCTCAGTGGGGTAGGGCTATTATCATCACAGCTGGATGCAAGCCTTGAAATAGGGTGTCTGCCATTTGCAGAATGAGGTTCGCAGAGGGTGAATTTAGTGATGCTACCCCACATAGTGGGCTAGCATCACCAAATTCACCCTCTGGGAATCTCATTCTGCTGAGGTGTAAGCAGAATGAGTTCCCCAGAGGGTGAATTTGGTGCTGCTAGCCCGCTATGCGGGGTAGCATCACTAAATTCACCCTCTGGGGACCTCATTCTGCAAATGACAGACACCCTATTTCAAGGCTTGGCTGGATTCTCCAAGTAGATGAGCATACAGAATATGTATAAATCATACAGATATAAGATTAACCCTTTCTTTGCTAAATGATTACTCCCATTTAGTTATGTAAGTGTACATTGGAATAGTCTATTTTTCATTTGGAGGGGTGTTCAGGAAATGTAAGCAGACAACTTACAACTGAACACATAATACAAGTGCAGAAGGATTTCTAGTAGTTGGTGGGAAATGTTCAGATAATAAGTTCAACAAACATATACATGTATATACAGTAATGCCCTAAATAATCGACTCCTTAACCACAGCAGAATTATGGGTAACTTTTCAGGATTTAGTCGGAAATATGGCTTATTGCCATTCATCGGAAAGCTCTCAATTGAAACTTTGCATTTTGTTCTCTGGTAATATAATTCTGCTGTGGTTAAGAAGGTGATTATTTAGGGCATTACTGTATTTATCGACCTTCAGGATTTTTTGTCATGTAGGTGCTGGGTGGGGGGGGGGGGGGGTTGAATATCCTGGCCTGGACATCTTCCCCCCACCCCAAATCCTGACTCAAACAAATTTTTCTCGGAAGAAATTAATTTCTCGCCTTTGCATGTACAGACTATAAATTAAATACCAATCAGTTTCAACATGTCAATACCTGATAGAAGAACACAACAGAGTTATCTCCTCATATCTAATAGAAGAACACAACAGAGTTATCTCCCATAGCTGAAGATCAAACATCCATCTGTGACAGACAATACCTGAGATCGGGGTAACACATGGCATCTAAGATGCATGTAATGGCTCCTATTGAACGGTGTACAAGCTTAGAAATGCAGCGACTCGTGATATTGATCAGTGCCTACCGATGTGAGTCAATCACTGTAAGGAGAACAAAACCCCAGTAATAGAAATCGGTTATGACATCAGCAATCACCTCCCGTTGTCACATTTCATGTGCTAGGTGTGTGTACGTCTGTTAACCCATTCCCATTGGTAGGTACAGTAATGCCCTAAATAATCGACTCCTTAACCACAGCAGATTTATGGGTAAATTTTCAGGATTTAGTCGGAAATATGACTTGTTGCCACTCATCGGAAAGCTCTCAGTGAGAGCTTTCCGATGAATGCCAACAAGCAATATTTATACATGTAAATGTATGTCTCAAGCAATTGAGCTATTATGGCACATTGCTAGGTGTGTGTACATCTGTTAACCTATTCCCATTGGTAGGTACATGTACATGTATGTCTCAAGTAACATTGGTCAGGCATTTTATTTTTTAATTACTTGGTTTACAGTTTTTCTTTGGCTCAAAGGTAGCGGAGGTGGGAGGGAAAAAAAATAAAAATGACATCTGTATATATTATTTTAAATTTCAATTGTCAAAAAAATATGGTCGGGAGAAATAAAATATTTGCTGTATAATATCCTCATCTAAAACAAGAATGGGCAAAAATATTATTTTATTTGGATGTTTCTTTAACCCTTTACCCAACAGAAGGGCCCTGTGCCAATGCATTCTCTTATATATGCGAGTCGACCATAGGTCGCCTCGCATATATAAGAGAATGCATTGGCTTAACACATTAAAAATTATAAAATTGTTAAAGAATGTAAGAAAAAATGGTAAAAAGTGTTTAAAAAAGAGTTTTTTTAGGCCAATGCATTCTCTTATATATGCGAGGCGACCTATGGTCGACTCGCATATATAAGAGAATGCATTGGCACAGGGCATAACTGTAACTATCACAATGTGGTCAAGGAGCCGGTTCCAATGATACCCATATTTGTATGGTTCTATTGAGACAGACCGAAGATATTTTAGGCTGTTGAAGCTTTATTTGGCCGGTTTTGGCCGGTTTGTTGGGTAAAGGGTTAAAGCATGATACGGATAGATGAAAAAATATTGCCAATATCAGCGTCCGCAATGTTGGCATTGACATTCAATACCATAAACATCACCAGGAGGTTTTGCTGTTCAATCGATATTGTTGTACATATTACGTAAACTTACACTTTTTTCTAATTTTTTTTATATTTCTGGATTAATATTCCTATTGGCAGAGAAAAAAAACTGCAAATTAAAATTTTATTTCTAGTGACAACAGCTTTTTTTGGGTAGGGAAATCCGTAAACCAAGCAATAAAAAATAACCTGCCTCAAGTGTGCTATTATCCCAAATAGCTATCATGTTGGTGGTTCCTGCTGATTTAGATATACATGTAACTCATCAGGAATTACCTCAGATTGTCACATTTCATTTGATAGTCGTTTGTACACCTGTTAACCCCTTCCAATAGGTACAGGCCTGCAAATGTGAGACCATAGGGCTTAAAATTCCTAAGAGAATGAGAATTGATTCTCGCAAATGATTCTTGCAAAGTGAAACAAGAGAATCAAGTTTGATTCTCGCATACATACATGTATCTCTGCTTTGTTATATGAAGACATATCATAGCTATTAGGCCAGGGTGTTTTTATTTCAATTGGCAAACAGTAAATCTGAGTCTAGGTATCCCATAGCAGATGAGGTCATGCAGAATGAGGTTCCCAGAGAGTGAATTAGGTGATGATAGGCTTGATAGCCTGCTATACAGGGCAGCGTCACTAAATTCACCCTCTGGAAATGTTAGGCACCTAATACTCAGTGTGACCAATAGAACTAAGGATACCCCCCCCCCTTGTTTTTAAAACACTAACATCTTTCACATGTCAGAAAACATTAAGTTAAAATAATAAAATAACTATTTCCCATTGCAGGTGCACAATTATTAACTAAACATCATCTTCACCGCAAATAATTGGTAAAAAAAATATTACTGAGAAAAATGAAAATATTCCAAGTCAAGAAGGCAAATAACTCCACCAAGATAATTCCAACATTAAAATCGCGGGCGCACAGGTTCCTATGGTGGTTGATGTCTGTGCAAAGTATAACAAAAGAAGATTCATAAACAACTGAGAAAAACTGCGGACAAAATAGTGTCAAGGATTGAAAATATTCTAAGTCATGAAGGCCAATAACTCTGCGAAAAAATAGGTCTGACCGACATTAAAATCGCAGGTGCACAGGTTCCCATAGTGGTTGATGTCTGTGCAAAGTATAACAAAAAAATATTCATAAACAACTGAGAAAAACTCCGGACAAATTTGTGTCCCCGGATGGATGACGAATGGATGGATGGAGTCATCCGATGGACGGACAGCGAACAGATGGCCAAATATTCCAGTATCCCCCCCCCCACAACTTTGTTGCAAGTGGGGGGGGGGGGGGGGGGGGGGGGGGGGGGTATAATGACAATTTCGATGCCTGCTCCTTGGGTGACAAGAGAGTTAATCTATTTCATGTGAAGTACTAATATCTTTATGTACAATTTGAAGTACAATTGTATGGATGAATTTATGTACAGTCATGCATTATGTGCACAAACCATGGCATGAAAAATCAATTGGCGGTGTGTGTGTGAATGGAACATCAAAGAGATGAAAAGCTGTAAAAGTGTGATTATACCTCAAGCAATCAGGCCTGAGAAAATGGTGCCGAACATTTGCAGAGTGAGGTCCCCAGAGGGTGAATTAAGAACAGTACCCCACACAGTGGGCTGGTGTCACCAATTTCATTATCTGGTGACCTCCTTATGCATGGCCTCATCTGCTATGGGAGACATAGACTCAGATTGAAGTTCCCTATGGGAGACCTGCATGGACACAGATTTAAGTTCCCAGATGGTGAAGATTGTGATGTGAATTTAATTATGCTAGCCAGCTGTGCGGGGTAGCATTGCTAAATTCACCCTCTGGGCACCTCATTCATCAAATGTCTGGCACCATATGCTCAGGTCTGCAAGTAATCTGCATCAGACAGACCTGGATGATGGTAACTAGTCAAACATGTCATATGACATGATAAGAGTGCAGCCCACACCCTGTACAATGCCAAGAAATCTGCCACTCTCACTTCTCACACACAAACAGTAATGCCCTAAATAATCAACTCCTTAACCACAGCAGAATTATGGATAATTTTTCAGGATTTAGTCGGAAATATGGCTTGTTGCCATTCATCGGAAAGCTCTCACCGAGACTCCTTAAAGGAATACGGTCCTGAAAAAACAATATTATTTTCTTTCAATATACCGATAACATATATATAAAATGTCCATTGGGCGCATATAATCTAATATTCGGCCGCCAATCGTTATTTTTATAACGATTAAAAAAAATTCCGAAGTTAGCCGAAGATTTTGTTGTAGACGAAGTCACGTGATCATCAGCCCGATCACGTGATTGTCACATGTAAACAGAAGCATAGCACGTGATCGATCACGTGGTAACTCATTGACAACGCATAGATACGCGACGGCGGTATTTTAAGTTTGCATGTAGTCGATCGCGGCCTTTGAAGATTGTCGCGTTATCACACTGCGAATGCAAAACTTCGTCGAAAACATCGCCTTTCTCGTAATTAAATGTCTTTATCGTGTTATTATTACTATTATTATATGTATCGCGATGTGTTGTTACTATAAAGCCATGCCCGTATATTATTCAGTTTTGCGCGCATTTATCTATATAAACGCGTGCTCGTGTTTATATATATTTTTTCGTTACCGGAATAGTCCAAGTTATATTATATATGCATATCAAGATTGCATATATACGCGAAGACTTGCACAGTTATTAGGCAATTATCATCTCGTAAACATTCCAATTTCCAGATGCCATTAGTCGTGTGTCAATAAAGAGTGTTTCGTTTTAATTTATCGTAACGCGGTAAAACAACACAAAATTGGTTTATTGCTGTCGGATTTAATCAATTATAATCAAGTCATTCATTACCAATATGATATGATAAGTTCATTTTTCCTTGGTTATGAATCATGTATATATTTGGGCAATATGGTGTTTATATATATTTCGGAATATTGCTTCCCCCACCCCAAAACAATCTAGCCGACTGTCACTGATGGAAATTCACTGCATCTATGCATGGTTATTGGCCTATAAAATTAGCACTCTAGCGATGCGGTCTATTGAATATCCAGGTCATAAATCGACCTCTATGTGTCAATTACGCATAACAATAGGGTTATAAAATATATAAATGTTCGCCATGGTTCGTTTAAACATCCAATCATATATAACACTTTTTGAAGGAGGGATAATAATCCGGTTTAATATGGAATCACATATTCAAGTGCTCTTTATTCGCAATATATCGTAATAGTGAACGTCAAGGTAAAGGGACTCGACTTAGAACATTTGTTCTAGTGATTGTTTACTGATTACAACAATACAGGTCAATACATGTACATGATCTTCCGATATGCATGCTTTATATCCTTCCATCATTGTCATAGCAATTTCCGCTTTATTAAACTCTTTTTATTCGTACCATATTAGGAAAACTCTTAACATGGAACGCTCTTTATTGAGCCATGGTGAAGGAAATGGGGACTCGACTTAGAATAGTTGTCATCGTGAATTATTCATCAACATACTCCCCACTTTAACTGCAATTGTATGTATTCGTAATCATGACTGACTCGTCTACATTCCAATTTCAACAACCATGACAAATTTTATGATGATCAGACTAAAGGTACGACCTGTAGCCCGTGCTAAAGGATTTAGTCATACAAAGAGTAAAATCCAAGATGGCTGCTGGCGTCCAGGTTTTTTGGCCGAATGACCCCAAAATTACTCGTTCCCATCTACATGTCAATATTAACATTCTTGACAAATTTCATGATGATCAGAAGAACAGTACGACCTGTGGCCCGTGCTAATGGATTAAATTTTGAAATCCAAGATGGCTGCTGGCGGCCATGTTTTTTGTCCGAATGACCCCAAAATGACTCGTTCCCATCTACATTCCAATTTCAACAGCCATGACAAATTTTATAATGATCAGACTAAAGGTACGACCTGTATCCCGTGCTAAAGGATTTAGTCATACAAAGAGTAAAATACAAGATGGCTGCTGGCGGCCATGTTTTTTGGCCGAATGACCCCAAAATGACTCGTTCCCATCTACATGTCATTATTAACATTCTTGACAAAATTTTATGATGATCAGACTAAAAGTACGACCTGTAGCCCGTGCTAAAGAATTTAGTCATACAAAGAGTAAAATCCAAGATGGCTGCTGGCGGCCATGTTTTTGGGCCGAATGACCCCAAAATTACTCGTTCCCATCTACATGTCAATATTAACATCCATGACAAATTTCATGAAGATCAGACACACAGTACGGCCTGTAGCCCGTGCTAATGGATTGAATTTTGAAATCCAATATGGCCACTGGCGGCCATGTTTTTTTTCCGAATGACCCCAAAATTAATTATTCTGGTCTAAATGTTGATGTCAACAGCTATGACAAATTTCATAATGATCCGACGAAAGGTACGACCTGTAGCCTGCATTGTTGACGCCTTACGTACACACGCACACACGTACACACGGATGACAAAGCCATGGCAATAGCTCAAACTTTACAAAGTAAAGTTGAGCTAAAAAGGCGAATGGATAAACGGAAGTTTACAACTATGTTCGTGTAAAAAACACTACATTCTTAGCGTACCTCTGTATATACACAATATGTGCCATAGCTAGTGTCGTCACTTAAACTGTTTATGTCTGTGAGGGGGATTTGAGCATCTATTGGGCGATGCTCTGCCGAGTCCAATAGATGCCAAATCCCCAGAGTGAACAGAAACAGTTTAAGCGACAACATTAATAGCTACATATTTTATTTATCCATCGCACAAAACTTGCCTTTTGAGAAGTAAATCTGTCATTTTATTAAGTTTTACATTTGTTACTTCGATGACGTCCTTACATTTATTGGTCAAACAAACTACTTAGCATTCATGACATGCAAATACCGGAGTGCAGCTTAGAGCGAAATAGTTTGTTGGTTTTTTTTTTATATAGTTATTCTAAGCTGGCCTTGTACTAATGGTTTATAGATGTTTTAGAGCGAAAACAAATATCCATTTACAAATTTTTGGTACACATGTATCCTTCATGTAAGAATACACGAAACCAGGGCTAGGATTATGGCTAGGGTTAGGGCTAGGGTTAGTGTATTCTTACATGAAGGACATACCGAATTTTGTATCAATTGCAGTGAATTATGGATGATAAAAACATCCCAAAATCACAGTGTCATTTAGATCAGTTGATGTCCCTACCGGTAGTTGCCTGCGCAATTTGAATATGCAATTACGTCATGAAAGTAGTAGTAAACTAATAATAAAGCTACATTGACCTAATAAAGCTACATTGACCTAATAAAGCTACATTGACCTAATAAACTTACATTTACCTAATAAAGCTACATTGACCTAATAAAGCTACATTGACCTAATAAACCTACATTGACCTAATAAAGCTACATTGACCTAATAAAGCTACATTGACCTAATAAACTTACATTGACCTAATAAAGCTACATTGGCCTAATAAAGCTACATTGGCCTAATAAAGCTACATTGACCTAATAAAGCTACATTGACCTAATAAAGTTACATTGACCTAATAAAGCTACATTGACCTAATAAAGCTACATTGACCTAATAAAGCTACATTGACCTAATAAAGCTACATCGACCTAATGAAGCTACATTGACACAATAAACATAATGTTTATTTGGCAGGCATTATGTAGGCAATAGAGGTATGGTACTGAGTGGTGGATAAATATATATATGGCTTCATCTAGCAGTCCAAGGCTCAAAATAAGTGGCCGGTCACGGTCATTGTCCGATGAAAAATAGCTTATGTCCACTGCACTTCACTATCTGTCGGCCATTTTGTCCAATGCAAAACTTTTAAATAATCTGTATATGTTTGGGTATGTCCAAGGAGCCACTACTGGCCAAATAGGACATTGAAAGTAAAAAATAGTTCTTTTTTAATTTCAGATAATTTCCGAGTGAATATACATGTAATTATGTCGTTATATGAATTGCATGTGTATTTATTAATCAACGTAAAGTTTTTGAACTTTTGAAAACAAAAATGACATGGCTTTTTCCCAGGTGGCAATTGGACTCTCACTAAAATGTGTGCATCATTGACAAATAATAAGTCAATTGTAAATTTAAATACTGTTTCATACAGTACATCTGAAAATTTGACAGGCACCATTTTGAAATGACCAGCACCATCCAAAATGACAGGCAGTAAAAAAAAAATATTTTGAGCCTTGTAGCAGCCTCAATGTTTTAACTCACAAAGCACAAGTCATGCATGGCATGAAGGGACCAAAGCCTGATATAAACCTGACAAGTACTCAGATAACTTTGACAAGAGAGTGCAAATAACATGTGTATACAGTAATGCTCTAAATAATCTACTCCTTAACCACAGCAGAATTATGGGTAACTTTTCAGGAATTAGTCGGAAATATGGCTTGTTGCCATTCATTGGAAAGCTCTCACTGAGAAACAAACATAATTTTAATTATCTATAATAATTTATAATTATAAGTTATCCATAATTCTGCTGTGGTTAAGGAGTCGATTATTTTGGGCATTACTGTACTTCATAGTATTATTCTGAACAAATGCAGACCTCAGGAAAATTTGTAAAAGTTAGTTTTAATCCAAAAATACCAAGGCATCACAATATTACATTACATTATAGCGCCCCAACAAAATTAATACAAATGTAGCCAAAAGAATGCCATTCCCCCAGCCAATTAAGTCGAAGAATGAATTGTGGGAATCCTAAATGAGTGACAGGTGATGGGTTTCTCAATAGCCTATTGAGCTTTATAATTTCTAAAGAATGGCAAGGTCTTTTGTTTGTGTGATTATTCACATTACATAATATTTAAAGTTGCCATCACTTGCTGAGTATGCAATCACTTGCTGAGTATGCTGACCACGTTTGACACAGAAATATTACACCAGTATGGTTATGCACAGAAAATACATGCATGCGATCGATATGAACGAAATCTACTGAAATTTCTTACTTCTGAAGAGTTTAACCCTTTACCCAACAGAAGGGCCCTGTGCCAATGCATTCTCTTATATATGCGAGTCGACCATAGGTCGCCTCGCATATATAAGAGAATGCATTGGCTTAACACATTAAAAATTATAAAATTGTTAAAGAATGTAAGAAAAAATGGTAAAAAGTGTTTTAGGCCAATGCATTCTCTTATATATGCGAGGCGACCTATGGTCGACTCGCATATATAAGAGAATGCATTGGCACAGGGCATAACTGTAACTATCACAATGTGGTCAAGGGGCCGGTTCCAATGATATCCATATTTGTATGGTTCTATTGAGACAGACCGAAGATATTTTAGGCTGTTGAAGCTTTATTTGGCCGGTTTTGGCCGGTTAAGGGTTAATGGCCAAATTATATATTTGAAATAAGTTATCTCACTCACAACATAATACGATCGTGTGCATAGAAACAAATAAATCTCCCAACAGAATTTCTCTACACAAAGTATTCCTAGCCATGGCAAAAGGTCTTACGACGTGTTTCACTAAAAAACTAAGTTTTATCTATTTCTCCATATTCTTCACAAAGGTGATGTTTTTACACACTTTTAATAATTTTTGCACATTTTAATACCCAGTACTTACCCACTACGAGTGCCTATGGGTCCCTTTAAATATATATCATACAAAACTTCAAAAGATCCTTGGATGTTTAATAACCTTTGACCCTTATCAGATGCAAACGTTCCATAATAACTGTAAATATACCTTTATACTTTAGACTGCTTGCTAAGAACAGAGAAATGTTTGTAATCAAAACGAAATCACGAGAAGAATCTCCCGAGGTTTTTTTCCCTCAATGCTATGATTTAAAATTAATTTAAAGTGATGTGATACACACTGTCATTCTTATATATTAACTAAATGCAATGACTCTCGATGGCGAAATCATTTGTGTTAGATTATCGCCGATAGTTGCATCCCGAATCGAGATGTAAGTATTTAAAATTGAGCTTAGTTCAGACAATGTTTTCTATGGAGTGGTATGGTCGATTTCTTTGAAATTTTCGGCGATGTCAGTAGAATGGTACATACTCCAGGTTGGCATAGCGCCTGAGTACTAACTTATCAATTTCACGCACCCGAACAAGTTCACAATATGTCCTTAACTAATTGATTAAGAAATAAATATAAAACCCACTAAGCCCAATCACTTAGTAGAACTATATTGTATGCAGTGTGTGCAAGAGAGAGCGAATGTGTGATACATACATGTACTCATCAACCTCCAAGCGAAGAGTAAGAGTAGTACCACAAGCCCATATGAAACACGACACAGAATATTGTCCTATTTTATTAATTTCAAGCCATAACTCCATTTTGAAAAACCTTGTGAACCCCGGAATTCTGAGTATGCTGGACTAGACTTATTATATTTTACACGACTGTGGGGCCAAAATTAAAATTATGTTTGTTTCGCCTCACCATACCTAGCAGGCCTCAAAATATGGTGCTGGACATTTGCAGAAGCAGAGGTCCCCAGAGGGTGGATTTAGTGCTGATACCCTTCAGTGGGCTAGGATCACTAAATTCACCCTCTGGGGACCTCATTCTGCTTAGGCCTCATTTTTTCGGGAAATTTTCATTATAATCTAACCAACTATTTTTTTATAGAGTTTCTTTAAAAAATTCCTTTTTTAGTTTAGTTTGTCTATATCCCCAAATTGGCAGACGACACAATGCATAATCGAGGTGCCCAATGGGTGCAAATCCCATCTTCCCTATCTGGGAACTTAAACCTGTGTCTACCGGTAGGTCTCCCATGGCATATGAGGTCCCCAGAGGGTGAATTTAGTGAGGCTAGCCTGCTCTTTCTTTACTGAATGGAATCTCCTATTCAAAAGTATACATGGGAATGGTCCATTATTCATCTGGAGGGGTTTTCACGGAGACTTCGTCTTAGGTGAGCTAAAAAAAAAAACGAATACTTCCATGAGGATCTTGTTAACCCTTTACCCAACAGAAGGGCCCTGTGCCAATGCATTCTCTTATATATGCGAGTCGACCATAGGTCGCCTCGCATATATAAGAGAATGCATTGGCTTAACACATTAAAATTATAAAATTGTTAAAGAATGTAAGAAAAAATGGTAAAAAGTGTTAAAAAAAGGATTTTTTTTAGGCCAATGCATTCTCTTATATATGCGAGGCGACCTATGGTCGACTCGCATATATAAGAGAATGCATTGGCACAGGGCATAACTGTAACTATCACAATGTGTTCAAGGAGCCGGTTCCAATGATATCCATATTTGTATGGTTCTATTGAGACAGACCGAAGATATTTTAGGCTGTTGAAGCTTTATTTGGCCGGTTTTGGCCGGTTTGTTGGGTAAAGGGTTAAGTTACACATATATAAGGAGAATCACTGCACTTAATGTTCATGACTGAAGACCCTCTCATGTCGCAATCACAAGAAGTGCACATGATTTTTTTAGAAACATGTTTACTGTTGTAATTGTGACATCATTTCTGATTGAAATTTTGCTTTTAATTGCTTTAAATCCCGGATGCATCACAGCATTGAAGCGGTATCTTAATGCGGTGTTGGTGGCTACAGTGGTATGTTACCGTGGTATTACCGGGGTTACACAAAGTTATAGGTGGTCAATTACTTAAAGTGATGTGAAACACTCCAGTGGGTGATGAAATAGAAATGGTGAATAATCTTCCTCAAAGTACATGTAGTTATATTTTACAAATATTATATCCAAATTGACAGCACACACCGCCATTCTTATATATTAAAGAAATGCAGTGACTTTCGATGGCGAAATCATTTTCGTAAGTTTATCGCCGATAGTGACATCCAGAATCTAGAAGTAAATATTTACATTTGAGCGTAGTTCGGATGATGTTTTCTTTGGAGTGGTACGGTTGATTTGCTTATGATTTTCGGCGATGTTAGTAGAATGTTACACTCTTCTAAGTGGCATAACGCTTGAATACTAACTTAGGCCAAAACAAAAAACTTCTCTGTTTGCAATAACCATGGGATAATTTTCCAGACAGGCAGGCAGGCAGGCAGGGATTTTTGTTTTTTTACAATTTTTTTTTTAAACCTTTCAGCCGTAAGTGATATAATAGTGTAGTTACAGCCCAATGGAATATGGTAGATCAATGTGCATTGAAAATGAGCCAAGAATTGGGTAAAAACATGCTGTCCCTTGAATTCATTCACTCTGCAGTATGATCTCTACCAATAACTGACTTATTTTTGCTTTCAGGATTGGGGGAAAAACAATAAATATTCACATTGACACTCTAACAGGTAACTTTTGACTAGCCTTCTGGAGAAAATTGAAAAAAAAAAATAAAGGCAAGAAAATCTCAGCCAGGCAGGGTATCGGATACAAAGAGGTTTTTATTTTTCACGAACCAGAACAAGTCCATAATATATCTTTAACCCTTTACCCAACAGAACGGCCCTGTGCCAATGCATTCTCTTATATATGCGAGTCGACCATAGGTCGCCTCGCATATATAAGAGAATGCATTGGCTTAACACATTAAAAATTATAAAATTGTTAAATGTAAGAAAAAATGGTAAAAAGTGTTAAAAAAAGATTTTTTTAGGCCAATGCATTCTCTTATATATGCGAGGCGACCTATGGTCGACTCGCATATATAAGAGAATGCATTGGCACAGGGCATAACTGTAACTATCACAATGTGGTCAAGGAGCCGGTTCCAATGATATCCATATTTGTATGGTTCTATTGAGACAGACCGAAGATATTTTAGGCTGTTGAAGCTTTATTTGGCCGGTTTTGGCCGTTTTGTTGGGTAAAGGGTTAAGGATAGCTGTACCTACCCACTCATTCTTCAATTTTTTAGTTGTGGTCAGGGGAAACGATATTTTATTTAATGTGGCCTTGTATATACATTTTTGGAATTGACTCAATGATCTGATGAGGTCATTCACAGTAAATAATAACAAGTGACAAAGAACGGGGTCAAAGGTTAGAGAAGCAACAATAAAGTATTATTCATACATGAAATATGTGAGTATGAATGTAACCAACAATGAGTCAGATCCTATGTAAACAATGTGTCAAGGTAACCTATAGACCCCAACATGACCTGAGAGCCAATGTAATCATCAACCATTAGTTGCCAATGGCGATATCCCCCACCTTGGTGGACAAATTGAGGATGGGCATTTTCAAAATACATGTATGTGAAAAAAATTAAGGTTGCCACGAGTATTAGATTTCAGAATCAACTAATTGAACGTTATAGTCGACGGTTAGTCGATTAATCATTCAGGTATGCGCCCTGAATTACAACCAGGAAAACAGGTGATAATTGCGAAATTACGATGACTACTTTGCATCCACACAGTTATAAATTGTCAGTGTTCAGTGTTTTAAGGGGAATACTCATGCTCTCATTCGTCCTGATGTAGTTATACACATGCCCTTACTATTAAATACTACCCAAAATTGCCAATGAGCCAGATGTGACTGCAAACTGCAAAAATACCTTGACAGTAATTGTGCAAAATTGCATAAGTAAAGCAAATCTCAGCACGACATCAAAGGCAAAGGAAGCCACATCGGAAGTTGAGCGTCTGATGAGAGAACAGGCTGTCGGGTGGCAGGGCTCCATTTAACTGGATTCGCATCGCAATATGAGATGCAATTTCCAATTTCTGCTGACCAATTTACAATGAAAAAACATGTATTGGTAGGGAATGATACACATAATCTACCCAGTACTGCAAAATGGTATCCAAATTAAAAAAAATTAAGTCAACCGTGGTAAATTGCACCGCATACACTGTTAACTAGCTGTTACTTACAGACATGGCATTGGTGCATAGGCCTGCTTACATACACATCATACCCGTCCTTCGGCGATTCATCGACGAAAGAAAATAACCATCGACTACCACACCTGTCCTGTCGAAGGTTAGTCGATTAATCAAATAATTGTGGCAAGCCTAAAAAAATAATTCCAAGTCAGTTAACCCTTTACCCAACAGAAGGGCCCTGTGCCAATGCATTCTCTTATATATGCGAGTCGACCATAGGTCGCCTCGCATATATAAGAGAATGCATTGGCTTAACACATTAAAAATTATAAAATTGTTAAAGATTGTAAGAAAAAATGGTAAAAAAAGGTTTTTTTTTAGGCCAATGCATTCTCTTATATATGCGAGGCGACCTATGGTCGACTCGCATATATAAGAGAATGCATTGGCACAGGGTATAACTGTAACTATCACAATGTGGCCAAGGAGCCGGTTCCAATGATATCCATATTTGTATGGTTCTATTGAGACAGACCAAAGATATTTTAGGCTGTTGAAGCTTTATTTGGCCGGTTTTGGCCAGTTTGTTGGGTAAAGGGATATGCGCCCCAAAAAAAAACCCAGCAATCAAAGGTCTGTAACTCCTGTGAATAAATCTGGTCAGATATGGTTCTCAAGCACCTTTCAGATATTCTTCTTGTGAACTCGAAACTCATATACTAAAAGGTTTTTGAAATCCATTAATAATTGTTCAAAATACATATAACCCCAGGACATCTTTTTGTAAGTGCTACATGTACTAGTATTTAAAAATGCCTAAAAAAGAGCAGTAACTCTGGTGAAAATGTCCGGCCTGGCCTAGTTTGCGAACTTGTTTCAGATACTACTCTTGTATGAACTCATATACCAAAAATCTTTCAAATCCGTTGACAATTGTACAAAATAAGCTCCGGACAACTTTTTGTGAGTGCTAAATGCCAAAATATGACAACCAAAGGGCCGTAACTCTGGTGAAAATGTCCAGGCAGGCCTAGTTTGCGAACTCGTTTCGAATATTCATATTGTAAACGCACATACCAAACATTTTTTATATCGGTTGATAACTTTTCGAAATAACCCCCGGACAACTTTTCCGGATGGTCGTAGACGAGGCGGGGGATAAAAACAAGCCAATAAACTCTCGGGATCCAAATAATAGTACAGGGCGGAATAATAGAACAGGGCGGAATAATAGTACAGTAATGCCCTAAATAATCGACTCCTTAACCACAGCAGAATTATGAGTAATTTTTCAGAATTTAGTCGGAAATATGGCTTGTTGCCATTCATCGGAAAGCTCTCACTGACTAAATCCTGAAAAGTTACCCATAATTCTGCTAAGGTTAAGGAGTCGATTATTTAGGGCATTACTGTACCAGATGGAAATTCCAATAATCTAATATATTTCACATGACTTTCTCACCTTCTGATTGGCTGCACACTTGTATACTATTATACAATCGTCCCCGCCTACTACTCTTTTTCTATTTATAGTAACAGACTCATTTTGCGCAATCGGATTGCCGCCTGAAGACATGGCCAACTGGAAACTACCGGTACACCTTGTACGATAGTTGTTGCAATATTAGTATATCATTAGACTTATTGGTGAATTTTAATGATCTTACAAATGTCCAATTATAGCTATCCAATGTATTTAATTGTTTGTCCATTTCGTTGGCAAGTGGACAGTCCTAATTTTGTAATGCCAGTGAACGTTTATTTATAACTTCCTTTTCCGTTTTTCATTGAAGATATCGAAGTTAACTTCTGAAATTTTGCCAATATAAGTCTTTGCTAATGACCTATTAATAGAAATAAATGCATGAATCATGAAGAGATGCTGTTAGATGCAACATAGTTATGCTCCCCTTCTATATAGTCAAAAGATTGCCGATTTCCATAATTCACAGTAAAAAAAAATGTAACAAAATCAGACAGAGAAATTATTTGAGAATTGACACCAATGTTCGATATAATATAAAAATAATGCATGTCTTGTTGTTGTTGACTATCCAAAATAGTGGTCTAATAATACAGGGCAGAATAATAGTACCATTTCGATATTTCCAAAGCTGTGTGGGTAGCATCACTAAATTCACCCTCTGGGGACCTCATTCTGCAAATAACACACTATTTCAAGGATTGAGTCAAACTCCATACAGCGCCCTCTACGTTGTCACTGCGATATAGCACTGCCACAAGGATGGTACTTTGCAGACGATAAATCTATTTTTACATATTGTCGTGGAACTATATTTAGTCACCTATTATCTTGTTTTGACCACCAAATTTTTTTTAAAGTTTGCAATAATGGTAATTCTTTCGGTATTGATATTAAGAACAATATGAACTGAGCCAGACATAGACAATTTTAATCCAAAAACATAAGAACTAAAAACACATAAGAAATCCTTACCAATTAATGTCCTTATGGCAGTGGTATCTCAGCGGAGCGATGGGAGATAACACTGCCTGGAGTTGGGGATTGAGTATGGCACTCCTCAAACTTTCACACAACATGCTGCAATCCCAGAAAATAGGAGGCGAGAGGAGGTATTATTACCTACAGGCTAGACACTCCAGGCTTCTCATCTTCCTATCATTAGTTTTATATAAGGATTGTGACATTTTTGTCAGCCCTAAATAGTAAATCTAATTACTCGGACACACAACACACCCAAAATGTGTTTACTGTGACAAATGTTGATGCATAGTCCTAGCATTAACTTGATACATTCTATTTGTTGCCAAGCCTGAGTTTAGTGTGCCTGTCATTGCTGAATTAGGTCCCCAGAGGGTGAATTTAGTGACGCTATCCCGCATAGCGGGCTAGCCTCACTAAATTCACCCTCTGGGGACCCCATTCTACATGACCTCATCTGCCATGGGAGACCTAGACACAGGTTTAACTTCCAAGATGGTGAATATTCATTATTGTGATGTACACCCATTGGGAACCTTGATTATACAATGTGTCGTCTGCCAATTTGGGGATATAGAGAAACTAAACTAAAAAAGAAATATAATCTATTAGTCCAGTCAACATACGAGAAATATGGCCTAATTTAGACAAAATTTGGATGGAATTGAAATTACCCGGCATGTTCATGGTGTGCGGGGACCTCTTTCACACCACATATAAAAAATCCTTCATGATATCTGTGTGCAAAATATTAAAACTGGCATCATTTTGGCAGTAGAGTACCCATATGAGTTTTCAGTGGATTCTGTTTAGGGGTATTGAGGTGAAAAAAACTCACCAACATGATGTATGTCATATATCAAAATGATGGAAATGAATTTCTAATTGCATCGTGATTGGGCATGAAGCTGACATCATTTTGTTGTATATTATATAGGTCACATGGGGGTCAAAGTCGCAGAGAGCAAAACATTTGATATTATGGATGTGGTACGCTAACCGATAGGTTAACCCCAGAAGAAATTGATGTCAAAAGATGCAGTCTTCAGTACCAAATATCTAAAATCAACTTTGGGGAAACTTTGTTATCCAAGATGGCATCCAACATGGTTGTCTATATTACATCAGTTCTTGAAATATTTCAGTATATGATATATTGTGGCATAGGAATTACAGTTATACCAGTTCATGTGAAAAATCGAGAGTGGGAACGAATAGAGTGACACGGACAGAAAATAATACAATTGCGGTCATGAAATGGCTGTCAAAATGGCTGCAACTCTAAGCCATGCCATAAGCAACAGCATATTGTATAAGAAGCCAGGAGTGACAATATGTGTTGGTAATATACAACTCTCTTGTTAAATAGCCTTAATGGTACACTGATCATTAAAACAGATCCCTTTGAAGTATTTATAGGTCACTGCAACGGAAATCAAACCCAATGATTTACGTCTTTAAAAGTTTGGGTTTTCCGCTTAGAATACATCCAACAGTCAGGTCAAAAATAATAAAATGTTTACTACCGGTAGCTGAAATTTTCCTGAAATATGTGGGAATTGTTTTTGTGTATAGTTAACACTTCAACCTTTACTTATATTGGTAGAGTTTAAAGCTGTTTAATGTCCATTAACAGGGAAATATCCCTTAAATAAAGCATTACAAAATACCGACATCATCCGATCATGACATCGCGGGAAATTCTTGAAGAAAATTTTGTGTCCACATTCATTATTGAAGCAGGGATTACATGTATATGCGGTAGTGTGACATAAAACTCAGTGTATCATTTCCGTGTATAGTTAGGTGTATATATACATTGTACATGTAGCTTGCATTATTAGTATCCATCCATTATTCAGTAACTTGAATGATGTTGGAAATGTTTAAAACCTGCATATAGACACAGTTGAATATTTGCAAGTTCCAATAAACAATTTCTACCTGAAGTACATTTATTTAGACAGATCAATTAGGCCAAATAAAAAAGATAATATGTTTCCGATAACGGAGAGAAAAAATTAGGGTAGGTAGGTAGGGAAATGTTTTTTTATTATTATTTTTTGATATTTTTTTCCAGCTGCAGAAATATTGAAATACCTCGACCGAAATGACATAAAATGCCTACTTGTGTTGTAGGGAAAGTATTACTTGTGGAAATATACATTAACATTGAACAAGATATCAAACTTGCTGTTATTCTTAATAGTGTGTTTCAGTATTCACATACTGATTTTGGCCATAAACTCAGAGGGATGGGGCTCGGAATTTATGTCCGAAAATATTATAGAACCTATATATTTGAATTGTTCATATGGGATATTCTGCCTGATTGTTGAAGATGTCAGTTGGGCTGAAGGGGGTCACTCACCAAATAAAAGTGCTGAAGGGTATTTTACGGTACACAGGTTTTGAAAATCTGCTGAAGGGTACACAGGGTTTGTGATCAGCACTAATGCAGTTACTTTAAGTGTGTTCCCGAAAGTCTGGCAGCCACCAGCAGTTCGTCTTCAGTTAATTTTAAATTTCCTTGCAACCTATACAAAGATCCTCTAACAGAAATCATGACAAGACACGAATATACTGTTCAGCACATTTTCAAAACCTGTGTAGCATTAGTTGGTGTCAATTATAAAAGCAAGTTTATCAAAACAAAACATTTATTTTGAACAAAATAATATATTAAAGGGGTACTGTACCCTGAATCGGGTTATTTGTAGGACTATCTCCTTGTATACTCAACAGAATATATGCAACAAATGAATGAATTTGAGGCATGTATTAATGCCGAATACACTTATGTGCTCTATGAATGGTGCAAACAACATGGTAAGTATATTGAAAATGAATTTATGACTCCAGTCATATAAATTACCATGTTGTTTGCATCGTTCTCATAGAACACATCAGTGTATTTGGCACTAATCCATGGCTCAAATGCATTAATTTGCTGCATATTTTCTCTTGAGTATAAAAGGAGATGGTCCCATAATTGGCAGATTCAGTACCCCTTTAGATAGCACCCAGCATTTTTAAATGTGTGCAAAAGAAACATGGTGGGTGAAGCAATGAAGTGTACCAGTAAAATGTTGTTTGAATATTAAGTGTCAAACGAAATGGAAATGTACATTTCTCATGCTGTCAAGAAAATAATAAATGGGCATGCATGTTTATTTGGAACTCATGAATATGTTCCATAAGTCCCAAACAAGGCATAATGGTAAAGCAGGCATGAGATCCACTCTCCTGAAATTAAAATTGCAAGATTCATGCCTATCAATCCACAACCCATCACACACCTGTGGCTTTTGAGACAACTGTCACACTTTTTTGTTTAAACATATTTTATTGTAATATAATATTACACAAGGGATCGGGGCACAAGTTTTAACAACTTAAATCCGCCCCTCTCTTCATGTCACTTATCACAGGCTTATGTTAGAAACCATGTGTTTTGCACCTAATGATTATCAATATTTATGAGCATTGGCGGTAAAAACAGTAAAAAACAAAAAAAAAATTTTTTTTTTTTTTTTTTTTAAAAGAAAATTTTGACTTTTTCTCAAAATATCAATAAAAAGATTAGGGTCGCGGGTTATTTTTAGGGTCGGTCGATGTACGGAAACATATTATCTTTTTTTATTTAGCCTTACCCACAGGAATCAAAATCGTGAGTATGCAGAGCGTGCAACTAGTAAATTTTATATAAACCTATGTCACGTTGCCGAGTGTTATGTGTATTGCAAGTACATGTAGTTCAATAATAAATAGGTCAGTTACACCCTGTCGAAACACATGTTTTTTTCCCGCCAAAAACAAACAGGTCATCAGACGACCTTTACATTAAACACTGACGGAACAATCTCAAGAAAAATAAACCTGTTGTCACATGTTATCATACGTATTATTGCGATGGAATAGTGCATACATGTAGGTACCGTACAATATCAACAACATTGTGCTATTTATTCCGAAGCTAGCCATTACTGACTAAAGTGTGTTATAATTTCCTAATTTCCAGTTTCAAAGCGCTGTCTTCGGTTTACAGGTAGATGTATCGCATTTTTTGGCAAAATCAATAAAATGGAAACGCAATATTTTTGCAGAATCAATAAAATGGCATAGGGACATTTTAAATTTTTATGACAAAACTCCAGATTTTCCCTCATAACATTTGACGAAACTAACAGTAGAGATGGGTGGTACTCGGTATTTACCGTGCGGCATCGGTATCAGTGTAATACCGATTTACCGTACCGAATCAAAACTAAAAATACCGAATTTTCGGTATTGAAATTATCCATGTGTTGCCAACTAGTGTGTCTTCGTATTGAGTAACGTTTCTCAGTAAACAGTTTTGATTCGGTACTTTAATTATACACATCCATCAGACCATCACAAAGAACCCGACTGGTAAAAAGCATCCACTTGATAAGAACTCAGCCGACTGTGACCTGTTATCAGTTTGACAGGCCTTGTAAGCGAGCAAAAGGAATACACACTCAGATGGCTGACCTAGTTACGGGCCTAACAATCAATGCAGTTGAATAGATACACACTACACAGTGTATCAAAGAAGCTGTGCTGTAACGTATTGCTACATCATGATTGTAACGTCAATGCCACACTGACTGTCACTATGTAATACTCAGGCAGTGGCAGTCCGTATAGCACGTGGCTTTAGCGACTTCAAAGACACCGACAATGCAAGCAGCATAAACAGAAATAAGGTCCGAATTCATTTATACAGTGAATCAGAATCTACTTTCACTTTCTAAAAATAGAACAGATCCATCAATTGATTAAATTCTAAGATTTATTTCGCGTTGCAACTATTAATAGGGATTTGTGAATTGTGATCACTAATTACTACTCACAATTATATTCAATCGCGAAAATGTGACGAAATTGACACGTACATGTATAGATATTGTATCCATGCAATGATGTAATCTCTTATTCTTTTCAAAAGCGGTGCGACGGCGTGCGTGTAAATCATCAAAGAGATGTGTGAATATCACTTAATTGAATAATTGTGTTGGTCATTGTTGCCTCATTTAGCTGTTGTCACGAATGTATTAAATCCGTGGGCATATGTACATGTACATTGTTAAGTTAAAACTTGAATTACCGCAATTTACCTGGAATCTCTGCTCTGGTTTTGTAATTTAATAGCAATACCGATTACCGTACCGATACCGCGGTAAATCGACGAAAATTACCGATACCGAGCTTGAAATTTCAATACCGCCCATCTCTAACAGACAGTACGATTACATGTATTGTGCCATGCCCTCCATGATGCTCCCTATAACTGAGATCATAAAAAAATGGGATACTAGTTCAAATCACTATACAAGAGGAGTAACACTATCTGTTATCGTTGGACCAGACTTCTCTGATGTCTAAGTTAAAATGGAACGATGTTTCTGCACAATATTTGATCATGTTGAGATTCATTTTGTGCCGATCCAGCCGGTCAAATTTAGAACATAGCCATCAATTTTGCAGTCCTGAAACGCATTGAGCATCGTGCAGGGTGGATTTTTCTCATAAAATTAATAAATGAACAGGTATCTTTGTAAAATAGGTCTACCCTCTAGTCAGTCTATGTAAACATACACTCAGATTCATACTGATACTGACCACTATTTTTTTATATGTGGGTATGTAGTTTACTCCAGACTGCCCTCTAGTATAAATATCATATAATAAACAAAATTTAGTTGTATCCAAGTGTGCCTATATCGGCTGAACAAGCTAGATAAAACATTACAATTGATACTTTTGACACCCGAAACTACCAACGTATCCCATTTAAATTTTAAGACATGGAAATTTCATGTTTCCTCAGATTCAATGTAAAACATGTGTCACAAATTGGCCCAATAAAACATCTCATAGATATCTTACAACCAGACCAGATGCATGTTAGGCTGATAACACTAGCATTATCTTGATTAGATGAATAGTCTGTCTGACACATGCAATCGACCATTAGGTGGATTAGGCCAACACGAAGAATACCTGTGTTTAGGGTAACCCACCCGCCCCTACTCAAAACCTGCCGCCAAATTCCATTTTATCGTTTTTCTAAAATTTCCTCCGACTTCATTTTATTTTTTTGTAATTAGGAATTAGCGACTACGGAATTAGCTTAAACAAGTAAACCATTTCCTTGCAAATATCGTCAATTCACGAAAAACGGAAGTGCCGCCATTGTTGTTGTAGTATATTCATATTCCCTCGTCTTTGTTCAGCAAACCTCGCCGATTTCTTGAAAGCGGAAACCAGAAAACATGCGATACTTGTGCCGGAATATGTATTAACTAGCAAATCGAAAGTAACCGGATATTTTGCCGATTGCACATGGCGATTGAATATGGCGGAAACACTTCCATGTGAGGATAGATCCTGCGTTTTAGCTATTAAACTTCACAAATGCGTTCATATGAATCAGAATAGAAACATCATGGTGCCTGTCAACTATAGCACAGACATGTTGTCGTGCGTGAACCGGTACCACATGGATTCTGAACTGACAGAAAAGGACATAGTAATAAAATGTCAGATTAAAAATAATTCTGACACTTTTGAAATCGACCCAAAGCTCAAAATTCCATTAGGCCTAAAAAAAAAATACCTTTGTTTCCCCTAACCCGCCCGCACCTATTAAAACCTTCCGCACCAAAACAATTTTTTTATTTTTATTTTTTCGAAAATAAAAGAAAATAGCTGCCGACGCTGTTTGTCTCAGTTCGTCGCTTTATAATAGTCCCGTTTCTAATGACTCGACGTCCGGATGCATTTCGTAAAATGGCGGCGCCCACGGAAAATGAAAAATACATCGTTTTCGTTTAAATCTTCTAGTGCATGATGAGCCGACAATCGGAACCGGCCGATTGTGGCCCATCGGATGACAATCGGTACTCGGGGAGTCGGGTTTCAACATCGGCATTTCCGATTGTCTAAATAGAAATCAGGTGCTTGTTTTTCTTCAATAAACTGTTTTAAATATGACAATGTTTTGTTGAATAAATGACCAGTAAACATGGGGAAAGTGATTTATCAAACACAAACTTGATATACAGCCATCTCCTCTTCAATACACCGGCCGTACCTGGGTCTATGTTTGAACAATATATTACAGTAGGGATCGCAGGGAAGCACCTGACACTTTGGGTTAGAGCCAGGCTTCGATGATGACGCCGTGATTGCGCGTAATCATAAATTATATGATGATGTACACAAATTACATCTCATGGGACTCATGTACGTAGGCCGATACGTAACTTTATTGTTCGTTATCAACATGTAGACATTTTTATTTATGTATGTCAGACTATCAAAAATCAAAATGTATGCATACATACGCAGCACAACAAATCTATCTATATAGTACACACAGCGTAAAACAGGGATAAACTGTAGAAATCGAATGTGCATGTCACGTGACATTTAATTGCGCAGCTGACTTCACTGCTTGTTCAATTAAATTGAGCATATTATAACATGTGTACTGATCAGTTGTCAGGACGCAGGAATAAAAACTGTACAAGCATTAATAGTCAGATATTAAAGAAATTTATTTATTAATTTTACTATCTGTAATAATCTTTTGAAAGTCTTTCACCCAACACAACTTTCCATTAATGATTAACTTTAAATAGTCGAAGACAATGTCATTCCATCCAGTCAGCCTCATGTGACGTCACGTATAGGTCACCACCAATGATTATTTTGATGACCATGCCGAAATCGACAATCAAATCGTGTCTGCGAAATTGACGTGAACATGGTGTAACTTGCAACTAGTTCAGTCGGCTCATTTGCTTTGATGTGATGTCTTTGAATTGGGGTCAAAGAAAAATGCCGTTTGATGAATTGTTATCAAAAACGGGCCGTGGATATGTCGTCATGCACGTGGCTACATCAAACTTTCAAACTATTTGTTGTGGAATAGCCTGGAATACATGGGAAAGTTAATGCATTGCATCGTCGATACAATACATTACATAAATACACGAGGCCCCGTACCACAGCCTCTGCAGGACATGTGCCTGTATTCGATCACAAGTCCGCCCATACCTACCTATACTTACCCAAACGTATACTCATGTATATATACTTTGTACTGGCATATTACTACGGTTGTTGCTTGCTTCTAATTCTAAGTATTATATAACACATATAACATATTCTGGTATAATTATTACAATAATAGGAATCGGCCGATTGTGATCTCAAATAATCGGCGCATAGCTCTATTTGACAATCGGCTCATCGCTAAAACTTCCATCAAAACAGGAATATTCACCTATGTCATGGCGTCACAAATCATGGTTAGCAGCAGTGGGTTAGGGCTAAAGTTTCTAAAAGTTCTCTCATGGACGCGGTAAACAAATTTACCGTAGTTTCACATGCTAAGAAGTTTTTACACGTGTTTCAAGAACACCATATGAGTATTACGGACAACGTTGTCGTTAAATGCAGTAGTTTGGACTTGGATTCAAAGGAAACGTTTAACGTTGAAAATGAGTGTTTTGTTGGCGATATTTTAAACTCTTTTAAAGTGATAATGGTAGCATATGTTGGTATAGGATATTTTTGATTGAATTGGTATTGAATATTTACTTTTTATTGTACTTTGTGATTTTAAATACAAATAAATACTATGCTATTCTATTTTATTTCTTGTTGATCTCCTTCCAATATCATAATGAAGCTTCCAGCATTGAAATCACACCTGACATGTATATATATACATGGGAAAGTGAGAACTTTCGGGCGATTTCTAAAAAAAAAATTAAACAAAAAAAAATAAAATATCCCGCCCACCCGCACCTATATTTTTCAGCTTCGTTAGGGGAAACAAAGGTATTTTTTTTTTAGGCCTTATTATAGTTTATCCACCTCTCACCGCATCCACCCTGAAAATTATAAGCCTGACATAACATGAGTCTGTATGTACCCATGCAGTAGGAGTGGTATGTGCCTGGTAGAACTTAATTTTTTCCTAGTAGAACTATTTCTCATTAAATATTCATTAGTTCTACAGAAAGCCGGACCCGATGAATCAACATCTTCTGTGTCGCAATGATCCGAATGCAAGAGTCATAGGTTAATCAATGCACATATATTGTTCTTGGTGCTTACTTTGTTTTACAGGTGTGAATGCCACCACCGCTTTGCATATTGATTTTGTTATGTACGTCACGTTGGCGTTGCCGCATGTATGTGCCATTTCCAATGGAGGAACTCTTGTTAAATTCACCTTCTGAGTTGAATATTTCGCAAAATTTCTTAGTATTCGAGTCGGTGGATAAACAAAATATCATAAGTGTCTTGTGTGGGAAATTGAACAGTAATATGTCCACTCGTAGGATTTGGCCTGTAATATCCGAGGTTCAGCATGAACATAAACCGTTTAATCTCCAACACTAGACACTTATTCTATATATAATATCATTTAATATCATGCTGTATACATGTCATTGAACTTCTGCAACACCATTAAACTGATTAAAGCTACCATGACATTGATTAGTGTGACAATGACTTGCCCAAGCTATATGAGTGACACTGGCAGACGATTAGAAGGCACGAATACTTAAATAATATTCCCCGTGAAAAATAAAATGAAAAAATAAAATGAAGTACCGCCCGCCCGCCCCTGTTTTTTTCCCTCATGTTACCCTAAACTCAGGTATTCTTCCTTTTGGCCTTAGGTGACCAGGAAAGCATGCATGTCCACTAGAAGTGATCTCTTTACAACAATATGATACACACTTGTGACTCTATTCGATCACTGTTGACACATTTGAAAATCGAGATTCATTAATCCTTAAACTTTAAAAGCGTTTTTGCTACTAAGTAATCTGACACTAGTATTAGACACCAGTCACTACTCACTAACTCAGTTATAAATTTATCATCCTAAAAATTTAACATTCCAATTTCTTTGCTTAAGTTCACATATTTTCAACAGTTACTGCTCACAAGACAATATAAATATATCACAATCGAAAGTTAAATTTACAAACAAAATATAATAATTAAGTAAATGATAGTACTGGATCAGTGTCTATAACCGTCTATAAACCAGGTCTGGCAAATGTGAGAATACAGCTACGAACATGTACGGTACAATAGCTGTATTCAGTTAACCTGGCTGAATTCAGCTACCCCGCTGGACAAAACAAGTGTCCATTGGCACCGCGATGTATTTGCCATTCGGCCACGGTGTCAGAGTTTGTAACTGCAGTTAAGCACCGCGACCGAACGGCAAGTACACCGTGGCCCAACAGCAAGTACACTGCGGCCGAAAGACAACTACACTGCGGCCGAACGGCATGTACACTGTGGTTAGATTTCTGGTTTGTATCGTCTTTTTTCAGTTTAATGAACGCGCACCGCGGCAACTACACCATGGCCGAACGGCAAGAACACCGCGGCCCAACTGTAGTTAGCCGGTGGAGCCGCGGTGTAGTTGCATTGCAGCCGCGGTGGCATGGCTAACTGCACCACGGTTAGGTGGACACTTGTTTTGTCAAGCAGGGTATATACATGTATTCTAATCTCAAACTGCTGTTTTTCGATAATTAACTAGAAACTCTAATTTGCGCATCTAAACTAGGTTACGCAATTCTCCAATCACTTTCAAACAAATCAAAACTGTCACTCATTTTGTGACAAAGTGTTGTGTTGTGTTTTGTTTTGTCGACAAGGCGATGTCGATTATGTGTGAAAACACTACGGAGATCGATGTCGATCATAACGGTTTAATAACTCTCATGCATTACAGAATATCTTGAAAACTATATTTAATAAAATATTCAATGCCGAAGACGCAATGCCTTTATCACTTCCGGAAATAGTAATCCAACTGGTGCTACTCAAACACAATTTGATTGGTGCTCTAAAATTATTAAATAGTTGAAAACAGGGACATGATCTGGAGCCCGAGATTAACCGAGCGAGCAATATTCACCACTTTAGCTTACCGCACACTATCTGTATAATACTGTTATGAATAGTAATCGGTAACTAATGCTCACAACCCATTGGCATTAGTCAGGGTTTCCGTTAGTACGGCTCAGCGTCCGTAGGACGGCCTCATTCCCCTCGCATATTATCTGTTTGGTTCATACATATACCAAATGTCAGTCGCAATGTCGTAAACAAATCCGGTTACAACGGGAGTTCGGGTGTTAAATAGAATACTGGTGAAAAAGCGGGTCAAATAGCGACGTTAGATACAGCGTAATGCATGTCGCGGGTAACATCAAAAAATGTCGGACTGCTGAATATGCATATTTTTGTGTACGGGATGAAACTACTCATGCTCGAAAATCCCGTGATATCGTAGGATTACATAATTTGATCAAAGAACGCCGAATTTCTTAGTCGGGACATTTTTATGCACGGGATTTTCATGAATGAAACTGCTCCTCTCCGAGATCCCGTGCTATCGTACGGTGGTACATAATAAATGGGTCCCCCTGCAGAGTCCATGAGGTATAGAACGGAGTTTTAGCCAACGTGTTATAAAATATAATTTGGCGGGAGATGTGAACACGTGCGTCGTTGATTGTGCTTGGGGACAACGCAACTATTATTTACCGTCCTTTGACATTATCTCCATATTGGGGAGGGGGTATGTGTTTGTCTTTATCACCCATGTATGTAATATGGTTCAAATGAATGGTGTTGTTAACTTGTCACTATGAATTCCCACTATAAAGACTGATTTCGGGACAGGTTCCGTTTTACTGTGAAATAAATCACGTTGGGATTTTGTTGACTATGCGCATAATAAGCAATTGCGGTCGTCAGTTTATGGACTAATATATAGAGATTAGTGAACAAGCTACGCGTTCCGAGTGAAAGATGTCCCTACCCACAGGTATTAGGCACAATTTTGTTTTTAAATTTAATAAAAATCTCTTTTTATTAATTTTTTTTGGTGCCAAATACCAGTGTCGCTACCATTCGTATTTTGCCGCTATAAATAGCTCCTGCAGTATGACGTCACAGCGCACAAATAGTTTTACGATTGACAGCGTATATCATGTCAGTTTCATTTTCACAGAAGCTGCTTGCAATTCTAGGAAATACTTTATTCAATTCTCCTTGCTATCTATTATTGGTCAATGCATAGATGTTTTGTAGTGTTTAGATTCATCGGAATCTTATTGTATAAATTTGTAAACAATAACTAGTAGCTTGTTCATTTATATATAATCTTCAATCAGACGGCAGTCTTATGTGCGTAATTAGTTGATTGATTATCTGGATACCATCAACAGAATTAATGCACCCATGGAAATGATTGACTTGCGTAATATATACGTAGCTTTGGTTGCTTTGTGAGACTCTTATGTGCAAGGAAATTGCTACTTTTCAGTGTCAAATAACAAAATTTTCGCCCGACGGGACGAACCATGGTCGTCCCGTCGCGTTATGTGTTTCCCCAATACGGACTCATTAATTTTCCCCTCGCGGAAACCCTGCATTAGTGGTGTGTGAGTTCAAATGCAAAATCAAAATTGCTGTTGATAAATTGCAACATTTTGTCACAAAAGAAGTGGTTGAAAGTGACCGGATAATACCAATACTCACGGCAATAGGGTGACATAATTTGATGTGCAAATTAGCACTTCTAGTTTATTATCGAAAAACAGCCCGTTTGAGAGTGGAATCAAAAGCTGCATTCAGCTACGTTAGCTGAATACAGTCAGCTATTGTAATTTGTAGCTGTACATGTATTCTCACATTTGCCAGACCTGATAACAGAAAGGTTGCTGCCCTGCAATATCTACAGATACAAATAAACGCTAGAAACGTCGGGGTTTTACTACTAGGCTAACTAGCACGTTTTACGGTTTTACAAATTTCAATCTGCACGTTTCAGATTTATACGAGTACCTGCGAAATTAGGTGACAATCGTAATGGCGTTGAGGTTTATATTTTCCTATTGAATACTCATCATGATCATGCGATAATGGAATATATAATATAAATATTACTGTATCTAATTCAACAGACCTTTCATAAATTGCTGCGTGTTTTGGGCCAAGGCTGTCAAAACGAAAAAGAAAATTCTCATTCGCCAAAGAAATCGCAAACGAGATGAACGAGTGTATCTGCGTAATAACTAAGGTCAATAAAGTCAGATCCCGACTTCTGGTGAATGTTAGAACATTGATCTGCCTATCACAAATGACTCTATGTGGAGAGAAGTACCCAGAGCCATCTAAATTAAGAATGCATTTACGACCTAAAAAATTTATCCCGGGAAAATGGCAGCCTTCATTTGCATGACGTCACAGGAAGTAAAAGAATTGTCAATCTGAGGTCAAAATTAAAACCTTGACCCAAGACGAAGATCGAGGTGAAGCAGCAGGAAAGTATGCCGTTGTAAAGCTGATGTAAGTGCGATACATTTAAAGGTACTCAATCCGATAAAACTCCTCTCAATTACTAATGACCAGGGTAGGGTTCAGATAAAGGCAGCTATCACTTAATGATTTATTGCGGATGAACCAACCAGACAGAGATAATACACTCAGGGCCCTAAACAACAAACATGCAAACATATATAACAAATAGATGACTGATGACAACAAAATAAAATGTCGAGGTGAATAAGAGTGTGAAAATGAATGAAATGATCAAAAGGCCCCTAACACAAAATCTATACCACCACTCGTATAAATATTTGTACTTTAATTATCGATCCAATCGACCTAGTTTATCTTTAAATATAAAAGGGTTCCAGCTGAATTCAGATATACTTACATGTAAAGGTTTGTGGTACAGATCTTGAGTCAGAGGCCTGTGTTTGAGCTTTAACATGCAGACAGACATGTACGATACAATACATGCATATGACACATACATTAATATTATAGAACAGGACTAATTACTTCCCTACTGATGCCTATCTAATAGATAATGATGATATCTATGTGTCAGGTATAGTTAGAAAACTGAATCAGTCTATTGTAAAACTAGATAAGGTTAGATTAGTTATCTGATACTACCCGCTAACTTAATGTATTTTATAAATATTATAGAGAAATTCAATATGGTAATAAATGCTTACTACCATATTCTATATGGGTGGGTGGGCGGGAAAAATTGTAGCAATTATAATAGACTACTTCAATTCAAATCAAATTTAGATATGTACCTCTAGCTGGTTAGAACAAAAGTGAGACGGAATAGAAATATTGGCGCGGAAATATTTTTCACTCTTTGTTCGAATCGACCAATGAAATCGGTGAGCTTCCAGTGAGTAGATTCATGACCCCTGAACTAATGAACCCTGGGCATTAGGTTATTTGTAAACAAATAAGGCCATTTCAATGGCTTCGGGGGTCAAAAATATTTGATTCGAGTCGAGGAAGTCACCCATCAAAGCTCAGATTTGTTAGATATCCATTTTAGAAATCTATTATTTTTCATTACCGGGAAAACTATCTGGCCCAGAACTCAGTCAAAATTGCGTTATTATTACCACTTGATTTTAGAGTTATCCACCCTTGTCTGTTTGAATAGATTTTGGTGTACACATCCAGAGCAGATTACGGCAGTTGAAGGCAATTATTAGTACTCATCTCGAGTAAATAACAAATTTCAAAAATCAATATCTAATAACTCTGAGCTTTGTTTGATGTGTTCCTCGACTCGAATCAAATATTGTTTACCCCCAAAGCCAAAGAAATAGTAATATAGGACCCTCTGATCGGATTGTTGTTGTTAGAATCTGTTGAGATGGGGACCCTCTGTTCGGATTGAGTACCTTTATAATTGGATAACATCAAAAGTAATGTTGGTATTCATCGTTATTTTTCTGAAAACGCGCTCCGATTCCCGCCCCCTTTTGCACAGCCTCTATACGCCGCCTCTATATACGCGCCTGATTCACGTTAACGGTACTTCGCCGACACAACAGCTAACCACCAATGCTGATTTTTCCCCATCACAAATTCAGATATCTTAAGGGACACACTATGTGTGGGGAAAAGGTTTCCCGAACCCTGTACTAAAGCGGCGATATAGATACCATTAATGGCATTATATAGTCTGATAAATGGGCTAAATTTGTTCGATTCCCGAGCGATGGTAAAACTGGAAATTTGTATTTTCCCTTGCCCTTATTATAGTACCATTAACGTGAATCAGGCGTGTAGGCCTATATGTAGGAGCAATATATGTCCAATATTTTATAGAAATCGACATTGTAGGGTCAATCTATATAATAAAACCATGCTGTAAACCGAAAGAATGTTGAAGTTTTTGGACCCCGAGCATCGTTATAATCGCCGATTTGATTGCAGCGGGTCATATTCAGTAGGGCATATCTATCGGGGGGATCCATGATACAAGGTTGTGTCTGAGCGCCGATATCAAATTTTTCCAATGCTATGTCATTTGTCGCCAAATCCACGGTTAAAGATTAATTATGACCACTAAAATTATATTAAAATTGCATACGGTCTCTGACGAAATTGCGGATAAAGATGGATAACTCTAAAATCATTTGCTTTGGATGTTAGATGTTTGACAATCCGGCCGAATTTCGTTGAACAAAATGTTGATAAATAACACGTTTTGGGCCCGTTTGTGCGTTAGCAGCTTGTCGCCACTGTGTGCGCTTCGCGAACTTGACAGATATATCTTATTCTATCAAAGAGATAATATGTATTGTGTTACTTCAATATATCATCGTGCATATAGATTCATATTGGACCTAAATATTGACATTGGTTCATATTAGACTTATTTGGTTCTGGAATAAGTCAATAGTGGACTTATACCCGTTATTCCGTTGGATGGCGGGGACCACAATGGAAAGAGCACACATCTACATAAAGAACATACATATATATGGTTCTTCAACATATCCTCGTACAAATGGGTTCATATTGGACTGATTTTATTCAGAAATTGATTTTTTTTAAATCAGAATATTGAAAAACTAACGTTGTTATAACCTCCGCCAGGGTATACCCTGAGTCATCACACCAAATTTGGTTAAAATCGGACCAGCAGTCGAGGACAACAATCCAGACAGACGGACAGACAAATCCTACTCTTTTATATAACGTTAGTTTTTTCAAAAGTGACTGTGGTTAGCATTTTTATTGTTGGGCAATTAATCGATTTTGATAACAGCATCGGCATTTAATGTTGTTGTTGTTGTTGTTGTTGTTGTTGGAATCTGAAGATATGGGGACCATCGGGTCGAAATTGAGTACCTTTAAAGTAACTTGTATCACCTACTGGATGTGCATGCACATCTTTGTCGCATATATACTGCGGGTAACCTACGGGTATATGGATGCTGACCCCTTATTTGACAAGTTAGTTAATGAGTGTTTTGTGATTTTACTGATGCTTTTAATAAGCTAGCTTACCTGCATTATTGGATTTTATCCGGATGGCTATGCCTTCCTTATCCTGATATTTTCACTGTTTTTCATAAAACTTTAGGGGTCCCCTATTGCTCTTGGGAAACACTTGTGTTGGAGGGGTAGACGTCCGAGTTCGGAAAGGAAAAAAAACTTGCATTCCCGGGGTGGCGGGTCCCAAAAAATTAAATAAAACAAACATTTCAACATTGTATTTTTTTAACCCCCCCCCCTCCTAGATCCCACCATTACATGGGTCAGTACTTGTAAATTGTTTGAAAAAAACCCATTTTGGAAAAAATTTACAAGCACGATTTGTTCGGCCTCTGGACCACCCACCCACCCGGCCCTATATACGGATTTTTGTTGCATACCCCCCCCCCCCCCCCCTGCATGCAGTTGTAAATTTCAGACTGAAAACAAAATTATGTTCAGATTCTTTGACCATCGGCTGGTGCTATAGTGAATTCTAGTGTTCTTAATTTATTTCAAAATTTGACCACCTGGTTTCCATATAACTGTTCCTTATTTTTTGTCATAATTATGTGCAGCTTCATGTAGTCGAAAAACGTATCAGTTTAATTTTCATTAATTTTTTGATATTCGCTGAAACGTGTTTGAAGATAGAACAATCTTCTGAAGATTTTAGGTTTTCCCGCCAATACCATATATAATGTTTTTGAGTTTTCAATCATATAAAAGTAAAAAAAAATCCACATCACGCCATTTTAAGTGTTATTTTATTCCAAGAATTCCCCTTTCCAACCAGTCATGCTCATCACTGGCACCCTGCCAATTTTGGGTTTCCGCTGCATTGCTTATTATTAAAGGTTGGAAATACAACATTAGACCCACATTATAGCACTGCAATATATTTGATCACCCGGTATATAAACTATAATTCAATTCATTGGTCGACGGTGAAGATACAGTAATATATTATAGCACTGACAAAAAAGTGCGTTTTGGAGGTGGAACAGATTTCCATAGCCTAACTCTCATGCAATTTGGTATAAATTATGTTAGACACGATATCAATGAAAGTGTCAATGACACTGTAGCTCAACTTGGAAAGGGAATAATTTAATATATTACAGTCAATGGAGCGATTAGGAATGTGGAAAGTTGAATGTCTAATACTAGTTTATAGACATGAAGAGAAAAGTAAAATCCAAGATGGCTGCTGGCGGCCATGTTTTCAGCCGAATGACCCCAAAATGAGTCGTTCCCAACTACATGTCATCGTTAACATCAATGACAAATTTTATGACGATCAGACTAAAGGTACGACCTGTGGCCCGTGCTAATGGATTAAATTTTGAAATCCAAGATGGCCACTGGCGGCCATGTTTTTTGTCCGAATGACCCCCGAAATCAGACTAAAGGTACGACCTGTAGCCCGTGGTAAAGGATTTAGTCATACAAAGAGTAAAATCCAAGTTGGCTGCTGGCGGCCATGTTTTTTGGCCAAATGACCCCAAAATGACTCGTTCCCATCTACATGTCATTATTAACATTCATGACAAATTTTATGATGATCAGACTAAAGGTACAACCTGTAGCCCGTGCTAAAGGATTTAGTCATACAAAGAGTAAAATCCAAGATGGCTGCTGGCGACCATGTTTTTTGGCCGATTGACCCCAAAATTACTCGTTCCCATCTACATGTCATTGTTAAGAACCATGACAAATTTTATGATGATTAGACTAAAGGTACGACCTGTAGCCCGTGCTAAAGAATTTAGTCTTACAAAGAGTAAAATCCAAGATGGCTGCTGGCGGCCATGTTTTTGGCCAAATGACACCCAAAATTACTCGTTCCCATCTACATGTCAATATTAACATCCATGACAAATTTCATGATGATCAGACTAACAGTACGACCTGTGGCCCGTGCTAATGGATTAAATTTTGAAATCCAAGATGGCTGCTAGCGGCCATGTTTTTTGTCCGAATGACCCCAAAATGACTCGTTCCCATTTACATTCCAATTTCAACAGCCATGAAATTTTTTATGATGATCAGACTAAAGGTACGACCTGTAGCCCGTGCTAAAGGATTTAGTCATACAAAGATTAAAATCCAAGATGGCTGCTGGCGGCCATGTTTTTCGGCCAAATGACCCCAAAAGTACTCGTTCCCATCTACATGTCAATATTAACATCCAAGACAAATTTCATGATGATCAGACGAACAGTACTAACTGTGGCCCGTGCTAATGGATTAAATTTTTAAATGCAAGATGGCTGCTGGCGGCCATGTTTTTTGTCCGAATGACCCCAAAATGACTCGTTCCCATCTACATTCCAATTTCAACAGCCATGACAAATTTTATGATGATCAGACTAAATGTACGACCTGTAGCCTGTGCTAAAGGATTTAGTCATACAAAGAGTAAAATCCAAGATGGCTGCTGGCGACCATGTTTTTTGGCCGAATGACCCCAAAATTACTCGTTCCCATCTACATGTCAATATTATCATCCATGACAAATTTCATGGTGATCAGACGAACAGTGCGACCTGTGGCCCGTGCTAATGGATTGAATTTTGAAAACAAAGATGGCCACTGGCGGCCATGTTTTTTGTCCGAATGACCCCAAAATGACTCGTTCCCATCTACATTCCAATTTCAACAGCCATGACAAATTTCATGATTATCAGACTAAAGGTATGACCTGTAGCCCGTGCTAAAGGATTTAGTCATACAAAGAGTAAAATACAAGATGGCTGCTGGCGGCCATGTTTTTTGCCCGAATAACCCAAAAATGACTCATTCCCATCTACATGTCATTGTTAACATCCATGACAAATTTTATGATGATCTGACTAAAGGTACGACCTGTAGCCCGTGCTAAAGGATTTAGTCATGCAAAGAGTAAAATCGAAGATGGCTGCTGGCGGCCATGTTTTTTGGCCGAATGACCCCAAAATTACTCGTTCCCATCTACATGTTAATATTAACATCCATGACAAATTTCATGACGATCAGACGAACAGTACGGCCTGTAGCCCGTGCTAATGGATTGAATTTTGAAATCTAAGATGGCCACTGGCGGCCATGTTTTTTTTCCGAATGACCCCAAAATGAATCATTCCGGTACAAATGTTGATGTCAACAGCTATGACAAATTTCATAATGATCCGATCAAAGGTACGACCTGTAGCCTCTATTGTTGACGCCTTACGTACACACGCACACACGCACACACGCACACATGTACACACGTACACACGGACAACGGACGACAAAGCCATGGCAATAGCTCAAACTTTACAAAGTAAAGTTGAGCTAATAATAAGAGATCCGTATTGGATTCATCCAGCTCCGTTCCATGGTTTCAGAGAATCGTCCAGCCCGTGGTTTTAGTGCTATACTGGTCAAAGTTTTGGAGCAGCATTTCTATATATGGAGCTTTTGAATTATTCATGACTTCCATATATAGAATGCTACTCCAAAACTTTGACCTGTAGCACTAAAACCACGGAACCGGACCTGTTGGATCCAATATGGCCGCGAGTAAGTGACAGGGCGTATTTCTTCGGTTTGTAGAAAAAACTTTATTTCAAGAAACAGACTCTCAGTCAATTAGTTTGGTTATGCGATATACAACTATTACTATACAATCAAGCCTTTGGACTACTATCCTCACCTGGGCGATTGAATAGAAGATTGTTGTAAGCGTAATTGTGCATAATCTGATAGATCGTGCGGAGTAGACAGAACGCTCACTGTGCAAGGTTATCCATGTGGTGTCCAGTTCAATCAGCGAGATCGCTGAGTCGCTACCATATTGAATCCATCCAGCACTTAAACCGCGGGATTGAAAACTCAAAAACATTATATATGGTATTGGCGGGAAAACCTAAAATCTTCAGAAGATTGTTCTATCTCCAAACACGTTTCAGCGAATATCAAAAAATTAATGAAAATTAAACTGATACGTTTTTCGACTACATGAAGCTGCACATAATTATGACAAAAAATAAGGAACAGTTATATGGAAACACTAGAATTCACTATAGCACCAGCCGATGATTGGTCAAAGAACAGAACAATCTGAACATAATTTTGTTTTCAGTCTGAAATTTACAACTGCATGCAGGGGGGGGGGGGGGGGGTATGCAACAAAAATCCGTATATAGGGCCGGGGTGGGTGGGTGGTCCAGAGGCCGAACAAATCGTGCTTGTAAATTTTTTCCAAAATGGGTTTTTTTCAAACAATTTACAAGTACTGACCCATGTAATGTTGTTTGTAAGCATGTTAGTTCAACAAAATTAATATATTACCCAGTTGTATTACTTGAATAAAAGTAATAAAACAAAAAAACTGTATCACAAATTGGATACTACATGGTGAATACTCAATGATGACTAGATATCATTAACCTGATTGTTGCATAACATGAAATTGAAAAGGGTATCTAATAAATTTCTAATGTCTGAAATACTGTCTTGTTCTGGCATGTAATCAAATTCATTCCTTCTGGTTATTTCTCATCTTGAACGATTGCAAGTAATGTTAATTTGCAACAATTATCCAAATAAAACTGAATTGGTCATGATGAATGACCGTTACTGTTTACTGCTCATGCAGACAATCCCAACTGAAGGTGACGCTATTCTCATTGAATTTCCGAACTTCATCTTGGAGCTTTAGGCCAAACTTTTTTATTTTACTTCTTTACGGATCCGCCGACCCTGTTTTCTGTGGCCCGACAAGGAAATAAAAATCAAATATAATTTTTATTTTTATTTTCACAACCGACCTTAGCTGGTTCTGCTTATCAGTAACAAATTATCTAACCACATTTCACTGGTAATTAAAGAGGCATAGGACATATCAACTGTAGATATCTCTGGCTTTAATTACTTTTAACTACATCCAAGATGAAAACTGAGAAGTCATCTGGAGTTTATATGCTTCTGCCACCAAGATACCTGTATGCTTTCTATAAATCTTGACATCTCTTTAAAACTTTAAATGGCCTTTAGAATACATTTTGTATTCCTGGGAATTTATGGTGATCTTTATGACTGAAGACTATTAACAGGCCACAAGGTTCTTAGATAGGAATGACAAGCTAATGAGTATGTTCAGTGTGGGTTTGCTCATTTTACACATTCACTATTTATCACTACCACTAATCTCACCATTCACATGTGTTTATTAACCCTCTCTATACTAAATACTCATTGACCAGACAAGTAGATTCCTTAGGAAATGTTCAGATAAAAAGTTCAACAAGTTCTAAACTTATTATCTAAACATTTCCCGCCAACTAATAGGAATCCTTCTGCACATATATTATCTGTCGGCTACTTATTTTTCCATGACATCCAACCAGATGAATAATGGACTTTTTCAATGTATACAATATAACTGAATGGGGGTGTCCATTCATTCAATAATTAAAATGTTGAACAAAAACAAACTCTTTATTTCTGGATTTTTTCAATATTATTCAATAATCTGAGTTATGTTTCAAATAATAGTACTGGATTTGAAATTTGTGATATACATCCGAAAAACTGTTCTCTGTAAGTGACTGACAGAGAATTATAAAGACACAATTACCACCTTAACGAATGTCCAAAAAAAAAAAATGGTTCAAGCATTTTTATTTTTATTTTTTTTCCGACCGACCCTACCAAAACAAGGTTAAAAAAATCCGTAAAGCAGAAAAATAAAAAAGGTTGGCCTTATGTGGATACCTAAAGCCGCTTTCACACATGTCCGTTTCTCCGATGCGTTTCCTTGCGTTTCTAATATTTTAACGCATCCGGAAAACGCATCGGTCAAAACAGTGCTAATAGGGTCTATTCTCATTGCACACGCGCGTGCGATTAATCGCAGCGTTTTTTAAGGTGCGTGTTAACATAACACTGATTCGATTCGTGATCAATTACCTTCTCAAACAACCACGTCCCATTCGTGACCAATCATCTTATGCAATCAACCTCGTCATCGAGATAGCCGTTACAGAGAATGGCATGGTTCACTCGGTCACATATACTATCCGGGTACAGTCATTCTCATAACTGATGGGCGATAAAATAATACGTAATAAGTACGGAAAGGAAATGGCTTGGAAAGAAGTTTCCAACGTATAGCTAGCATAAGTGGTGATTTTTGTAGAATTCAGTCGAATTATGTTACCTGTCAGTCTCGCGCAACACTGTACCCAAGATTGTGAATATATAGATTGATAGTAATGTGCCGCTTAGCATGTGCGATCACTGATGATAAGCCGCCAATGGCGATCAAATTGAAATCAATCGCTCATGCATGCGAACACCGTCCTGGCGACATAATTCGACCTGAAACGGTGCGTGTGTGACTCTTAAGGTCGAATTCTGAGTCCATCACTTATTCTATTTCAATGGTGGTTCGTCAATTATAGTACCGCGTTGTCGCTGTTGACAGCGGCTATACCAATGAGCACTCGATGATGGGGAGGGGGGGGGGTCTGAGAAGAAGAAAAAAACGTTCATACATAGGGTTGAACATAAAAATCCCTCCCAACCATGGGTCTACCATCCTCCCTACATGCAAATCTATTTGTTTTTCTCCCAACAAATTGGGGTCTCATCCCCTCTTTCCCCATAAATTTTACTGGATATCATATGTTTGAGTACAAATGTTTTAAATGAGCTTTATTCAGAAAGACGATTTTTGTCAGACCTAGCTAACTATAAGGTAAAACGTTGAAAGATCTAATTCAACCACTTGAATCGAACACTTTTGATAATCTTGAGTGATAATAACAATTATATACATAAAACTCCTGTAATCTGGGTTGTGATCGTACTATATTGTGTTATATATACGTTTCAAGCTGGAATAAAATATGCATATTTATGCCCAACTACATGGAATTGAACCCTCTATTTCTAATTATAATTAGCTAGATATAATTGTGTCCTCAAAACTTATGTCATTTTGATGGCATGGCTCGTTATACTCAACTTATACCTGAGTAAATCTAACTGAGAAAAATTAAAGTTAATGTGTCAGCATATATAGGCCTGTATGTGGTCACCCCAACCGAAAGTACTTTATCATCCTCCAACCTACCCTAGACCTGTGTATGAATGTGTTCGTCAGACCCCACCCCTATTGGGGGAACTCTTAGCAGTGGGATGAAGGAATGCCATCGAACACACATATAGAGCCGCTCGACCTTAAAAAACGCTGCGATTAATCGCACGCGCGTGTGCAATGAGAATAGACCCACTGGGTCTTTCACACATGTGCGTTTGCCGGATGCGTTTCGCCTGCGTTTCTAAAAAAGCATACACAAGCATGTGTGGCTAGCTTCACTATTTCGACCGATGCGTTTTCCGGATGCGTTAAAATATTAGAAACGCAAGGAAACGCATCCGAGAAACGGACATGTGTAAAAGCGACTTTACCAAAAACAATTCCCCTCCCCCACGCCATCCCGGTGGATAAGACTAAAGAGTTCTTTGGTCATGTACAAATAATTGTGGAACCACTGACCTGTTTACTGTTTACTATTTACACTGGTCAGTGTTCTCTGTCAGACACAACACACTCGATTTATTAAGGCTATAATGCATGGGGTCTAGGGCGATTTGTGACATATAGTGTACCTACATAATGCTTTATTCTTGTTGTTAGATACTGAAAACACAAGGAAACGCCTGGAAATACAGTCTATTTTTCGTTTTTCTGATCTGTGTTTACCAATTAGTAAGGCAGTTAACAGTTATTGAAGAACGGCTAAAAAAATTTGGAGGAAAACAATATTTTTGGGGTGGTGGGTCCCTCGGGTCGAAAAAAAACTTTTTGGGCCCTATATCTTTTTTCATTACCCCCCCCCCCCCCCGCTGCATGTACTGTTGTTGTTTAGCCCTCCCATAACTGGAGCTTCCTGAAATTTTACGAATGCATTTGTGCCAATGCATTCTCTTATATATGCGAATTTCTCCACATGGAGCCTCGCATATATAAGGGAAGTCATTGGCTTGACAATATTTACCTTGGCATTGTAACCCAGTGCGTTCTCTTATATATGCGAGACTCCCTATGGGAGACTCGCATATATAAGATAATGCACTGGAACAGGCTAGTTAATGTTGCACCAGCAAAGCTCCCACCATGATGTGGCTAATTAGACATGTGACTTCTAACGTTTTCCCGGATTGTGTGGGAGGGGAGACACGATTATTATGCTCCATGCACCCGATGTCAAGGTAAATAAATTATCACTGACACATGTAAATATAAAAACATATTTCAGTCATCCAGTTGGCTTGTTGTGCATATATATATAAACTTTATTCAGACCCTCTCGGTTATGGAACACAATTTCTTCTTATGTTTAAAACTTTTTTTTTAAATTACTATTAAATAAAGTTCTATTAAAATTTAAATACAAATGTGAGAACATAGGATTGGAACATGTATTCCACAAGCTGTGTTTACACATATACTCGATCAGTTCATTCGTGTGTTAATCTGTAATTTCATATAAGTCAAACGCTCTTTATTGATATGAGAAATTACCAACGGGAAGTTACACTCTTTTTAAAAGCAATTTTTCTGATGATCAACACAATCTGCTGATTTCTTCGATTTCTGGGTGTGTAGGTAACACATGGTGCATAACCAAATTGGCGATTGACGATTCAATTTCATCGTAGAAATTTTGGAAAATACCATAGCAGTACATTATCTTCTTAGGTGGAGCTCTGGAATACATTCCACTAAGATTTTGTAGGAATACGTACTCATCTCGTTTTACCGACACACGTTGGTCCATTAAAGGCCCATTTAATTTTCGAGTCACCAATTGTTTTTGTTATAGTGCCTTGATATATGGTTTTAATAACAATCTATGCCATAAAATATGATTAAAGGTACTCAATCCGTAAAGAGGGTCCACATCTCAACAGATTCCAACAACAACAATCCGATCAGAGGGTCCTATATTACTATTTCTTTGGCTTTGTGGGTAAAAAATATTTGATTCGAGTCGAGGAACTCATCAAACAATGGTACTATATATAATAAGGGCAAGGGAAAATACAAATTTCCAGTTTTACCATCGCTCGGGAATCGAACAAATTTAGCCCATTTATCAGACTATATAATGCCATTAATGGTATCTATATCGCCGCTTTAGTACAGGGTTCGGGAAACCTTTTCCCCACACATAGTGTGTCCCTTAAGATATCTGAATTTGTGATGGGGAAAAATCAGCATTGGTGGTTAGCTGTTGTGTCGGCGAAGTACCGTTAACGTGAATCAGGCGCGTATATAGAGGCGGCGTATAGAGGCTGTGCAAAAGGGGGCGGGAATCGGAGCGCGTTTTCAGAAAAATAACGATGAATACCAACATTACTTTTGATGTTATCCAATTTTAAAGGTACTCAATCCGAACAGAGGGTCCCCATCTCAACAGATTCCAACAACAACAATCCGATCAGAGGGTCCTATATTACTATTTCTTTGGCTTTGGGGGTAAAAAATATTTGATTCGAGTCGAGGAACACATCAAACAAAGCTCAGAGTTATTAGATATTGATTTTTGAAATTTGTTATTTACTCGAGATGAGTACTAATAACTGCCGTAATCTGCTCTGGTTGTGTACTCCAAATCTATTCAAACAGACAAGGATGGATAACTCTAAAGTGGTAATTTTAACGCAATTTTGACTGAGTTCTGGGCCAGATAGTATTCCCGATAATGAAAAATAATAGATTTCTAAAATCGATATCTAACAAATCTGAGCTTTGATGGGTGACTTCCTCGACTCGAATCAAATATTTTTGACCCCCGAAGCCATTGAAATAGTAATTGAGAGGAGTTTTATCGGATTGAGTACCTTTAAAATACTATAATGCATCGCCATGAAACGTCTGTGTCTCAGAAAACAGCTGAAACCATAGAAAGATTTGCCCCGTCATGGCTCCCAGAATGCACAAAATTCAAACTAAAAATGTATTTTCAATGGAAAGATATTAAGATATAGAGTTATTCCCCTTCCATTGAAAATAATGAAAATTTAGCACAGAACACCAAGACGGTATCTCAACAAAAACAACATGTTGACGGTGTATTAGATCGAATAAGTGTATAATACAATGTGTTGGAGCTTCCTCTTTCAAATGGTATACAATATGGCATATATTTTATATAAAATCATCTGGGGGTTCGAAAATTAAGTGGGCGTTTAACACAGATAATCGAACAAGGTTCGAATGGTATTTCGCTTTCATTCGTCCACCACCTAGAGTTCTCATAACCATATATAAATGCCTGTTAAGGTGACTTTAATATATATGTATATATTTTATATATATTGGAGTCCCCGTTATGTAACTCACGTATACCAGTGTTGTGGCTTGACCGCATGGGGTTAATAACACATTAACAGAACATGCACGTGACTCCAATTATGCAATTTTTTTATTGTTATGCTGAGTGTCTCCAACGAGGCATCTATTCTTCAAAGACATTCACGGGCATTCATTCGACTGCATGCATGGTTCCCATATATGCTGCTTAACTCAGTGAGCGTAAACAAATTCTCATATCTTATCGAAATGGCCATGTGTCGATCGGAATGGTACATTGAAATGTCCCTCAAACCAAATCAAGCTTGAAAATCGGTCCCGATTTTCATCCATGATGGGGTTCGAACCATCGCCTAGCCCAGACCTAACCACCTCTGCTGTGGGGATACCCTTAAAACGGAAGCCCTTTCACCGAGAGTTATAGGAAGCGTATCAGTCTGCACATGGGTTAGAACCCACTACCTTCGAAATTCTTGATCTGGACACATGTCAATGCACTTCCTCCGAAATTGCATCTGTGACCATACGATTACTGGTACTAGCTGGCGTATATATATATGTCAGGGACTCAGAGTTATGGAGGCACGGACTCAGTGTGAGTGTTCATTGCTTCATATTTGCTTAACTCAGCGAGCGTGAACAACTTATATTGCAATTGTTTACAACCTGATATTTGCTGCGATTTCGAAATATATCATCTGATCATCAGATGATATATTTCGAAATCGCAGCAAATATCAGGTTGTAAACAATTCTGATGTCACTGAAACAAGTAGATCAGGAAAGCTGCATTGAGTTACCCCGCCTGCAACGCTTGATAAGATAAGATAACTTTATTGCAATATAGACATCCAAATGTGGACAGGTTGCAGAAATACATGTACATAAAGTCATTGAAACATGAAATAAGAGAACACAAAAATACACATATATACAAGATAGATACAACAATATGTTACAATATGACACCCTTGGTAGCAGATCGAGTGATATTTTCGCGGATTTGAGGCGTTATGTGTTCATGGCTGATAACATTGATCTTTGTTTAAAACATAAGTTAATCTTACGGCATATTAACGAACACTTCGAACAGACATTCGGGTTATTGTTACTCATAATAAATATAAATTTGTCAGTATCTTGTGTTTGTAGAAACAACGAAACGCAGCTTTGAATTCTGTCCCTCCAAAATGGAAGGGAATAAACCGCCCATTCAGAAATATAACTTTTATCTGCGGCACAATTCACCGTTTCAGAGGTCATAGGTCGAAGAGTCCAGAATAGCCAGTCACCTTGTTGACATCGCCACAATTTTTCGTTTACAGATAAATATGATCCATTTGTATCTCTATGCGATCATATGCATCATATATATGACCACAATACACATGTGTATTATCGGAACGCACATCAGTGACATAAGAGCTTAGCGCAATGGTGTCGATGTCATTAATGCCGGACTTTAGTATTATGTTAATTAGAATATACTTATGATATTAGATTTGTGTTTACGTCCTCTTTGTTACGATAAGGAAATCACTATTATTTTTGTGTTAACACCAGCCGTTTCGATATCGTTTTCCATGCAAAAATGTGATTATGTGATAAAATGGATCTGAACTTCGTCGCAATTCTTAATTATTAACCTTGTTCACTAAATTCGATCCGAGCCTCGTTAAAGCTCGGCTCGAATCGAATTGTGCACGTGGTTAATACATTTCGTATATAATTGCGACTCATGTATTATCTTTATTGACACGGTCTTCCATAAAAATGCGTCACAAATTATTCCACCCCTCTGTCCTAAATAATTCTAATCAGGGACGTGGCGATAGGGGGTGTCTAGCTAACTCCTGCAACTTTGGTCAAAATATTCGACAGTTGGAACTTTCATGCCTGACACAACATTAGTTGTATTGGAAATTGTCACCACATATAGGTTGAAATTGTTCTAATTGTTTTGATTTTCCAACCAGTAATTATAGTGGGGAATTTGTTAGACCAACATGCTGTAGCAAATGTTTCTTCTTTGGGTCAAAATTTAGGTCTGAAATGGCCATCAGTTGAAATATTTTCCTAACTTTAGGGGTTTCAAGTTGGACATTTCCAATAACTAGAAAGCTTGAGGTATACCTGTAAGATGGAATGTTCCCAACCCCAAGATGGGAGGTCCAAATAGAATTCTGAAAACCTGGGAGTTTGGTCTGGTTCAAGGGGAGAGGGGTGCAGTTGGAATTTTCAATGGATTGTCGACACCCTCCCCCCAACGGGGACCCTCTAGCCACGCCCCCACTTCTATAATATAAAGCGATATCACTGAGTCGCTACCATATTGGATTAATTCCGCGCATTCAGTGCCACACGTGAAAGTTCTGGAGTAACATTCCATATCTGGAGCTTTTGAATATTCATTAATTCCAAATTTGGAATTCACGAATATTCAAAACTCCATATATGGAATGCTACTCCAGAACTTTGAACCGCAGCACTTAAACCGCAGAATATGGGCTGGATGCATGGATACAATATGGTAAAGCGATATCGCTTATTCACATAGATCTAAATGAGGACGTCACCCCCACACTTTTTAGTACGCGGGATCGGGCCATTTCCACGTGGCACGCGGGATTAATACCCCCTGTTAACCGGTATTCCCAATTTAACCGGTATATATTCAGGATTCAGCAGAAAGGCTGATGGCAAGCAGCTTTTATAGCACACAATTACAAAAATTTGGATTATTTTCCAACCCAAATGACATAGTTTGATCTATTTCAGTCTAATACATCTCGATATGTTAATTTTTTTTATGGATATACTATACTTCAACAAATGTGTGAAAACTATGAGATTAGTGTAAAATTATTAAAGTATTCTCGAATCCGATCAGACGCTCCAAAATTACTTTTTGTTTGGCTTCGGGGGTAAAAATATTGGATTCGAGTCGAGGAACCTACCCATCAAAACTCAGATTGGTCAGATATCGATTTTTGAAGTTTGTCATTTCAATTGTTTGTGGGCCAGAAGTACGAGGTCAAACGGACGGTATTGTATAGATAAAGATGGATAACTCTAAAATCAAGTGGTAATAATAATATACCCCGGAAGCCAAATAAATAGTAATTTAGGCGCGTCTGATCGGATTGAGTACCTTTAAGAATGTAACTGGTATAAGCAGGATTCACCCCTCTCTGCCACGTGGCGGTTACTGGTATTCATGCAGGCCTTCATATTGGGGGGGGGGGTATGCGAGATTTACCCTCATACATTTATGCCTGCAATTTCAGCAACTATATAATTATGGTTCAAATTCGTTTTAGATTATATCCCATATATTTCATCGGGGTGCATGATACACTCTCGTATTTGAAGCACACACGAGCACATATATATATTCAGTCAACTGTGGATCGTCGAAGTGGTCGCTTGTGGGGAAAGTCACTACAGACAACGATAGATAACTCTTGTTTAATTCCTCATTGTGTCGATGACAAGGTTGAAACTCCGAACGGAGAAGGTGTGTACCGAAGCCATGGTGTGTTCCTTCTGAATCCGAAATCGCCATTGAACCCGACAACAGGTTTGATGCCACTCATGAACTGAGCGTGACCATCTGTCTGTCCAGGCCCGTGACCTGAAATTAATTAGAAGACCTTTACCAATTCAGAAGTAACAAACATATATATATACATGTGCAACACATTGTCATGCGCATAGAGTAACCACTATAATAGTATAGGGTTCGGCAAACTTTTCCCCCACACATAGTGTGTCCCTTTAAAGGCCCACTTAATTTTCGAACCCCCAGATTGTTCATTATATAAAATATATGCCATATTATGTACCAGTTGAAAGAGGAAGCTCCAAATCATTGTATCTTCAACTTATCCGGTGTAATAAACTGTGGACATGTTGTTTTTATTGAGTTGCCAACGCGTTTTGTCATCAAGATTGAAGTAAAAATCAGTATTATTTTTAATGCAGGGGGAATAACTCTATATATTAATAATAGAGTTTTTTCCCCTTCCATTGAAAAGGTTAGAATTCTGTTGCATTATAGTATTTTAATCACATGGGTGGTTGGTTATCTGTCGATAAAAATTCGGCTGAAAATCACCCCGCTTTCACTTAGAAATTTTACTCAGTGAAGAATTGACTCAATTTTAAAACTATTTTGAGTGATATTTCCGTTGATATACAATACTAATTTCTTTGAAAATTTAAGCTGCAAACACTATGTGTCCTTTCAGTGATGTAATATCTCTTCCTGATACAATTCACAACAACAACGACAAAAACAAAATACAGCAACAAAACCCTATTTTCTATGGAACCCATTCTGAAGGGACGTTTGCGATTTTGTTTCAAAAGAAACACACCAACAACATCTGGTGTTGTATTAAAGGTACTCAATCCGATCAGAAGGTTCCCATATCATCACATTCCAAAAACAACATTTTTTGAAATGCCGCTTCAGTTATCAGAATCTAATAATTGTCCAAAAATAATGAAAAGCACAATCAACTATCGTATAAAATTGCACAAAACCTGTTATTTATCAACATTTTGTTCAACGTAATTTTGCCGGTTTGTCAAATATCTGACACAAAAAGCCACTTGATTTTAGTGTTATCCATCTTTACCCGCAATTTGGTCAATGGAATTCTTCTCGTTGGCTGTCTATTGGGCCAATTAAAATTAAAATAATAGATTTCAAACATCGATATCTGATCAATCTGAGCTGTGATGGATGGGTTCCTCGACTCGAATCAAATATTTGTTATCCCTGAAGCCAAGGAAATAGCCGTTAATTCGGATTGAGTACCTTTAATATTTCACCTAATCGTCATAAATAATGCACATTCAAAAATCAGTAATCGATAAAAAAAATCACAGTTATAACTGAATGTTATAAGGAAAATAGGTAATGAATTGTGTCCACGGGGGTCCGGGAATTTGTTTTTGTTATTATATTATATTTTTGAGAAGGGGTCACAGTTCGATTTTTCGAGGATTTATAACACACCAAGTCTAGAAAAATTGCTTCAAAAACATCTTTTTTTTTCCTTCATAATATCGACTAAGTTCACAGTTTTATGTGACACTTACCTGCGCCATTTGTATTCCTCAGACGGAGATACTGCTGCCCGCTGCCTTTCCTGTGGAATGTATCCAGCACCGGTCCCCCAATAGAGTCACCTCTCTCAGAGTGCTGAGAAAATATAACATAAACGCTCAGATAATATATTTTTCAAAGATTTCAATATCCAGTTTCACCAGTCTAACACATGCTCGGTATATGTGACCCGCCATATCAAATCCAGTCGTAAGTCTGGATTTTTTTACCCTGTGCCAATGCATTCTCTTATATATGCGAGTCGACCATAGGTCGCCTCGCATATATAAGAGAATGCATTGGCCTAACAATTTTTTACAATTTTAATAATTTTTTCTTGTATTCTTTAACAATTTTATAATTTCACCCATACAGAGCCCCAGACAAACATGAGCAGACGACACTCTTCTATATGCTTCTATATATGTGTGGGGCTCCCTGCAGGGTAATGGATGTTTTTTTATTTTATGTCCTAAAAAATTGTAAGAAACATTTATTTTAAAAAAATTGTTAGGCCAATGCATTCTCTCTGGATTTGATATGGCGGGTCACATATCCTATGTATACATGGTATACGTAATTGTCATCTCATGCTTTCATTTCCGATAACACTGTTTAGCTATTCATTGTATTATACGCTTATTCCAGGAATAACAGTGTTCTTATGGGAGGTCAAATTCACTTTTAATAATTATTTACGCTTAAGCGCAAATGTTTGTGCTGAAGAACACTTATATGATTTTAAGCACAATTATTTGCGCTTAATCACAATAAATTGCAAATAAGGAAATTAAAAACCATTACCTAACACCCCCTGTGGATATTGGCCACCACACATCATGTATCATGGGACATGGAAGTTCAAACATGGGGAAGCCTATTTTATTTTTGAGGGAAGATCTATATTGATGGGGAATTAATTGTATACATAATTGTCCTTAAGTACACATATTTGCGCTTCAGCTGATTTTTGTCAGATTTTGCTTGTATGTTTATTCATATTTTTCGGAAATTCAGAAAATGAAGAAACGTGCATGAAACGTATTTAGGAAATAAACCACAAAAGTATATGTTGTCCGTTTAGTTTTCTCACAACAGCCTCACTTTCGGATATATTGAAAAACGGGAAATTAATTCTGGCAGATATGGACACCAAGACACCATTGATCTGGGCGACTCCACATAGGTCTATGTCACATGATCCAAAACTCTTTCTCTCCAAATAGTGTCTATAAATACAATATTTTTTGTGTATGGCTAATGTCCCATTGAGGCGTCTTGAGAGTATAGCGATACATAAACAATCATTTACCTATAGTAATCACTAATCAGTGAGATTTCCGTAATTCCACCGTGGTCGGTAGAAATGGCACTCGCCATAAATTAACATTCAAAATCTTTCAAGAATCAATCATACAATGATTCGTAGCGTCTCATATCTTACACACTGTCGAAAGTAAATAACAAGTATATCATCTCCTGCATGGGTATAACATAACAAATATGAATCGTTGACCCCTGTCTGGAACTTCTGTCAATTAATATTGTTTTATTTCGAATTTTCTGGTATAATAAATGCATTCAATTTGGGATATTTTACGGCTCGCGGAAAGGCCCAGAGCGTAGCAAGCGGGAGAACTCTATCTCTATATGAGATCGCCTGAACGTTTCATGATGGTCTGTTCTAAAACTAGTAACGAAAAAACGTCCCAATTGATTATTGCATTATATAAGAAAATATCGTTATAAAATCAATATTAATTGGTATAGAAGCGTGTACGGACAGGTATGTTCGACTCACATTTATTATTTTATACCCCAGAAACTATATAAAACGTATTTAGGAAGCGATAGACCATCTTAAAAGAATTATTATCTCTTTATATAACAAAATTTAGACAGTTTCCTGGTATACATACCGGGTATGTAATAATAAGTCTGAGTTGGAAATCCCTATCGGGATATAGAAATGATTCTATCAATTAATATTGATTTTATTTCGATAGTATTTTATAAACGAAATCACTGAGTCTCGGCCGTATTGGATTCATCCAGCTCCGTTCCATGGTTTCATAGAATCATCCAGCCCCGGTTCCGTGGATTTAGTGCTACACGTCAAAGTTTTGGAGTACCATTTCCATATATGGAATTCATGAATAATTAAAAACTCCATATATGGAAATGCTACTCCAGAACTTTGACCTGTAGTTCAAAAACCACGGAAGCGGGCCTGGTGGTCGCGAGTTAGTGACAGGGCGTATTAGTTAATGGGCCATATATTTGTTACTATATTTAGAACCTTTAGACAGCAAGAGGCCTCCAGCGTGGTGATCCGAACGAATTCGAGCCGCAACATGTCTCCTATTGATTGTATCTAATGTAATACTAAGTGCGAATGAAATAGAGTGCAGAATATGCTTATTATCAATAACTAAAATAACTTAAAACTGCAAATATAAAAGACGGTCGTGAATATCAGGGACCATTATTGAACGTTATTTTATACGAAAAATATTCTTAGTAAGATCAATATTAATTGATAGACGCGTTTCCGGACAGGGGTCTTCGATTCACATATATTTATAATTTCATACCCATGGAACTATATAAATCATGTTGCGGAAGAGATAGACCATCTTTAACAAGTGCATTATGTACCCATCGAGGATGAAATGCATGAACAATTTCCAGGAAAATTTTCCAGGTGTTAAACGTAGCCTAATTGGACTGCCTACCTGCAAACCAGTACAGACTCATCTTACCTGTCAATTCTATACCGGCTTACCATTTTTATAACGTAGCTGCATGCTACTACGTACTTCTGTCGAATTGGTGGGCAGTGGCACGCCATAATTATATCAAGATCCAAGAATATCTCCGAAACGACAGCAACTATCTGGAACTCAGCTTCGTGAAGTGAATATAAGCAAACGGGGAGGGGGTGTATGCACATTCTGTGTGTGTACAGCGTGTAGAGCAATTTAGCCAAATACTCAAATTCCACTCGAACTTTGTGTGTGTTATAATAAGTGAGCTGCGAAATTAAAACTTTTGAAAATCTTGACTGGTGCTAAGTATTAACAACACACAACAGATGATCGAAACACGTGCGATTACGTACAGTAAATAGTATTTGCCGTACAATATGATGTTACTGGTCTTAAAGATACGGGCGGCGTTGGCGGTGGGTATTCTGTTAAAATATTCACCTGCGTCAAAAACCGCCATAAACAGAAAGAATAGTAAAATATAGACAGACCTTGTTCTTATTCCAATCAGAAATATGGCATAAACAGTATGTTATTGTCAATTGTTTCCATTTTGTTATGTAAACAAAAGCAAAAAACGTTACGTTCCCAGGTTTTTGTTTAGATCCGGATATGGTTAACATAAAGAGCGTTATTTGTAACTGTGTTCCTGATATGGAAATAATAAAGAGCGTTTATATCATTTATGTGTGATTAACCAATACAATTGCGCTGTGTTATGTAAACAGAAGCACAACTTATGTAACACGAGCAGGCTCTTGTTTGCGTACACCATCGTACGTCTTGACGACAATATACTATTTAAGCGCTGATTATGTTTGGCATATGAACAAAATTATATATATATATATATATCAATATTCCTTCTGTTGATGGCGATTTGAACAAAGATGAAGATTTCTGCAACGAACGACGTCCGTGCCTTTAACCCTTTACCCAACAGAACGTTTTTTTTACCCTGTGCCAATTGATGCATTCTCTTATATATGCGAGTCGACCATAGGTCGCCTCGCATATATAAGAGAATGCATTGGCTTAACACATTAAAAATGATAAAATTGTCAAAGAATGTAGAAAAATATTATAAAAATTGTTAAAAAATGTAAGAAAAAATTATAAAATTGTTTTTTTAGGCCAATGCATTCTCTTATATATGCGAGGCGACCTATGGTCGACTCGCATATATAAGAGAATGCATTGGTACAGGGCATAACTGTAACCATCACAATGTGGTCAATGAACCGGTTCCAATGATATCCATATTTGTATGGTTCTATTCAGTCTGAGTAAACTCATACCTAAATATTCATTACAACATTGAATATAAGGTCTGACGGATAACATCGATATTTCATTTCCAAGTCCTCGGGATTCCGTAATCTGATTGATTGCGTAAATTATTTTCCGTCCAATGAAACCGTATGGGTTGATAAACAAGTGTTAATGGGCGGAGACTCCCATAATGTCACCTCTAAATATCATTCTGAACTCCTCGACCTGTGACCTCTGCGGCTGAACTCCTCGACCTGTGACCGCGACGAGGTTTGCCGAATGCTCTAAATATAGTAACACAGCGGAATTTCGAGGCTTGCAAATTCAACAGAGACAGAAAAAATTGCTTCGAAATTATATATTCGGTACGATTCCGATTAATTTGAAGGATGTGCTGGACCTGATAGATAGGCCTGCGTATGGTACCAACTTGGCCTCCCATAAATATAAATAGAACTTTACTCATGTCCGTGTATTTTTTATTTACTTTATTGTAACACATGGTTTGCAAATCGACAAATTATTTGCCGTAAAAAAAAGTCATCTGAAAGTCAAACACCGAGGAAATGACTTAATTTTATGCTTTTAAATAGTTCTAAAGCATCATTTTTGATGACGACCTAATTTTTTGCTCTCGGATGCAGCTTTCCCGTTTATGCAGCGAGTTCATCTCCCGAAAAAAGAATAGTCGCACACACGACAAATATTATCTTCTGTAAGTTTTAATGTCGCGACACCAGCCTTCTGTGGGTTGATGAGTCGGCGAAGCACAACAAATAACACGTGGGGACACCTGTCAATCATCGATGTATTTAAAGGAATATGATCCTGAAAATTTTTTAGTATTTTCTTTCAATATACCGATAATATATACATAAAATGTCCATTATGCGCATGTAATCTAATATTCGGCCGCTAATCGTTATTTTTATAACGATTAAAAAAAATTCCGAAGTTAGCCGAAGATTTTGTGTTGTAGACGAGTCACGTGATCATCGGCCACATCACATGATTGTCACGTGTAAACAGAAGCATAGTCACATGATCGACCACGTAGTAACTCATTGAGAACGCATAGATATTCAACGATACCATAAGTTTGCACGCGCAAAGCGATCATGAATTCCATCGCGGCTTTTTACGTTTGTTGCATAATGGGAGAATGCGAATGCAAATACATCGTGTTCTCACAATTAAACGTCTTTAGCGTGTTATTATTATATGTATCGCGATGTGTTGTTATTATAAAGCCATGTCGCATTTTACGTAGGATCTGGACACTGGAATGTTTACGATATGATAATTGTCTATTAGTATTAACTGTGCAAGTCTTCGCATATATGCAATCTTTATATGAATATATAATATAATTTGACTATTCCGGTAACGGAAAAAAGAGAAACACGAGCACATGTTTATATAGATAACTGACCGTAAAACCGAAATAATATACGATAATTTATTTATACATCGTGGTAGAATATACTTATTAATATATCAAAGTCTTCATCTGTGATTTATTTTACAGTGAACGCTCTTTATTTAGTCATGGTAAAGGAAAATTGGGACTCGACTTAGAACAGTTGTCATCGTGATTATTTACTGTTCACACCAATACACGTAAATACATGCACACGAACTTGCGATATACATGCTTTATATATCCGTCAAAGTCGTAGCAATTTCCGGTTTATTAAACTCTTTTTATTCGCACCATATAAGGAATACTCTTAACATGGAACGCTCTTTATTGGGTCATAGTGAAGGAAAATGGGGACTCGAGTTGTCATCATGAATACTTTACTAAATTAATCATCAATATACTCCCCACTTTAACTGCAATGGTATGTATTCGTAACCATGACTGACTCGTCAAATGAAACGCTCTTTATTTGGTATATGTATTGGCTTTTTAGCGATAGGTTCGATTGGATATACTCACGACTGGAAGCTCCGGCAAATTTATATTCTTTACGGGAGTTGACGTTTTTCTTGGGGTGGCATTCTCGTCGGTGGTCCATTTGTTTAACGTGGGGTTGAATTTCCTCTGAGTTGTCGTCGGTAGCCACTGTTCGGGCCAAGTGTATTCGCGTTGTGCTCAAAACACATTTTTTCGAAGTGGACGGAACAAATTCAGGACTATTTCGTTGGCAACCAAATGTCACGTAAACGAACGTCGTTTGGAAACGAATGCAGAATTATACCTAATTGAGAGTCACTATACCGGCCACAGCCGAAAACACTGCATTTATTTGGCATTGTCACGAATGAATTGTAAATACGGGACAATCGGGGCATATATAGGGAAAATTAAAACAACATCGTGAACACGCACCCGATTAGAGTTCACATGTCGGCTCGTGTTTTTATAAGCTTTATTTTTGACACGAAAGTGTTATCTACCCCGCTCAATCGGCCTTCTATATTTCTTGTCAAAACAATAACTTTCCAAGAAGATAACTCACTGGGCGTTGAAAATTCACCACGTGTACACAATGTTATTGACATGCCCCGCAGTAATTCCATTACACTCACGCGCTCGATTCCGCATTTTCCATCGCCACTAATATGACGTCATATAGGTAGACACAATTAACTCCGACTCCGATTCCGTGTTTTTAATTAGTTTACTCATTTGACGTCATATGAGGATTTGCGACGGAGATGGCCGACAACCGATGGGGGTATTATTTATTTATTTCTAGGCTTATTTATTACGCGATTGTTATGGGACTTGGATCATTGTGATCACAATAGGGGTGGCTTTCCGATAGTGTTTTGTTGTTTCATCAGGATAGCAATCCTTTAAAAAAATCCGTGACGTCATTTTGGGGAAGCTCTTCGCTGAATAGAAATGGTTTTGGCTACATTAGCTCCAGACTCTATATTTCAAATAGAGTCGACGTTCACTCAGACTGGGTTCTATTGAGACAGACCGAAGACATTTAGGCTGTTGAAGCTTTATTTGGGCGTTTTTGGCCGGTTTGTTGGGTAAAGGGTTAAACATTGTGATAATCGTCGTTGATCTATTCGAAACTCGTATCCACAGCAAATTTGGCAGATAAATAAAGCTTATCATATCACGAACTCAGTGTGGTCATATTCGAGAAATTATCATAAAAAATGCCGCATGCGTACACATAATTCTACTTCCAGTCACACACAGTGGAAAACTTCTGTTCAAGTTACCATGGTAAAGAGGTCTCAAATACCAACATTAACAAATTAAGTGCCCTATACCAAAACATCAACCAAATTGATAAAGGCCCTATCCGAATTGCCGTCATACACCAACAATGGGACCAATATCCCATTTTAACAAAGGGACATAACTCTTGACATAATCTGATAATATGACGGCATTGAACTCATGTCCGAAACAAACCAAAAAGAGTTACAATCCTCTGTTTAACCCTTCCTATATATACAAATACTCATTGACGAGTAGTTCCATTAGAAAATGTTCAGTTAATAAGTTCAATAGACCAGCATGGTTGTTTAAAGACATGTTAAGGACTTATTCGAGTGCGTGAAACTAATAAATTAGTATGCAGGCGCTATGCCAACCTGGTGAATGTAGCATACTACTAACAATGCCGAAAATTTCTTAGAAATCGACCATACCACTCCATAGAAAACATCTTTTGAACTCCGCTTATATAATTGTAAATATTTACATCTCGATTCGGGACGAAACTATCGGCGATAAACTAACATAAATGATTTCGCCACCGAGAGTCATTGCATTTAATTAATATATAAGAATGGTGGTGTGTGTTGTCAATTTGGATAAATATTCGTTAAGATAACTACTTTGAGCAAGATTACTCTCCATTTCTATTTGATCACCCTACCGGAGTGTTTCATATCACTTTAACTTATTATCTGAACATTTTCACCAATGAACATTAACCCTTTCAGTGCCAGATCCGATTTTTGTATCAACCCATATACCCTGTGCCAATGCATTCTCTTATATATGCGAGTCGACCATAGGTCGCCTCGCATATATAAGAGAATGCATTAGCCTAACAATTTTTCATCATTTGTTATTATTTTTTACAATTTTTTACAATTTTAATAATTTTGTCTTATATTCTTTAACAGACTTATTTTGTAGGTTTAGTGCCAGGGAATCTTACGTTTTTCATGGGCATCAAAATTATTACTATGAATACTTGGTGATAATTTTGAGTTATAACATGCCCCTAAGGTTTTATCCAGTTTGTTTTTAAATTCGTTATAGCATGCTTAAGCATACCCAAAAAAAATTCAACCCAAAAAAGAATTTTTTTTTTTTATTTTTTTATTTTTTAGGGCCGATTTTACAGACCGTAAATTAGGACCGATGAGATCGGCCCCTGACACTGAAAGGGTAAATAATTCTGCTCTTGTATTAACTGTTTTGTTTGTGTGTGTGTGTGTCTGTCGTCTGCTGCTATTACACGAACAACCCTACAAATGAATAACAGACTGTTACAAGAAAACCAATGTCAGAAATGGTAACGCGCTCAAGATCATATATTATATACCCATGATTATTGTAATTATAGAATATAAAATATATTGGTTTCGCGAAGACCAACTCAGAATTCCGTTAATATAATAATAGCAACCAGCACCTAATTAACGAACCGGCGGCCGACTCGGTCGTCTCCGACCACAACCCCAGTGGGCTGCAGAACGAAAAATGTCTATAAAAATTTAAATATAAGACTTACAAATTATCTTTTTCATTTCTTTTATTTGTAATTGGCATAGCTTATCACAAACCAAAAATCAACATTATTGACATAATGTTAACGACAATAAACGAAATTGAAATTCCAAACTACACCTTTTACCGGACTCGGCCTCCGGTCGCAGTTCGACTTTTAATCCTCCCAAAAATTCCCATTCTATAAATAAAACACCCATGCGCCCAGGCGAAACAAGAATCTCTACATTAGTATACTACAAGAAAACCATAGTCAGAAATGGTAACGCCACCAAGATCATATTATTAGCCATAAATATAAATTATAATATAATTATAATATAAAATATTATTCATTAGTTAGCGCCTATATTAGCGCTTGTTAAATACCATCTAATAAATATTCATCTTATTCACAACTTTAAGGAGTCCTTCTGGCACACGAGAATATTTATCGCCGTTTGATTTGCACCAAGTGAACTCGGCGCATATATAATTGATAGAACTGACCTTTATTATGATGATCGTGTCGTTATTTGTTTAAGATACGTATCAATTGACATATACGCACCCGTTCCCTATTAAAATCTATATATATCGCCCATTTTAGGGGACCTCCGCGAATTCGGGGACTTCCGCAAAGTGATCTCCACAAATCGGGACCTACTGCAAATCGTCGCACCCAATGCAATTTGTAAACAAATACGATTGACATGCGTTTTAACGAGGTGAGCTTTAATTAAACGAAAGAAGCATTCTACATAAACTATTTGTCATGGACTCAGCCAGTGTGCCATATATATGTGTCAATTAAGGTCGCTTTGCGTGGTAAAAGTGAAAAGTGAAAGTGGAAAATCCTATTGAAAATGAAACTGAAAGTAGCCTACAATTTTGGGAAATTCCGCGGCAGATTGCAGTGAATCTATACTATTATATTGGAAGTGAATGTACAATTCCTGGAATTCTATCAGATATCCCGACTCTGCTAGTTTTCGTGATCATAGGTCATATAGGCCCTATATGACCACGAAAACGAGTCGAGTCGCGATACATCCGTCGGTACAAACACATTGTGTATACGATACAATTTTGACTTGATGACCAGAAAATAAAAGATCGCGGTTAATCCAAGTCTCCAACAGAACAGACATGCGCGCTCCAATTAAAATTACCCACAATTCACTTCACTACACAGGGGTTCCCAAAGGGTTATACATTATTTTCAGGCTATCAGAGTATTTATATTTTCAACAACATATTATTACACCAGTGACTTTAAGTTTACAATTTCAGCATGTCCTGACCCTATGGATACGATTTATCATATTTTCAAAAACGTATTATACACCGGTGCCGTTAACTTTACAATTTCAGCATATACATGTACGTGATTCTATTGGTACGATTGAGTAAGGTACAAAAAAACATATCCAAGAATATATTTCTCCATTCGACCATGAGTCTATACATATATGTACACTAGTGTCCACCCACTTCGTGGTGGGAATAACCTTACAAATTCGCAACTGAAGACTGTCTACTACTATAGCTCATGTATTAAATCAACCCCCACCTGCCCCCTGTGCATAATAACTGTTTCATTTGTACCGCGCACTTCCGCGTAGTTCTGCGCAGTTCCGCGCACTGTTTCGAGGTGCCGGTACTACGGGTTTATCGAGTACGCTATTTTATAAACAAACTTTTGTCAATAGCCGTTTTGGTCAAACTAAACGTTTTTCGACCGTGACAGCAGATCCGAATAGTAGCTAAGATGTATTTAGATAGAATTATCAAAAGAATTTGACCGATTAGGGTGCATTTTAAAAGAATCGAGTGGAGAAATCTTGTTGACATTTTCATAAAACACGCCGATAATTCCAGAAGATAAAAGATGGCGGTTATCACAATAGAACAGGCATAATATTACCCATAATTCACCTCACTATACCAGGGGGCTCCCAATGGGTTATATATTATTTTCAGGCTATCAGATTATTTATATTTTCAACAACATATTATTACACCGGTGACTTTAAGATTACAATTTCAGCCTGTCCTGACTATCGATAAGATTGAGTCATATTTTCAAAAACATATTATACACCGGTGGCGTTAACTTTACAATTTCAGCATCTACGTGATTCTATCGGTACGATTTGAGTAAGGTACAAAAAAAAAAATCTTCGCCCACTCGACCACAGAATTCTAGACTACTACTGAATATGAAAAACAGCCACACTAGAAACACCACGTGGTGGCGTAATAAACGCGGAGCGCGCGTAACAATGTATAATTGTATGACTGAATGGAAGAATAAATTAAGTATAGCATGGATTAAAGACAACGCCCGTATCCCCCCGTACAACCCACCCGCTCGTTTGAGTACAGCGACCTCGCCATGCATTCATATTATAGGTCGAAGTTCGACCAAAAATAAAAAAGAGCAACAATAATTATGTACACCATTATTGATATAATGAAGTTTATATACACATACATCAACAATACCAGTATATACTCACATAACATTTTATTCAATGTTTCAAATAATCTGAGCAAACACCAACAAACAATAGCCCCACTTAAACCTTTTATTGGATTTAAAGTAAACTTAAATGCCATGGAATGAATGTTGTCGACCGACAGAAGCCTTAAAACGGCTCCGTCGTTGGTCGGTCCCGAAATTAGTATGGGGGTATATAAACAGATATGTTAGGAGATACATGGCTCCGTCGGTGATCGGTCCCGAAATTAGTATGGGGCTATATAAACAGATATGTTAGGAGATACATGGCTCCGTCGGTGATCGGTCCCGAAATTAGTATGGGGCTATATAAACAGATATGTTAGGAGATACATGGCTCCGTCGGTGATCGGTCCCGAAATTAGTATGGGGCTATATAAACAGATATGTTAGGAGATACATGGCTCCGTCGGTGATCGGTCCCGAAATTAGTATGGGGATATATAAACAGATATGTTAGGAGATACATGGCTCCGTCGGTGATCGGTCCCGAAATTAGTATGGGGGTATATAAACAGATATGTTAGGAGATACATGGCTCCGTCGGTGATCGGTCCCGAAATTAGTATGGGGGTATATAAACAGATATGTTAGGAGATATATGGCTCCGTCGGTGATCGGTCCCGAAATTAGTATGGGGCTATATAAACAGATATAATCACACTGACACTGTCCAATCGATTCGATGCAAATAACACCTTTTTAAAGGCCCACTTAATTTTCTAGTCACCAGATCACATTATATCCAACATATTCCATATTATATAGCATTTGAAAGAGGAAGCTCCAAAACATTGTATTATCAACTTATCCAGTTGAATAAACTGGGAACATGCTGTTTTTGTCAAGGTACCAAGGTGTGTTGGTGCTTAATTTTGATCCAGACTGTACTATAAACTACAGCGGTTCCACATATATATATATATATATTTTTATTATTATTTTTATTATTTTATTTTTGTTATTTCCTCGTCCAAAAGCTATATAATATGGAATATGTTGTGTATAATGCTATCTGGGCATTCGAAAATTAAGTGGGCATTTAAAGATACATAACGCTCCTAAACGCTCTTAAAATACTATTTCTTTGACTTCGGGGGTAAAAAAAATGTATTCGAGTCGAGGAACCCACCACCAAAGCTCAGAGTGATCAGATGTCGATTATTGAAATTTGTTAATTCCCGAGATATGTAATTTTTAGCGGCCTGGCAAATATTCGTCAAGCCGACGGTCTGGGACCAGATTGCGGATAAAGATGGATAACTGTAAAATCAAGTTGGTGTTAGATATTTGACAATCCGGCGCCCTATAGCAAATATTCGACGAGCCGACCGAAATACTGAATTGAGCAAAATGTTGATATATAACATAATTTGGTAAATTTTATACTAGAGTTGACAGTGGTTAGCATTATTTTTTTGGTAATTAATCGATTCTGATAACTAAAGCGTCTTTTGAAGAAATGTTGTTGTTGTTGTTGTTGGAATCTGATGATTCGGGGACTATCAAATCGGATTGTGTACCTTTAAGACTTAATTTGCCATCGTCGTGAGTTTTGCGGGGGTGTGTGTTATTATGTCCCACCGACAACACTGTATAAAATAACCATATCCAATGTTCACAAATCATTAGGATACGTTCACATGTCTGGCAAACTTCCATGAAATTCTATAAATAGATGACTATCTATTGCACACCTTTGAATGATAAATTTTGGATTTACACAATAAATGTATCTTATATTGATTTTTCGCTTCTTAAAACGATGAAATGCCACGAGTGATCACACGATTTATTCAGATATTTGATGCTAATTTAATTAATTCGTCATGCCAAACATATCCTGTTTAAAATACTGTTTATATTTGTTGTTATACTTATTCTGTATTGTGGGGAGGAGGTCCATCTAAGTTTCAAGAACTTGTCCTCCAATCACCCAGTCTCTGTATGTTAATATACTATTAAAATATGTTTAACCAATTAATTCGGGTAAAATTAAAGTGGATAACAACTTAACGATATACATTGATCTCACTCCGTATGGTTCAGTAAACCGTTTGGACACGTGCATTTATTCGCATAGTGTTCCGTTTATATTCTAGCACACTGCAGCCGAATTGTCTGCAAAATTGTCAGGAAAATTGTCTGCAAAATTGTCAGGAAAATTGTCAGCGTGTGAACGAACCCTTAAAGGCCCACTTAATTTTCGAATCCCAGATCACATTTATTCAACAAATTCCATATTATATACCACTTTGAAGAGGAACCAAAACTATATTTATTCTACTGGAATACAGAACAGGCGTCCACCAAGTGACAGAGATTTTCAGATTCACACCAAGACTTCCCCCGTTATTTACCCAGAATGTATCATAATTCACAAGTCATTCCATTTCCATTGAGAATAATAGACTGGCAGTACAGACCAGATTTGAAGTATAAGCACAGAACACACGTCGGTACCATGACAAAAAACAACATGTTCACAGTTTATTCGACCTGATAAGTTGATAATACAATCTGTTGGAGCTCCCTCTTTCAAATGGTATATATACTATGGATATATGTTGTATATAATGTGATCTGGCGATATTAAATTTAAGTGGGCCTTTTAAACTAACACCTAGAACATATACGACATAACATATAAATATTCATTAGATACAAACCTGTTTATTCTTTTTCAAAGTCTTATTAACACTAACGAACTTGAAATAATTTGAAACATGTCTGTCTTTTTGTGAATTATACGGAGGAATAACTGGCCCCAACTTGGGGTTGGTGCGCGAATAGTCCGAAGAGATGTTACTCACAGCCTCGCAATCGAGGACAAAACTTTTCTCCCGGAATGAAAGCTGGCCTGGTGTCGGAGTCGGTGGCGATTTGTAGAGCTTGTTAGACTTCCCAGATCTCGTTGATTTCGCCGATGTTGCCTTGTTTTTGTTAGAGGACATCTTCGGAATATTCGCGTCCTCCGATTCCTATCACGCTCTGACTTGCTTTACCTATAAAAACACACGGAAATTAAATGTCAGAGTGAAGCAGACGACACACAGAGATGATATAGAATCTGTCTCGCGATCAATTCCCTGTTTTCGCGCCGGGGCCAGTATTCCTGAAAGAGTCGACCGGAAATTCCCTCTAATGGATTGTGGTAACACTAGCATTTGTTGCTAGGATATTGTGCATTAATCCGAACTTTACCAAAGACAGTAAATATATCTGGCTATTGTGTAAATATGTTCTCGTGCCAACTATATAGGTGTGATTACGCCATTGACAATGCCAACTAAATTTCATGGTATATTAAGGTGGTTTAGCAGTCTATTGTGTGTGGATTATAATTTATGTGCTTATATATCACATGCATGATGTGTTTATAGGTATATACTTGCTTCTTCCATGTTCTTGTGTCGCAAACATATAATCAAGGGTTAGGATTTATGTGCGGAGCATAATGAAGGATATCAACCCCCCCCCGAAACATGAATACCAGTTTCTAGTATATAACAAATGGTGAATTATGTGTACCAGTTAATAGAATATGAAATATATGCTTATTTATTTTAGGCCTACACTTATATCATAGTTTTCAAACATTTGCTGAAGTAGTATCCATATATACTTCAACATCTTAAGGTATTAGACTGAATTACATAAAAATAATTATGTAATTTCGGTTAGAAACTTCAATATTTGTGTAATTTTGTGCTATAAACAAAAAAAGCTGCATACCATCCTTTTTGTGAATCATGATTACCGGTTAAATTGAATCCCGAGTAACAAATTATAATGTGTAAAATAAGTATAGGCATAAATATGTTAGCATGTGGCCACAGTTGCTGGTCACAATGACCAAAAAAACCCCTCCAAAATTAATTTTATTTCTCATTATTACTAATAAAATAGACGAAACAAAAAGTAGTTTTTTTTGGTTATGTCCAGCAACTGCATGTGTACGTGGCGCGCATCGACTCAAACGTGTTATTCTATATCTACTCAATATAAAGTTCAAATATATAGGTTTCTTTTAAAATTTACCGACCCTCAATATTCAGAATCTTCAAATTCTAGTAGGTCAGATACAAATGTATTTGGAATACAATATAATACTATTTGAAATTGTAAAACTTAGAGATAATGTAATTTTAACATCAAAACTGCCTTTGGACAGTCAGTATAGATTGTTTCTTATTGTAAAATTACTTAATACCCGGTATGTGTCAGTCTAGCTATAGTCACTCCGAACATAAAATGCACGGAAACAGAGCTAATCACATACAACGATCTGCATAATATATAGGTAGTAACTGATATGAAACAGTCAAGAGGTGCTGAAATCTAACATTCTTCCGAACAAAAATTATTTCTTATTTCTAGGGGGTGGGGTGGTGCCGAAATATTAACGTAAAAAACTTGTCAAAATGGGAAACATTTTGGATCAAGGGGTGGATTGGTCCCCCAAAAAAAGGCCAAATGTAAAAAAAAGTCCAAAATTTATTTCCGACACCCCCATGGGCCATGGGGTGATAAGTATATAGCGCTCGTTCTAATGCGGTATGTATTATAGACTCAATTTTATTCCGAGCCTTGAATAAGTCTCAGCATTTTGTCTACTGAAATAATACTGTCTCAAGTATTTGATCTCAAGTGCTTACTCCCTTAAATTTAAATCTCCTGGGTGCATGACAACAGCATTGCGTTGAATAGCCCTATCACTCAGATCAGAGATATGATCACAATATAACGGTTAGTGTCTTTGTGTGGGACAAAAAAAACCGGCGTGATATATTGAATATTTTATTCTACAATCGCAGAGCATTTATACGGATCGTTAAATGTGCAAAGATCGCATGCTGGCTTGAACAAAGCCGTACACCAAAAGGCTAGAGGCACGAGTTAGTACTAATATTTATAAGAAGGCCCGGGGTATTCATAGAGTACATAATTTATACGTGTCATATTGTGTTGATGAAAGCGGACCGGAAATTTGTGGCACCTTCAAATATTTGATCTTAAAGGGGGATTGTACCTAAATCGAGCCATCGATACGACGCCTTCTAATATATTCAACGGTAAAATTGCAACAAATAAATTAATGTGAGCTGAGGGTGTATGCTAAATGCACACGCATTTTCAAAGACCTGCAAATAATAAGATCATAAGCATACCTAAAACAGTATTTGACTGCCAGTCATTTACTAGATTATACGTTCTACGAGAATTAAAGGTACTCAATCCGATTAAGCACCCCTAAATTACTATTTCTTTGGCTTCGGGGGTAAAAAATATTTGATTCGAGTCGAGGAACCCACACATCAAAGCTCAGAGTGATCAGATATCGATTTTTGAAGTTCATTAATTTCTCGAGATGTGGGCCACTGATTTTGTCTTCCTCGTGCTCAAACAGACAAATTGCGGGTGTAAGATGGATAACTCTAAAATCAAGTGGTTATTATTGTTGATAATAACAACTTGATTTTAGAGTTAACACCCGCTAACTATACAATAGAATTAATACATTTCTGGGAGAAGTATGCATATAATGTAAAATTTTATTTGATACATTTGCCTGAAAATTGTAAGAGAATAGTTATATCGTAGAAGAGCATTCTATTCATGGCATTCCGGTTTTGCTGCCATCCGTAAATTATTTTTATTCCCGTCGAGTTGTTTAGTCCAGTTGTATGTCCTTTTCCATTAGAACTCAAACAGGGTATATATATATTAGTAAAGTTCTTGTTATATCTTCAGGCTAAACAAATCCCTCGAATACTTGAAATCTGAGTATATAGTCCCTCTTTAACATCGAGGACAAATACTTAAAGGTACTCAATCCGATCATACGCTCCTACATTACTATTTCTTTGGCTTCGGGGATAAAAAATATTTGATTCGAGTCGAGGAACCCACCCATCAAAGCTCAGAGTGATTAGATATCGATTTTTGAACTTTGCGGTTTCTATTGTTTGTGTGCCACACACGGATTGAAGCACGAGGGTCAAACGGACGGTCTTGCAGATAAAGATGGATAACTATAAAATCAAGTGGTAATAATAACCACTTGATTTTAGAGTTATCCATCTTTATCTGCAAGACCGTCCGTTTGACCTCGTGTTTGTGGTAATCAAACAATTGAAATAACAAACTTCAAAAATCTATATCTGATCAATCTGAGCTTTGACGGGTGGGTTCCTCGACTCGAATCAAATATGTTTTACCCCCGAAGCCAAAGAAATGTTAATTTAGGAGCGTCTGATCGGATTGAGTACCTTTAAGCGGTGACCTACGAGGCCAATATGAGAATGCGACTTACATGCACATAAAATGTATAAAAACTGAACACAGGCACACCACAAAAACATTGAAATTTGAAGAAAGAAAAAAAAACGATTAGCGTATAGTAAAATTAAAGCATATTAAGGCGTTGGCGTTGAATTTGATGGTTACATAGCGCTTACTGTTCCCCGTGCATGCAGTGGCAGCATGCGAATAGCAAATTTAGCTGAATTCTGTTCTTATATCCAGTATTTTAGGGAGCTTATATAATATTCATGCACACCGGGACTAAATTTCACCCGTCTCGTTTTCTATCATATTATGTCCATAAATTTAAGCAATGCCAACACGAACAAAAGTGTCCGTGTAGACACCAGACAATATGGCGTCTTGCGTAAGCGTTGTTTCTTTTCAGGAGAGGCAATAAGTCAGTTTGATTAAACTTTAGAAATAAACTCTATAAGAAATGTCTATAACTGAATATATTTTGTGAGGCTAAATAAGACATAGCGTCACATTTGCATGGCAAAATTGGAATTCCTAATTCAAGATGGCTGCCAAAATGGACACCATAAATTGCCTTAACTGCATTCATTGGGACATAAATAATGATAATAACAAAGACTGTTATTTTGGGCTGTAATGAGATATTGTAACCATCAGAACCAACGTGAATATTTCATATGTCGAGGAAGCAAGCGAATCATATAGGCATTATATAGGCAACCTTATAACACATTGGCAAAATGTCCTCGCAAGTTTCAGACAAATTCGACACATGCATGCAGAGAGGGCGCTAGCATGTGAACAAAAACCTGTTTATAACAATGCATGTTAACCATCTTGTATATAGCGGCGTCACTAAATTCAGCTTCTGGGAACCTGAATCTGCAAATGTCCGGCTCCGTATTTCAGGCCTGTACCTCATAGCTAATGGACTATTTGTATTTCCATGAGTAACTGTATGTGTTACAAACAACTAATTATTTTCCATAGGGAACAGTATTAATTATAAGTCTCCTCGGCGATGGGTTAAGCCTATATTTGAACATCAAGTGGTCAATAAATTTCCCTTAGAACGTTATCCGACACGTGCACCAGCCGGTGACAACAAAACCCGCCCTTTTCGGCATTTAAAAACAATGTTAATCTTGCTTTTCCACAACAACCCAATTAACTGCCCAAAATGAGCAGCATAACAATACTCAGACGCCTTCCATAACTTCGGGACTCCACAAGACTCTTCCTGGCCATCTGAACAAAAACGATCGCCATATAAATTTACGTAGACTAACATTTTCTGTTCCCACAAGTGAATTTTTCCTCAGATAATCAAGCAACCAGCAGTCAGACTAATTTGTTTATGTTGACTCGAGTTTCCCTACACAAATTAAAGAAGTGTAACTCAAATATAATTAGTTATTTGTAACCTATAACGAAGTGAACGAACATCATCTACCCACCCAGGACGAATAGTCAGAAACTTTTCGAGGCAAATTTGCCAAGTGTGAATATTTAGCATTAAGCGATGCTTACAGAACACATTAACCCTTTACCCAACAAACCGGCCAAAACCGGCCAAATAAAGCTTCAACAGCCTAAAATATCTTCGGTCTGTCTCAATAGAACCATACAAATATGGATATCATTGGAACCGTCTCCTTGACCACATTGTGATAGTTGCAGTTAGCCCTGTGCCAATGCATTCTCTTATATATGCGAGTCGACCATAGGTCGCCTCGCATATATAAGAGAATGCATTGGCCTAAAAAAAAAAAAAATTTAACACTTTTTACCATTTTTTCTTACATTCTTTAACAATTTTATAATTTTTAATGTGTTAAGCCAATGCATTCTCTTATATATGCGAGGCGACCTATGGTCGACTCGCATATATAAGAGAATGCATTGGCACAGGGCCGTTCTGTTGGGTAAAGGGTTTTAAGCAAGCGTGGTTTAATACGTCACCTCTCGGACAGACACTTTTGTAACGTGTGGATCAGCAACTCGCTGAGATCTCGGGGTTGATTCTATTACACGAAAATGTATTCAGTTAATACAATTGAATAGGTCACTCTCGGGATATATACCCAGGTTATATAGATTGAGAGCGGGACATCCAAGTCCATGTTTCCTTCGATGTAAACCAGGTTAAGCAATCGGTAAGAATAATGGCTGTTTACGTCAAAGCACCGTCCCTATACGTTTCTATATCGGGGTTTATATTAGGCCCATATAAAGTGGCGGGAGTTTTCGTCAATTTTAATCGTATTTAGCATGCAAACCAATACATGGTGTTATATTGGCTAAATATTAAAGGTGGATTATCTCTTTGTAAACATGTATTATATAGTTACCGGGGTATAAAATATTAGATTTGAATCGAAGACTCCTGTCCAGAAAGGCTTCTATCGATTAATATTAATTTTATTTCGAATATTTTCTGGTCTAAAAAAGGTGTGTTTGTTCAGCTAACGAACAATAGTGGTTACCGTTAACAGAGACCAGAAATGTTATGTAACAATTTTGTCACAAATAAACGTTAATTATACGTATTAGCGCGCATATCTGTGGAACGAAACAATACAAACAACCAATCTGTGACATTTGACTTTAGTTGCATAGCCGTAGGGACAGCCCAGTGCTCTATATCGCAATATGGTATCATCCGAATGGTCTGTTCTAAAAATAGTAACAGGAACGGTCCCGATTTAATATTCGAAATCAAATCAATATTAATTGATAGAAGCTTTTCCGGACAGGGGTCTTCAGTTCATATATGTTATTTTATACCCACGCAACTATTTAAAATTTGTTATTTAAAGAGATAATCCATCTTTAAAGGTACTCAATCCGATTAAACACCCCTAAATTACTATTTCTTTGGCTTCTGGTGTAAAAAATATTTGATTCGAGTCGAGGAACCTACCCATTAAAGCTCAGAGTGATCAGATATCGATTTTTGAAGTTTGTTATTTCAATTGTTTGTGGCCCAGAAATACGTCGTAAAATGGACGGTCTCGGTCAAAATTGCAGATGAAGATCATGGATAGCTCTAAAAACAAGTGATAGTAGGCCATATTTCGTTGAACAAAATGCTGATAATTAACACGTTTTGGGGGAAATTTGATACCATAGTTGACAGTGGTTAGCATTATTTTGTTGCAATTAATCGATTCTTATTTCTAAAGGGTATTTTAAAGAAATGTTGTTGTTGTTGTTGTTGTATCTTGATTATATGGGGACCCTCTGAACGGATTGAGTACCTTTAACATCTTACGTCATAATGATGTACTATATTCAAACGTTCATGTTAAATTACGCATATGATATGACGTGTAATTAGCAGTAACCTCTGTTTATTTACATTTCACCCTTTACCCAACAAACCGGCCAAAACCGGCCAAATAAAGCTTCAACAGCCTAAAATATCTTCGGTCTGTCTCAATAGAACCATACAAATATGGATATCATTGGAACCGGCTCCTTGACCACATTGTGATAGTTACAGTTATGCCCTGTGCCAATGCATTCTCTTATATATGCGAGTCGACCATAGGTCACCTCGCATATATAAGAGAATGCATTGGCCTAAAAAAAATCTTTTTTTAACACTTTTTACCATTTTTTCTTACATTCTTTAACAATTTTATAATTTTTAATGTGTTAAGCCAATGCATTCTCTTATATATGCGAGGCGACCTATGGTCGACTCGCATATATAAGAGAATGCATTGGCACAGGGCCCTTCTGTTGGGTAAAGGGTTAAACACGATTGCTTGTTGTCTGATCCTCATTTCCAAAAATTAACTCTTATATGTTGTATTTATTTATGTCATCTGTGTATTATGTCAATTATTTGGTTTGGACATAAAAATATGTCTACACTAAACACGATTGCATGTACTGTGTTTAAATGTAGACACATTGCAACAGAATGGCATTATATATTAGAACTAGCAGGTGGACCCGACTTCGTCCGGGCTGTTTCCCCTCTGCTTTTCGGCGAATTGCACGATTTGACCTTGAATTGTCCATTTTGAAGGTCAGGTGGGGTCACGATTTGACCCGTCCAAAACACTGCCCGGACAAAAGTACCCGACAAAAGTACCCGTCGAAATCCATCCGGTTTTACCCGATTTGACCTCGAATTGATCATTTTGAAGGTCAAGGTCAGGTCGGGGTCACGACTCGACCCGTCCAATACACTCAGTGGACAAAAGTAACATTAAGTAACAATAAGGATCAAATTTCGTCGAAATCCCATCAAAATTCGCGATTTGACCTTGAATTGACCCGATTTCAAGGTCACGTCGCACGGGCAAATGAATAGGCTTACGACACTCCCCATAAGAAAGTATCCCCAGACACTAATTTTCATCGAAATCCCGTTATACTCGGGCGTTCGACCTTGAAATGACCAGATTTCAAGGTCAAGGTCACGTCGCACGGGCAAATTAACAGTCCCATGCCACTCCCCGGCCGAAAGTACCACCACATACCAAGTTTCATCGAAATCGGCTCGGCCGTTATCGAGTCCATCGCGAACACACAAACAGACAGACAGACAGACAGATTTCCCAAACTATATAATAGACTAGCCGATGAGCCCGACGTTGTCCGGGCTATTCAAAAACGAAATTTCAAGTCGATATCCGATGAGCCCGACGTTGTCCGGGCTATTCAAATACCAAATTTCAAGTCGATAGCTCCACCCGTTTCCGAGATCTGGTCTGCGCATGCGCGAAGCTGGCGTCGCACGGGCTCGGCGACCCGATAAAATTCGTATCCGGGGCAAGATACATTCACATACCAAATTTCAAGTCGATAGCTCCACCCGTTTCCGAGATCTCGTCTGCGCATGCGCGAAGCTGGCGTCGCACGGGCTCGGCGACCCGATAAAATTAGTATCCGGGGCAAGATGCATTCACATAGCAAATTTCAAGTGGATAGCTCCACCCGTTTCCGATATCTCGTCTGCGCATGCGCGAAGCTGGCGTCACACGGGCTCGGCGACCCGATAAAATTCGTATCCGGGGCAAGATACATTCACATAGCAAATTTCAAGTCGATAGCTCCACCCGTTTCCGAGATCTCGTCTGCGCATGCGCGAAGCTGGCGTCGCACGGGCTCGGCGACCCGATAAAATTAGTATCCGGGGCAAGATGCATTCACATAGCAAATTTCAAGTCGATAGCTCCACCCGTTTCCGAGATCTCGTCTAAGAGTACTATGGCCCGTATATCTCTCTGCAGATGCTAATAACGTTGAATGGTAAACAAACGCTCTTTATAGCGATGCGTAAAAAACAAACGCTCATTAAATTATCACTTGATTAACCACCGCAGTGCCGTTTTTTTGTGACTGAGAGTGGAGAATGGGTGCTCTGGGCTTCTCCAAAATGCGACGTCGACGATTCCCGTGTGATTTTACCTTTGGATAGGAAGTTTGGTCTCGATCGGTCAACCCGTTATCGATTCTATAAAGGACATACAGACAAACAAACAGAGGTCTTCAAAATATATAAGAGATGCAGAGCCTACAAAAGTATTCGTGATGCATATTTAGGAACATAATCATGCAGAGTTTCCACCTTTTTCAGATGTGATGAATGATGAGAAATTTAGATTTATGAAGAATGAACAAAAAGCAACTATTAATGTAATATTATTGCTTCGGTCTATCTTCGTAGTTAAGGATTCCATGAAATAATAGCTAGTGTATTAACTAACTTATGCATGAGATGTGAGAAATTAATTCGATTCTATGACCGAAAAAAAAGAAGAAAAAAAAAACAGACGAAAAACAATCGTTAGGAAACTACATTGTACATGCATATATGTTACTTATATGCTCTATAGGGTTAACTTGTTGTCAAATTCTGTGCATTTTATTCATGTTTGAAACTGCCAATGGTGTGTGTATTTTGCATTCAATCTTATCTTATCTTATCTTATCTTCTCTTATCTTAATCTATCTTATCTTGTAACTGGACAGATGTCCCTGTCACCAATATGGATTGCTATCACATGTCGATGCTTCAAATGTGACAAAGATAATGCAATCTAAAACTGCCTAATAATCTTTCTCCATAAATATTATATTATCTTCGGATTTAAAAAGAAACTGGGTCGAAATAAGAGAAGCGAAAGCAGATTAGAAGCCAATCAAACATTTACCTTTATATCCCTTGAGCCTTGGTGTTGGCGTATCTGCTAATATGTGAATATAAACCTTTATTCAACAAACCGGGAAAAAACGCCAAAATAAAGCTTCAACAGCCTAAAATATCTTCGGTCTGTCTCAATAACACCATACAAATATGGATATCATTGGAACCGGTTCATTGATCACATTGTGATGGTTACAGTTATGCCCTGTGCCAATGCATTCTCTTATATATGCGAGTCGACCATATGTCGCCTCGCATATATAAGAGAATGCATTGGCCTAAAAAAAATCTTTAACAATTTAAAAAAAAATTCTTACATTTTTTAACAATTTTTATAATATTTTTCTACATTCTTTGACAATTTTATCATTTTTAATATGTGTTAAGCCAATGCATTCTCTTATATATGCGAGGCGACCTATGGTCGACTCGCATATATAAGAGAATTCATTGGCACAGGGCCGTTCTGTTGGGCAAAGGGTTAAACATTTCTATACTAAATGGATTCTCCCATTGAGTTATAAAATTAAAATAATACATTGGAACGGTCTATTATTAATTTAGACTGGTACTCGGGCCATACAAGCAAGCGACAGACAGAAAAACATATAACACAGGAGCCGAATGACTCATATTCATTGGTGGGAGATATAGGGCGTTTGTTTAACCCTTTACCCAACAAACCGGCCAAAAAACGCCCAAATAAAGCTGCAACAGCCTAAATTATCTTGGGTCTGTCTCAATAAAACCATACATATATGGATATCATTGGAACCGGCTCATTGACCACATTGTGATAGTTACAGTTATGCCCTGTGCCAATGCATTCTCTTATATGTGCGAGTCGACCATAGGTCGCCTCGCATATATAAGAGAATGCATTGGCCTAAAAAAAATCTTTTTTTAACACTTTTTACCATTTTTTCTTACATTCTTTAACAATTTTATAATTTTTAATGTGTTAAGCCAATGCATTCTCTTATATATGCGAGGCGACCTATGGTCGACTCGCATATATAAGAGAATGCATTGGCACAGGGCCGTTCTGTTGGGTAAAGTGTTAACTTATTATCTGAACATGTCCTAAAGGATCAAATCGTCAATGAGTATTTGGTATATAAAGGTTAAAGATGGTTTATCTCTTCCGGTGACAATTACGACAACAACAACATATTTTTTATAAATCTAAATTTCAAGACTATACATAGCTATTTAATGAATAAAACTGAATATGGGGTACATCATTTCACTATATATATATAAAGGCATAATAAAGTGGTTTATTCCTGAGGTTGTAGTGCAATATATCTGACATATTGCCTTGGCGGAAAGTTCAAACAAGATACAGTTATCTCGCTTGCTACGCTCAGAACGTTTTCGTGGGCATCTCGAAAACGTTCTGAGCATAACAGGCGGGAGAACTATATCTCTATATGAGATCGCCTGACGTTTTTAGTGAGATCTATTCTAAAAAAATAACCCGTAAAACTGTCCTGCTGACAAATGGTTGTATGTATTATAGCAGAAGAAAAAATATTAAAATCAATATTAATTTACTGAAGCTTATCCGGACTATATAACACTTTTTTTTTAGAACGAGATAGACCATCTTTAATGATTGCAGACGTGTTTCGGATCGTCCCGGACCCGGAGTTCTTGACGATTGTTTGTATGTTTTGTTTTTGTAAAATCTTCTGATCAAATTTAATATGTAATTTGATATGCACGCTTCTACAAACATGATGGGCAATAGCATAGGAGCGATCGCCATGCAACTTGTACACTATTGACCACGTCTTAACGTTGTGACATGCTGGTAAAGCAACATAATTACTATGTTTATGCTATGGTTTCCAGTTACATTACAGTAAACATGCTGGTGTCGGCCCATACCTGCCGCATGCTGGTTCATATCGGCAGTGCTGCCAACAACCGTATGTAGTTAAGAAGCCGGCAATCCGACACAAACTCCACATCGTGTTATTTCCGAGTAAATCACCAAAATACAATGTTATTTAACATATTATGACATTATATCAGTCAACAGTCACGAAAAGCTTATATTTATTCATTTTATAGAATGTAATAATGTTACGGTATATAGCTTATATCGGCCGGTGCTGGTGCCGAGTCGGTATGCCGTGAATAATAACAGCAGTCAGTTGGTACTTGCCGGTACAGACAACCCAGTACCACCATGATGGCAACATATTTCGTGCAGTCAGTCGATACCGTCCATATGTAATGTTGGCAAGAAACCGGCAAAGCCAACACGAAATCAAACGCATATGATAGTCGATGTTAATCAGCACGATGTAATGTAATTTCACATATTTTAACACAATGTTGGTCAAGAGTCTTGAATGGTTGACATTTAAGCATTTTCTGTGACAGTAAGCTTGCATCGGCCGATGTCGTACACATGTTGGCATATCGTGAAGAGTAACCAACAGTCAGACGGTACCGGCAACCCAGTGCCAATCTGAAGGCGAATTTATGATGCACTCGATGCCGTCCAATTGTAGGCAATACATCGACAAGCAGACAAGAGATGAAACTCATGTTTGTTTCAAATCAAACTATGCTCGAAAAATTCAGATTTTGGGCCCGTGTGTGTGTGTCCAAGTCATTTTTTACCCTGTGCCAATGCATTCTCTTATATATGCGAGTCGACCATAGGTCGCCTCGCATATATAAGAGAATGCATTGGCCTAACAATTTTTTACAATTTTAATAAAAAAAATTTGTATTCTTTAACAATTTTATAATTTCACCCATACAGAGCCCCAGACAAACATGAGCAGACGACACTCTTCTATATGCTTCTATCTATGTGTGGGGCTCCCTGCAGGGTAATGGATGTTTTTTTTTATTTTATGTCCTAAAAATTGTGCATAAAAAAATCACATCTTCAGTCACAAAATCAAGGGCCATTTAGCTCTTATAGTACTCTAAATCATATGGACATTGAGCATCAATCTCAGACATATTATATAGTGTTTATATGGTTCGGGTTCATATTTCGGTTATATTTCAATCAATCCATGCCACCCCACCCCATCAGACTGATTTCTGGAAACTGAAATTTCCCCATAGTTACGGTTACTAAACAAAATTCAGAAGTAATGACACTCACTTCCGGGTCTGCTGAACGAAGGCTCGGATCGCGTCCTGTTCACTAGTTCCTGTATTTCTGGCCGATCGAAGTAGCCTCGGCACATCATATCGTTCATGGCGTCATATCTCGGTATAATGTCTCTGTACCGCGTTCGCATGCGCTCTGTTATGATGGCGTCGTTGACGAACAGTCCTTCGCGCGAGCGCAGCTGATCGGGCGTCGGAGAACGCACCGCTCGGCGTCGCGTGCTGAGTTTGTTCATACTGCGACTCGACTCTCGCCCGGATTCGTCTGCCATAGCTGTCGATGTGTCCAGTTCACTCAAATTCAAACGCATGGTAGCATCCTGGAGAGTAAACAAACAGAGTTCAGTCGGAACTTTGATGAAATAGAGGAACCCGGGCCCCACGTAGGATGACGAATATCCACGATAATGTTTTGATGACGTATTTGACGTTGACGCATATTTAAATTGCGACGCTCGTATCGCTCTCGATGCTACGCAACGCTTGCACGCGTCTGGATGGGCCAACATGAATTTTGTTAAGTAGGAAAATAGGTTTAATAAAAAAGATCTAAATGCGCATGTAGCTGAATAAATGTAACAACAGGCTTACAATTTACTAGCCCCCGTATCACAGTGTCCGTGTTATTGACTATAATTGTTTGCATGGAAAAAGACAAAATAGATATATATTCCACAAGGATACAGAACAACTGACCTAATTGTAGGAGAGTTCCCCAAGAGATTATCAGATTCACCCACAAGAATCACAAGACCTACCCCTTATTTACTCAAAATGCATAAAAATTCAAATCTATGAGATAGAGTTATTCCTATATCATCAAAAATAACAGACTGGCAGTACAGTCCACTAGTACAGATAAATATTAAGCACATAACCACCCAGAACACACGTAGGTACATCGACAAAAACAACGTGATCACATTGTATTTTCAATGGAAGGGGAATAACTCTATCTTTAAGATATAGAGTTTTTTCCCCCTCCATTGAAGATAATACACTTTTTTTGCTACAATCTAGATGACAAAAACACGCCGGTAACTCAACAAAAACAACATGTTCACAGTCTATTACATCCGATCAGTTGATAATACAATTAGTCCAGGAAATATTGGTCGACCTCTGCATCCCCCCCCCCCCAGGACTTAACTTCACCCCACTAATTTTCTTCCTTAAGGTCTCCTCTAATTTTTTTCACTTGTTAACAAGAAAAAAATGTGGCCGCAGAGACTCCAGACAAGATGGCGTCCATCATGGCGGCCATTTTTTTTAAATGCACCAGGTCTCTTTGATCGCCATTATAGTAAAGATGATAGCAAATGCGGTCTTGTTTTCCGCTCGATTCGTTATGCTAATATACAACCCTTTCGTTTGTCTCTGTGGGAAAATGTTAGAATCTTTGCGCCATGTTATACGTTTATCATATAGAGGAGTCATTGGCGAACACATGGGGACCATACTATGCATTTATTACGGGATATTTTTGTCCGATATCACGTTTTCCCAAATGCCGGTATCATAGGTCAAAGCCGAATCTCCGTTAATAACGGGATGTTATGTTTCGAATCAATGAATGTTATTGCTATTATAACAACACCCATGCATATATATTTGCAGGAGATACTCGAGCTAGGATTCCTCTTATACCTGAGTTGAGGAATATTTACCCAAATCCAAGATGGCGGCCAAAATGGCCACCAGAAATAAAAAATCGCCGAAAATCGCTGATTTTAACATCAGTGAGCATTATTGTCATGACAACTCCACACCTGCTTACTATTGTAAGTTGGGAACACTTAGGCGAAGAACTTTCCTTGTACCATATCCAAATAAAAGTCCCCCAAATCCAAAATGGCGCCCACAATGGCGGACAGATTTTGAAAAATTACCGAAATTCCCTCATATTCACATCATTGGGCATTATTGTCGAGACAACTCCATCCATGCGTACAGTTGAGTTGGAAATACTGAGGTGAAGTAATTACCTTACATCTCATGCAAGAAATTGTTTTCCAAATCGAAGATGGCGGCCAAAATGGCGACCGAAATTTGAAAACACGCCAACATTCCTTTACTTTCTTAGGATGGGCGTTATTGTTTCGCGATTTCTACCCACCATTACATGTTGATATATATGAATTATTCATTAGGGTTTGGCAAGTGATACTCACAGTCAATATGGCGGCCAAACTGGCGGGCAGAAATTGAAAAGAAGCCGATATTATCACATACTAATTTCAACTTTTTGTCATAATATTGATTTGTATAAACAAAACGGTACATAATATAAGCCATATATTAGTTCCAATGTAAGTCGTAGCCTTTTGGAAGGATGAAAACCCACAATCGCAATGTGGCATTTCAAAATCCATTCTCCACTAAGGGCTCATACTGGCCGTAACCGTATATAGGTGCGCCGAATAGTCATATTATGACTTCCAAGAATCAAAACAACAGTACCTGAGCTTATTCTGAATTGCCACATTTAGCATTATCTAGACTCGTTTCCGTCTCTTCGTCATATTAATCTATCTCACTCACAACAACAGTTCACTACTCTTCTTTGTAGGAGTGTGCCACTAATCGCAATGTTTCAAACAATACATATGCCGGTGTCCAGCTCACGTGTTGGTTTCGAAAGCTTCATTCGTGGTATAGCTTATGGTATACTTCAGATGCTACATATGGGGTATATGCGTCATCTTGTGCGATACACTATAAAGGTATTCGGTCGATGCGTATACTAGCTTTCATAAGGACCTATCTATCTGCGTATTGTCAGCTTTGGTGACCTAATGGGATAACAACGTGTACGCCTGGTGATCTTCACAAACAGCCACTTCTCAATATATGGTTCATCAATTCACATACTCATCTAATGCACTGACGTACCCGGACAACTTCTGTATATGGCTTCGAATGTTGAAAGCCCGACATTTGCGGATGCAATTCTGCTAAGGCGTAGAAGACCATAATGCATAATATACCCAAACTCCTTGAACATGATCATAAGAACAAGCTTGTTGGCGTCCAGCAATCGTCTCACCGAACAGATCCAAGCAGATGATAACAATACACACGGTGCTAGTTTGTGGGTATGTATCATGATAGTGGAAATGAAATTGGACCATGACTGTACCGCCCCTTATTTTGTTATGTTTTAGATTCAGACAGGATCTCATGTGTGGCTTTGCTTTCCTTGTATGCTAAGATTGTATGTTCCCATCCGTTTGGAAACCGTTCTTAAACAACTGGACCAGGGGTATGTCATTGGCTACTGCTGTATAAGCCCCACAAAGACTGTGGTGTAGTCTTAAAGGCGTTACCTTTGATAGTTGGTTGATATGTCATACTCACGCTGGGCGGTATGGTTCAAGAAAGTACAAATGCCATCAACAAAAGGGTGAAATGTTCAACGCGAAGAACATCCAGAGGAATGTTACGTTGGTGAGCTCTTGCATTCAGTTCAACACACGTTGGTACACCAAGTGATTTCTTGATAACATCACCAATGCGACCATTTTCCTGCATGAGACATTAACTACTATATTCTAAAGTTATATATATAAAGCTATATGATCATAAAGGTCGCGTTCCCCAACGGCCACAGCCATCGCCATCGAGACTGTAAATTGTTCTTTAAACACATAGTGAAATAAATGCACCACAGTTCCTGACATTCTCTTGAATAATACCGCCCACATACTGACACTAACCCCGAGAGAGGATAACAAAACACGCATACATCCATGCTATAAAGACATTATCCTTTAGTCCATCCGACTGTTTTGAGGGAGGCTAGCATATTATTATCCAGACAAAAGTGTACGTAGTTGAATCAGAAAGGCTAAACAAAACCGACACGCATGACATTCGATATCTTAAACATGCACCAGGTGTAGGGGTGGTGTATACAGTGGCCCATTTCATTCCCACTATCTTGGCGCATGTCCACAAACTAGCACCGCGAGCATTGTTCTTCTCTGCTGGGATATATTCGACGAGACAACTGCGGGGCGTCACACAGTTTGCTTCGGATAATGGTCAAGAAGTGTGGGTAGTCTGTACACTAGGGTCTTCTCCTTAGCTGATAGACATCTGTCCAAGGGAATGAGACAGCTAGCAACCTTCGAAACACTGTCGAAGTTGTCCACATATGCCAATGCGTTCGCTGAGTGTGAGTTGACGAACTATTTATTGAGAAGTGACTAGCTAACTGGTTCGCCAGGTGTACATGTCGTTATCCCATGGGGTATGAGATACATACATAGAGATGACCTTCTGTAAGCTGGACACCGGAAAATGAATTGTTTGAAACGTTATGATTAGAGGGACCCTACTCCCAGGAAGTGGTGAATACTTTGTCGGTGCGAGCGACCTAGATTTATCAGACAAAGAAATGGAAGCTGGTCCAGATCATTATGGACGTGACGTGGCAAATCAGAATCTGTTATCAGGTAATTGTTCTGATATAACTATTCGGCGCACCTGCGCTTACGGCCATTATCGGCGCTAAGTGGAGACTGGATTTCGAAATGCCACATCGCGATATTAATTGTGGTGTTTCATCTTTCCAGAAGGATACGAGCTATGTTATGCGTTTTGATACCTTTAAGTTGAACTAGTAGATGGTTTATGTACAATTTCGTCCATACATACCGATATTATGACAAAAAGTTGAAATTAATATGTGAAAATATCGATTTCTTTTCAATTTCTAGCCGCCAATATACCAGCGACCTTGGCTGTGAGTATCAATTGCCAAACTCTAATGAATACTTCATGTCACTATTCCATATCAACATGTAATGGTGGATAGAAATCGCGAAACAATAACGCCCATCCTAAGAAAGTAAAGGAATGTAGATTTGTTTTCAAATTTCGGTCGCCATTTTGGCCGCCATCTTCGATTTGGAAAACAATTTCTTGCATGTGATGTAATGTAATTACTTCACCTCAGTATTTCCAACTCAATTGTAAGCATGGGTGGAGTTTTATCGACAATAATGCCCAATGATGTTAATATGAGGGAATTTCGGTGATTATTCAAAATCTGTCCGCCATTGTGGGCGCCATTTTGGATTTGGGGGACTTTTATTTGGATATGGTACAAGGAAAGTTCTTCGCCTAAGTGTTCCCAACTTACAATAGTAAGCAGGTGTGGAGTTGTCATGACAATAATGCTCACTGATGTTAAAATCAGCGATTTTCGGCGATTTTTTATTTCTGGTGGACATTTTGGCCGCCATCTTGGATTTGGGTAAATATTCCTCAACTCAGGTATAAGAGGAATCCTAGCTCGAGTATCTCCTGCAAATATATATGCATGGGTGTTGTTATAATAGCAATAACATTCATTGATTCGAAACATAACATCCCGTTATTAACGGAGATTCGGCTTTGACCTATGATACCGGCATTTGGGAAAACGTGATATCGGACAAAAATATCCCGTAATAAATGCATAGTATGGTCCCCATGTGTTCGCCAATGACTCCTCTATATGATAAATGTATAACATGACGCAAAAATTCTAACATTTTCCCACAGAGACAAACGAAAGGTGGTAACATGTCAGAAAAATAGCATATTTTCACATTTCGGCGGCCATCTTGAACGCCATATTGGATTCTGGTGTCGGATTTTTGGCTAATTTGTAAGGGTTGTATATTAGCATAACGAATCGAGCGGAAAACAAGACCGCATTTGCTATCATCTTTACTATAATGGCGATCAAAGAGACCTGGTGCATTAAAAAAAAAATGGCCGCCATGATGGACGCCATCTTGTCTGGAGTCTCTGCGGCCAATTTTTTTTCTTGTTAACAAGTGAAAAAAATTTAGAGGAGACCTTAAGGAAGAACATTAGTGGGGTGAAGTTAAGTCCTGGGGGGGGGGGGGGTGCAGAGGTCGACCAATATCTCCTGGACTAAATGTCTTGGAGCTTCCTCTTTCAAATGGTACATAATATGGCATACATTTTATATATGTGACTTGGGGTTTTGAAAATTAAGTGGGCCTTTTAACAGTTAACTACCTGATCTCTGTTCTGTTTCCGATCAGACTCTCTACCAGCGATGGATCGGGTCCTATATACATTCTCTAGTTGATTCATCTTTGATTTCTGTTTCGTCTCGTCTGTCTGTTTCCATGGTTTACTTTTTCCCCATATACCACCCGGAGAAGCCATTTCTTTGTCGTATTGGTATTTCTCCTGCAAATACGATGTCAATTAATTAAAGGTACTCAATCCGATTATACGCTCCTAAATTTCTATTTCTTTGGCTTCGGGGGTAAAAAATATTGGATTCGAGGCGAGGAACCCACACATCAAAAGAGTGATCAGATATCGATTTTTGAAGTTTGTCATTTCAATTGTTTGTGGACCAGAAGCACGATAATTCTAAAATCAAGTGGTAATAACCACTTGATTTTAGAGTTATCCTATAAATGGTAATTTAGGAGCGTCTGATCGGATTGAGTACCTTTAAGTTTAAGAGACGTAGTATCAGGGACAGTACCCTTTCTCCCCATTTGTTGGCAATCCTGTCCGGGTTTTCGAAATTTTGAAATTTAAAGATCCAAATCTATAGGTACTATAATTTGATATTTCTCAGTTTATATCTGTTCCTTAATTAGATTAATTGAGGAACAAGTATTCACAAAGACGAATATTCCCTGCATTGTTTGTTATAAAGTTCATTGTCAGAACGGGTCAGAGCATCAAAACGTTCACAGGGTTACAGTAGAGTATACGGTTTCATGGTATGATCTAATGAACACATAGCTTGGTTTATTCGTTATCTAATATTTGCATTAATTGTCTGCCTCACGCTCCCATGGATGAGAATCACTGGTCGATAACCTGTATTTTGAAGACCTCTAAGGAAGAACTATGGTGCTACCCTCTTTAACCCTTTGAGTGCCAGGTCCGATTTTTGTATCAACCCATATACCCTGTGCCAATGCATTCTCTTATATATGCGAGTCGACCATAGGTCGCCTCGCATATATAAGAGAATGCATTGGCTTAACATGTTTTTTTTGTTTTGTTTTGTTTTTTGTTTTTTTTTACAATTTTTTACAATTTTAATATATTTTATTATATTCTTTAACAGACTTATTGTGTAGGTTTAGGGCCGATAATATCGGACCCTGGCACTCAAAGGGTTAACTTCTGGTCCACTGATTTTATTTTTCTTGGAATAAGGATCCTTCATGCCCGTATAAGGGCCAGTCACACGCAGTCACAAACTAAAACAGAAGCAGATATATAAGGCTATATATCCTCACAAACCTCAAGTGCCTTGTTCCGTTCCATTATTGCTCGAACCATTGGAGAAGCGAAATACGCCGTTGCATATTTGTCCTTGACCGCGTCGTATGGAGGAATTATGGGATTGCGCCTTGTTTTAGACGTGCGAACAGCATCATTGACAAATTTATTCTCCATGTGTTTCTGCGTTTCGACAGGTGGAAGAGGTTTGATTTTCGTCTGCGGTTTCTTTCCTTTCTTCCAGAGAGGACTTTCGTGAGTTACCCAAGTGTGTGACATGTTTATGATGGATATATTCAGGAATGAAACGGTGACCGGATTGTATATGTATCTTACCTGCAACGAGAAAAAGTGTGGAAAGGTTAAATATAAAGCGACAAATTAACCCTTAAAATATAGTATATTTCATCGTGTTTCTATTCCTAAGAAGTGCTATATAGTTTTATGGGTATAACATAATATATATGGCAATTTAAGGCAAACAACTACTCATTACAATAAACTAAATAAGACAAAATTATAATTCATTAGTTTGTTGACAAACACCATTGAATGTATTGCTTAATGAACAATTCCCTTATCTCCATATGACGAACTCAGTCACATTTGTGTCGGAAAGTGTGAGCATCTATTCGATTTTGGTGGCCGTTCTGGACGCCATCTTAAAACTATTGTCAACTATGAAGCTCCTGATTCTGTATCTATCGTTAATACTGTTGTGTCTAGTGTCACAGCACGCCATACCAATAACAAAATACCCAAACTGCCAATCTCTATACCAAAGAAAAGCCGTCATTGCGCCCTTTATGGGCGTAATCTGTGAAGGCGTTTTTTGACTTGTCATAGGAGCAAAATAATGGGCAAAATATGATTAGAAATGTACTTTGGTATTTTCGTATTCGTTACTTATATGGGTCTGCATGTATATTCACGTATCGCTTTGTGATTATCTCGGCGGGCCTGTCAACATGCTGTGTTGGACCATGGCCGCAATAATTTGTTTTATGCTCATGACTAGTGCGCGCCGAGCTACTGGAACGAGAATTCCTGCGTTAGCCCTTAGCGCACTGCTTGATGTGTGTTTCTATTGTCGTTTAACCTGCTTTGTTTCATTGCTATTGGAACATCTTTCATTTATTTTAACGTGATCATAAATCGGAATGCTACTATATCTACTATTATATTGCATGGGGATTTGAAGATGGTATAATAAATTTAATTCACACATGAACCATTCGAGCTGTTTGTTTATATCGGTGTTTAACATGTTATTTAACATCGTTTAGTGAACTTTTTTCATTTAGTTATACGCTACAAATATCGGCATGTCATATTCTAAATGAATTGGGATGGTAATTGTTAACCAATTCCAACGTTATTCCTTCGCGTTGTTGTAAATATTGACGTTTAGTGAACTTTAGTCTTGGTCTCTCAACTTGTTTTTCAGTCCTTTGTAAGCGGAATATATCTGAGCTTGAATAGAGATGTTATTAAGAAAATTTCCAACACTATAACTATTCACATTGGTTGTTTAACATACACTATGGCCTTGTTCTAAACATCATTTTATTGCTGTGTACGGCGCATAATATTATATCAGAATGTTATATGAATTTTTAAGAATGTTCAGAAATTAACCCTCCTGTGACCATGCTTTAACTGATCCTCATGTGGGGACCATATTTCAATTAACCCCCATGGGTCCATATTTTTACTAACCCTCTTGGGAACATATCAATTTTTTTTATTAACCCTGATGAGTTATGTGACCATTTTTAATTAACAGTCATGGTGCCATTTTAATTAACCATCATTGGACCATATTTTTATTAACTCTCATTGAACCATATTTTAATTAACCCTCATGAGACCATATTTTATTTAAAGACCACTTAATTTTTGAATCACCAGATCACATTATATACAACATATTCCATATTATATACCACTTGAAAGAGGAAGCTCCAAAACATTGTATTATCAACTTGTCCGGTGTAATAAACTGTGAACATGTTGTTTTTGCCAAGGTACCAAGGTCTGTTGGTGCTTAATTTTGATCCAGACTGTACTGTAAACTCTATTATTCTCAACGGAAGGGGAATAACTCTATCTCTTAGTTTGAATTCTGATGCATTGTGGGTTGACAAGGGGGGGGGGGGTCTTGGAATTAATCTAATACTCTCTGTCACTTAGTGGACACTCCTAGGCTACAGCTGTTCCATATTCTGGTGGAATATATATTTTTTTGATTCCTCTTCCAAAAGGTATATAATATGGAATATGTTGTGCATAATGTTATCTGGGCATTCGAAAATTAAGTGGGCCTTTAACCCTCATGTGACCATATTTTAATTTACCATCGTCGGACCATATTTTAATTAACCCTCTCTGTGTGTGACCACATTTTAACCCCCCCCCCATGGAACCATTCGTGTATTTGAATTAACCCTCATGAGACCATATTTTCAAAGTTGATATCAGGAGCGCATTATCTGAAGTCAGTGCGCGGGCTGATTCGGGAAGATCTGGGTTGTTACGCCCTATATGGTGAAAACTGCGAGGCAGATCTGGCGATGCCATAGGAGCTATGGAGAAATGTGATTAAAGGTACTCAACCCATAAAGAGGGTCCCCATCTCAACAGATTCCAACAACAACAATCCGATCAGAGGGTCCTATATTACTATTTCTTTGGCTTTGGGGGTAAAAAATATTTGATTCGAGTCGAGGAACCCATCAAACAAAGCTCAGAGTTATTAGATATTGATTTTTGAAAATTCTTATGTTCTCGAGATGAGTACTTATAACTGCCGTCAATTTGGTAACATGCTCGAGATTTTACGCCAAAATTCTATTCAAACAGACAAGGATGGATAACTCTATAATCAAGTGGTAATAATTGACTACGTACTGGGCCAGTAAGAATTCCCGATAATGAAAAATAATAGATTTCTAAAATCGATATCTAACAAATCTGAGCTTTGATGGGTGACTTCCTCGACTCGAATCAAATTTTTTTGACCCCCGAAGCCATTGAAATAGTAATTGAGAGGAGTTTTATCGGGTTGAGTACCTTTAAGCTATTTGCGTCCCGGTTCGACTTTTTCAGGATGTATGTATTCACGGATGTATCATTGTTGCAGTATGTAACATTTATGACCGCGTTATTACTTTCGATATTTAGGTTTGACCAATGACAATGTCTCTCTTCAAGTCTCTTGAAAATGTTATTGTGGGAACATAGTACATACTATAAAAGCTGACATTGATGTAGAAATATGTCTCAGTTGGAATGTAGAGTAAAGTTCGTATTGCGAAGTATTGGGTGGTGTTTTTAATCCTATATGAGTAGATTTTTGGTCCGCATTTAGAGGCTTTTTGCATGGTGCGGTGAACGAGAAACCTTCAGTGATAAGCCGTAGTTATTGTAATCATGTGCAGGATTAGTTGTTTTAAAGGAATTCAGAGGTGGTGTATTCATGAAACCAGTATATTATATATTTTATATATGTCTAATAATATGATTTCGAAGGCGTTACCATTTTTTTCAGAACGCGGTATAAAATTTCACCAGAAATCACCAGAAATCACCATGGATTCTAGTCATATTTCATTAACAAATGAGCAGAACTGTGTCATGTAAGTGAGGCATGGCATTACTTGTGAATATTCCAACTCACTGGAACCATAATTGACACTTTAGCTCAAAACGACCGCCAAAATGGCGGCCAAATTATGGAAAGTGGTAGATATTGACCCAGGGTGTCATGCAATTGCTTACACCTTGTGGTTGATGAATAAAATCGACTAAAATGTCTTCTAGACATTGATTACTATCATTACTGATGCACCAAAAAGTTAAGTGTTACCATTTTAACCAGAAATATTGGATCTATCCACAGGAGCCTGGAATTTGGTCAAAAACCAAATTCCAGGCTCCTGTGCACTGATGTAGTTCTAGACCAAATTACTCAAGTTGGCTCGCAAAATGACAACCAAATTTGGTAAAATGTTGAATCTTCACATATATCCCGAACAATTTCTCTGATGTTCCGAAAAAATAGCAAATTGTGGCTCACTCGGTTATTAAAGATGTTACTTAATCAAATGACAACAAAATGTTTTACTCTGGTTGTCCCAATACCTTATGATGAATGAAAAATTACTGTTCGGGATATATGTGACAAACCTACTTTTTTACAAATTTGTTTTGCTATTTTGCAAGCCATCTTGACGAATTTTGTCTAAAAAACACCGATTCTGACACAGTTAAGACAAATCAAAACAACAAATATCTTTGATACCAAAGTTAGTTCAATTTTACTTAAACTTGAACAAATGGTCCAAATAAACAAGTGATCAGATTTTGAATTGTGAGAGAAAAATCTATTATTTATGGTAATGCCAGTGATCACAATAGTAACAATTAAACAAATAACCAAGGTGAATCAGCAATGTTAAGTGTTCAATGTGCAAAAGGTTTTGTATTGTATTCATCAACCACAACTTGTAAGCGATTGCAGGGCTTGCTGGGGAAATATATACCATTTGTGGGGGGGGGGGGGGGGGACACAAAAGCCAAATGTGTGCAATATAATTATTTAAACTATGCACTATTTGAATTCTTATTTGCTTTTCTGAATTCCGGATTTTAAACATGACATGTTCTAAGGAATGCACAGAATTCCGAGCAGGGTAACTTTAAATAAAATCACGCCTTTAACAATGCATTAATTCAGAACGCACGAAGGGTCAAATATGGGAGGGGCTGCATGGCACAAAAGCCGAATGTGTGTAATATATAACCATTTTAATTATCCACTATTTTTATTCATATTAGCTTCTCTGAATTCCGGATTTTAATCATTACATGTTCTTAGGAATGCACGTAATTACATAGAATTCCACGGCGGCGTTAAAGGCTCACTTAAAGGCCCACTTAATTTTTGAATCCCCAGATCACATTATATACAACATATTCCATATTAATTATATACCGTTTGAAAGAGGACGCTCCAAAACATTGTATTATCAACTTATCCGGTTGAATAACTGGGAACATGTTGTTTTTGTCAAGGTACCAAGGTCTGTTTGTGCTTAATTTTGACCCAGACTGTACTGTAAACTCTATTATTCTCAACGGAAGGGGAATAACTCTATCTATTAGTTTGAATTCTGATGCATTGTGGGTTGATAAGGGGGAAGTCTTGGAATTAATCTAAGAATCTCTATCACTTAGTGGACACTCCTAGGCTAGAGCTGTTACATATTCTGGGGGAATATATATATTTTTGGTTCCTCTTACAAAAGATATATAATATGGAATATGTTGTGTATAATGTAATCTGGGCATTCGAATATTAAGTGGTCCTTTAATTTTGAAGCCTGAAATTATTTTTGCTATTGTTACATCCCGGTTGACCCGGTTCTAGGGATCATGTAGGTCGATAAATACGACGATCAGGGATCATATATATAGGTCGCTAAATACGACGAACAGGGATCATATATATAGGTCGCTAAATACGACGAACAGGGATCATATAGGTCGATAAATACGACGAACAGGGATCATGCATATAGGTCGAAAAATACGACGAACAGGGATCATATATGTCGATAAATACGACGAACAGGGATCATATAGGTCGATAAATACGATGAACAGGGATCATATGGTCGATAATTACGACGAACGGGGATCATATATGTCGATTAATACGACGAACAGGGATCATATATGTCGATAAATACGACGAACAGGGATAATATATGTCGATAAATACGACGAACATGGATCATATAGGTCGATAAATACGACGAACAGGGATCATATGGTCGATAATTACGACGAACAGGGATCATATATGTCGATAAATACGACGAACAGGGATAATATATGTCAATAAATACGACGAACATACTTTTATATTGATTTTATAGACTTCATAATTATGCCACAGATAAATACGACGAACATACTTATATATTGAATTTATAGACTTCATAATTATGCCACAGATAAATACGACGAACATCGATCATATAGGTCGATAAATACGACGAACAGGGATCATATAGGTCGATAAATACGATGAACAGGGATCATATAGGTCGATAAATACGACGAACAGGGATCATATGGTCGATAAATACGACGAACAGGGATCATACAGGTCGATAAATACGATGAACAGGGATCATATATGTCCATAAATACGACGAACAGGGATCATATAGGTCGATAAATACGACGAACAGGGATCATATAGGTCGATAAATACGACGAACAGGGATCATATAGGTCGATAAATACGACGAACAGGGATCATATATGTCGATAAATACGATGAACAGGGATCATATAGGTCGATAAATACGATGAACAGGGATCATATAGGTCGATAAATACGATGAACAGGGATCATATAGGTCGATAAATACGATGAACAGGGATCATATAGGTCGATAAATACGACGAACAGGGATCATATAGGTCGATAAATACGACGAACGGGGATCATATATGTCGATAAATACGATGAACAGGGATCATATAGGTCGATAAATACGATGAACAGGGATCATATAGGTCGATAAATACGACGAACATGGATCATATAGGTCGATAAATACGATGAACAGGGATCATATAGGTCGATAAATACGACGAACAGGGATCTTATAGGTCGATAAATACGATGAACAGGGATTATATAGGTCGATAAATACGACGAACAGGGATAATATAGGTCGATAAATACGACGAACAGGGATCTTATAGGTCGATAAATACGATGAACAGGGATTATATAGGTCGATAAATACGACGAACAGGGATCATATAGGTCGATAAATACAACGAACAGGGATCATATAGGTCGATAAATACGATGAACAGGGATCATATAGGTCGATAAATACGACGAACATGGATCATATAGGTCGATAAATACGATGAACAGGGATCATATAGGTCGATAAATACAACGAACAGGGATCATATAGGTCGATAAATACGATGAACAGGGATCATATAGGTCGATAAATACGATGAACAGGGATCATATAGGTCAATAAATACGATGAACAGGGATCATATAGGTCGATAAATACGACGAACAGGGATCATATAGGTCAATAAATACGATGAACAGGGATCATATAGGTCGATAAATACGACGAACAGGGATCATATAGGTCGATAAATACGATGAACAGGGATCATATAGGTCGATAAATACGATGAACAGGGATCATATAGGTCGATAAATACGACGAACAGGGATCATATAGGTCAATAAATACGATGAACAGGGATCATATAGGTCGAAAAATACGATGAACAGGGATCATATAGGTCAATAAATACGATGAACAGGGATCATATAGGTCGATAAATACGACGAACAGGGATCATATAGGTCGATAAATACGACGAACAGGGATCATATAGGTCGATAAATACGACGAACAGGGATCATATAGGTCGATAAATACGACGAACAGGGATCATATAGGTCGATAAATACGATGAACAGGGATCATATAGGTCGATAAATACGACGAACATACTTTTATATTGATTTTATACAGACTTCATAATTATGCCACAGATAAATACGACGAACATACTTATATATTGAATTTATAGACTTCATAAATATGCCACAGATAACTTATTCAAGTCATAGCATATATTAAAGTTGTCTTCAGTCTGTAACAATAAAGAGCTTTCTTTGTTACTCTGTTCCTTCATGATATAATTATGTTAAAAATAAAGAGCGCGTGTCTCCGTTCTGTGCAAAAGACTGAACATGTTTATTACTTTTGTAAGTGATTTCCTTAGTATACACGCCTGTATGGGTATTTATGAATTAAAGGCCCACTTAATTTTCGAATCACCAGATCACATTATATACAACATATTCCATGTGTTATATACCATTTGAAAGAGGAAGCTCCAAAACATTGTATTATTAACTGCTCCGGTCGAATAAACTGGGAACATGTTGTTTTTATCGAGGTACCAAGTTGTGTCCTGCATTTAATTTTGATCCGGACTGTACTATAAAGTCTATTATACTCAACGGAAGGGAATAACTCTATTTCCTAGTTTGAATTTTGATGCATTCTGGGTTGACAAGGGGGGTCTTTGAATGAATCTCTATCACTTGGTGGAAGTCCTAGGCCACAGTTGCTTCGTATTCTGGTGGAATATAGGTATATATATTTTGTTGTTCCTCTTCCAAATGGTATATAATATGGAATCATGTAATCTGGGCATTCGAAAATTAAGTGGGCCTTTAAATTTGGAGGTTTAAATGAGATATACGTCCGTTTAATTGTAAATAAAAAAACACATCAATCTACATGTATGTATTCAGAGACCTGAGTTATTATTGTCATTCAAATCTTGTTGGAAATATCAAGATTCTCCATCTTTGATTCACATTTAGTATTGTTACACAAGTACCAACAGTTGGATTTGGAAAAAAATCAGAACGACCTGTGGCACCAGGTGGCACAGAACATAATAAGTGAAAATACTTACACCATTAAACAGAAATGATTGAACACATTTTATCAGACGAAATCCAGGTTATCACATAATATGTTCATTTAAATAACCGAAAACACATTTTTTCTAATAATTTTTTTCTTCAAATGGATCCACGACAGAACGTGTTTTTCATTTGCTTCGCAATGCAATCAATAGCCATGGAGCATTAAATCGCCGCAAAATGGCGGCCGGTTGTTACGTGGATACATGCATGATAATTGAGAAGGTTCTGTTTTGGTATCAGCGTACCAGCGGCCCCTTAATCTTATTGTTAATCCCAGATATTGAATAGCATTATGGGCTATATACATATCGGATTTACACCGAGTCAAATCTCATAAATCATACGTGTATATCAATACATTTGTCCTTTGTTTTCTGAATAATATACCGTATGGTCACATTGCACATTATGAAGAACACAGTTGGCGTAATTTCAACAAATTTATGTCAACATATACGTACGTTGTAATATGTCCCGAACCGAGGTTTTGCAGGTAGTGGATACATGACTGTATCACCATTATAGGCTTAAATACAAGGTATTCCGGTAAAGGGCCCAAAATAATTTGGGGCGGTCTCAGGGCACGTATGTCTGGGTGGGTGGGTGGACGATGGAAAACAAATTTGGATGCGGGGGTGGGTGGGTCACAACAAGGGTCGAAAGTAAAAAATCAGCATACGAGCCTGAAAATTTTCCGTCCCCCCCCCCCCCTGTAAATACAAGGTATTCCGGTAAAGGGCCCAAAATAATTTGGGGCGGTCTGGCGGATTTTCATTTCATTTTTATTTTGCAAAATACCTTGCTAACTGGAATAATAAACCCCATGAACTCAGAAATTCAATAATAATATCCGTTTAAATGAAATGCATAAGACACAACACGTGAGGGTTTAACTTTGTAAATGTAATGTAAAGATTAACAATAATGATTAACGAAAACATAATTTCAGTGACGAAAAAGGGCAAATTCCAAGTAAATTAGTTTGGGCGCGGCATATGAGGGGGGATGGGGTGTGTTGTGGGGGGGGGGGGGCTTGTGTCTGGAAAAAATCCCAGGATACAAGGTTTAAAGATTCGTCAAGTTTGAGCTATTGTCGTAGGTATTGTCCATCGTCAGTCCGTCAACAATGTTCGTTAGCTCACCGTACAGGTCACATCTCTTATCCGATCGTCACCAAACTTCATATGAATCTTCGGGGGTGACCTCTAGATGGAAGATTCCTTATTTGACTGAAATTCGTTTAAAAACATGGGCGCCAGCAGCCATCTTGGATTTTAAATTTGAATCCGTCGACACATGCACCCTGCAGTCCGCATTTATTGGAGAATTGTTTTGAAACTTTACAGGCTTGTTTGGGATAAACTTCACATGTAGATGGGTGCAATTGAATTTGAACGATTTTAGATGAAAAATATGGCCGCCGGCAGCCATCTTGGATTTTACTCTTTGCATCACTAAATCCTTTAGCACACTGTACATACCACATCCATCATCCAATCGTCACCAAACTTCACATTCCTTGGATCATCGGGTGACCTCTACATGGGAGCCCCCCCCCCCCCGAAATTCGTTTAAAAAACAAATGGCTGCCAGTCGCCATCCTGTATTTTACTCTGTGTATGACTAAATCCTTTAGCACACCCAACAGGTCACATCTCTCATCCGATCGTCACGAGAAGTCATCAATTTTCGAGGTGACCTCCAGATGGGAGACGCACTTTTTGATCCCGAAATTCGTGGGGGGAAAAAATATGGCCGCCAATAGCCATCTTGGATGTCAAATTTGAATGCATTGTCACAGTA
>CP136067.1:35326281-35481753 GCA_032622095.1 Siphonodentalium dalli
AAAATCACGATTGTACCACAAAGCAACCAACAAATTCTGGGAATAGAGACCGTTCACATGATACCATGGATATCATCATGATATTTACAAATATTTTATCATCTTTATGCTGACAACACCCAGCTATATATAACATTCAGTTTGAAGGATGCGATGGATAAATCAACTGTCGTGTCACAAATGGAATCTTGTGTGCACGATATACGTCATTGGATGAGGTCATTTCGGCTCAAAATGAATTAATCCAAGATAGAGATAGTTCTATTCCGACAACAATGGTTCAAATTTTGTCAAAATCGAATCACGATTGTAACACAAATCAACCAAAAATTATGGGAATAGAGACCACATTTTAAGAAACCATTGACATTGAAATGGCTCTTGCAACACCTTATCCCACAGCCGATGATATTTTGAGGACACAAATAAAATGTTCATGTATCAACAATTATCACTATTTAAAATCATTTGTCATGATTTCAGTTTTTTGCCTTTGATCACAGACACAATTTCTTCTTTGTCCAATGTTTCATATTTAATGAGGGCCTGTGTCAGTGCTGTGTGTTCCTTTATGTGTCCCTTGATGATAGCCTTCGCCCGCTCATACGATTCCTGAAAAAATTAAGCAATTAATTTAGTTAACCCCTTCATGATGGGAGCTGTGTTGGGGCAGCATTAAATATCCTGTTCCAGTGCATTCTCTTATATATGCAAGTCTCCCATTTGGGAGCATCACATATATAAGAGAATGCACTGGCTTTACAAGGTCAAGGTAAATATTGTTAGGTCTATTTGTTCTCTAATATATGTGAGACTCGCATATATTTTGGAGAATGCATTGGCAAAGGGTTTTCGCAAAATTTCAGGAAGCTCCAGTCATGGAAGGGTTAAGAAGGAAACAATATATGTCAAGATAATCTGTTATTGCTAGATGGAGTGTTTTCAATGTCAAATTTCAGTTAACAGAGCATAGCTACGCAAATCTTGAAATAGTGTTTCTGTCATTTGCAGAATGAGGTCCCTTGAAGGTTAATTTAGTGATGCTATCCCATACAGCAGGCTAGCATCACTAAATTTACCTCATTCTGCTTAGGCCTCATCTTCTGAGAAGTATCTATAGTCTCAAATTAACATTGTTTTTAGTTACATTTCTCTTCTTTTCTGTTTCTATATCCCCTAATTTGCAGAAGATAAAATGCATAATCAAGGTGACTAATGGGTGAACATAAACAAATTTAACTGGGGAAACTTCAATCTGATCCTAGGTCTCCCATAGCAGTTGAAGCCTCGGTAGAATGAGGTCCATTTGGTTGAATTTGGTGATGCTAGCTCACTGTGCAGGGTACCATCACTAAATTCACCCTCTGGGGACCTCTTTCTGCAAATGTCCGGCACCTTATTTTCGGGGCTGATTGCCACATATTAATTTATTTCATTAATTATTACTGAAAATATCACATCAAAGCCATTTTCAATGAATGGACTTTTGACTGGTTTCTAAAGTTTTGTTTTCATTCCCTGCCCAAAAGATTATCATTTTCAGAGCTTTGAAGGCCCCGGCACAAAAACAGCATGGGTGGAATGGATGGGTACCAGCCTAGAGGTTTGGGAGAAGTCACTTCTCCCTGTTTGTTTACTAGGGAGAAGTGGACTGTTATCAGGGAGACGTAACAATAGCTGAAGTTCAGTTTACACCCTAACATCACCCTTCTATGATCCAATAAGTATCATCTAACACAAGAGCCCATTTAAAAGACCATTGTAGTGAGTAAGAACGCCATTATAATCAGTAAATATACTATAAATGTGCTGTTGGGATATATTCATAGTGGTAAAAAAATCTGAGTCTGAGTCTCCCATAGCAGATGAGGCTATGCAGAATGAGGTCCGCAGAGGAGCATCACTAAATTCATCCTCTGGGGACCTCATTCTGCAAATGTCCGGCACCATATTTTCAGGCCTCGTAGAAATCGTACCTGCAGAATCCTTTTAATCTCGCTGTCGATTTCATCCTGGGTAACTGGACTCAGAGACTGTTTCGACTTCTCACTAAAAACTCTCACTCCAACCTGAAAATTATGAAATTGAATTGTTAAAAGAATCGCTAGGGCTTGGCAAAATATTCCAGTGGTAATTCCAACAAAGGGCCATAACTCTGGTGAAAATTGGTGCACCCAAATTCAAACTTGATCTGCATTTTTGGCAACTAAGCTCACATACTAAATTTCATTCCATTCAGTTCAGACTTAGTAAAGTTATCATCCAAAAACGAAAAAAGGCAAACAGATGGACAGACGGACCAATAACATATTAAGTCCCGTTTTTTAACAACAGGCATATAAAAACTCTTACATCATTCAGACAATTTCAGTGCTGATATTCTACCCAAACAAACTTTAATTCCATTCTGAAGAATAAATGTAGGTACTCCATTATGTATGTTAACCTTCATTCCATTCAATCCATATATTTATTAAAGGCCTATTTAATTTTCGAACCCCAGATCATTTTATATAAAATATATGCCATACAAAATACCATTTGAAAGGGGAAGCTCCAAAACATTGCATTATCAACTTATTCGATGTAATAAACTGTGAACATGTTGTTTTTGTTGAAATATCAACTTGTATTCTGTGCTAAAGTTTCATTATTTTCAATGGAAGGGGAATAATACTATATCTTAAGATATAGAGTTGTTCCCCTTCCATTGAAAATACATTTTTAGTTTGAATTCTGTTGCATTCTGGGAGCCATAACGGGGGAAATCTTTCTATGATTTCAGCTTTTTTCTATTTCTCTGTGGGTATCGTTTGAGACACAGACATTTCAAATGGTGATGCATTGTAGTATTTTAAAGTGATGTGAAACACTGCGGTGTGGTGATAAAATAAAAATGGAGAATAATCTTGTTCAAAGTAGTTATTTTTACGAATATTGACAACACACACCGTCATTCTTATATATGAATTAAATGCAGTGACTGCCGATGGCGAAATCGTTTTTGTTAGTTTATCGCCGATAGAAGTGTCCCGATTCGATTAGAAAATATTTACAATTTAGCGTAGTTCGGACAATGTTTTCTATGGAGTGGTACGGTCGATAAGCTTGAGATTTTCGGTGACGTTAGTAGAATGCTATATTCTTCCAGTTGGCATAGCACCTGAATACTAACTTATCAGTTTCATTCACCCGAACAAGTTCATAATATGTCTTTAATCATATTTTATGGCATAGATTGTTATTAAAACTGTATATCAAGGCACTATATGGTGACGCGAAAATTAAGTGGGCCTTTAATACAAATGTTCCGGTTCTGAGTTTATCTTTTGATTGTCGTTCGAGATTCAAATAGCAAAAGAAACTACAAACTGAAAATCTTGAGTGATGTTGAAAGTTAATTCCATTAAATACGCTTGACCTGAAGTTTATGGTGTAAGATTTATCAGTACTAATGTGTTTATAAGATGTTTGATACAACTGATGATAATTTGTTCAGATTGTTCACATATTTTTTAAATGTTTTCTCATCCAGGTTTGGAGATGGAGAAGCTTGCTTCAAATGGTGATGAATTATATATAGTATTTTAATCATATTTTATGGCATCGATTGTTATTAAAACCGTATATCAAGGCACTATATGATGACGCGAAAATTAAGTGGGCCTTTAAGGAACTGAAACATACTGGAGAAAGTGATTTTCACTCAATTAAATAAAAAGCAATTGAATGTTTCAAATGAAAATGGTACATGAAGATAAACAGAGAGGTGAGGTGATACAGTTCCCACAATTATTTAGAACTTACTTTTTCTGACATTCCATACTGTTTAACCATTGCTGTGGCAATTTCTGTTGCCTTCTGGAAGTCGTTCATTGCACCTAAGGACAGAATATAAGGCATAATAATTATGAAGAAATCTGCATCTGATCAATCAATTTGATTATATATTATTGAAAATCAAGTCATTAGCAATTTGTTAGGCTATGCAAAGCCAGCTTGAGTTTAGTGTGCCTGTCATTTGCAGTATGCGGCGGGATAGCTTCACTAAATTCACCCTCTGGGGACCTCATTCTGCAAATGACAGGCACCTTATTCTTAGGCCTGCATGCGTGCGTGATTATTAATTAAATACGCAAACCAGGCATTCCTCTCCTACAACGGCTAGCTACGGATTAATTTCAGCTGCCATTGGCCATTATTTCCCAAACAAATGTGCATAAGAAGTTAGGTGATCCATTACATGTTAATTATTTCATAAAAAATCACCAATAAAGTGTCATTGACACATTTTTAATTGAGATTGCAGACATCAAGTGCTTAAGGAGGCACACCATTCATGAATTATAAAAAAAAAAAATCTAAATTTCAAACTATCAATTTCAAGGGGAAAATTATTATCCTCTATAACCAATGTACACAACACTTGTTCAGCCTCACGATATGAGAGATAAGTTCTAATTTTCAAGGCTGGTCATTGGAGAGTATGACAGGAAATATTTGCAACAAACGCATTGAATTATCTAGATTATGAACCCAAAAGGGTATGCGCTCAGTTTACTATCTGAAATCGTGTATGTCTGCGAGAAAATAAATAAAACATTTTTCACTGCATATTTTAGTTTTTTTTTTGGTGGTATTTTTATGTCGTGTGAAGGACCACAACAACATAAAGCAACATAAATATTATTCAACCATGTTTGCAATAATCTGACAGACAAACACTCAATACTGATTCAACTTTTCAGACATTATGTTGTTTTATGGTGACTTTTCGTCCAAAAAAATATATACTTTTATAACAGTGAGAGAATCCATTTAGTATAGAAAGGGTTTAAATAAGCATGTCTATCTGCAATGTAATCTATTGATATACCTGAAGTAATTTTGTCGCTTCCGAAGCAGACTTCCTCAGCGACCCTTCCTCCCATACTCACATCCATCTCAGCTTTCATTTTCGACAAAGTCCAGTGGTGCATCTCTTTGTCATCCATAAAGGCAGTCTATAAATAGAAGTGACATAATCATCAAGCCTCAAATTATACCCTATAATATATCATAAGGTCGTCTGTTGAACTTATTATCTGAACATTTCCTACCAACTTGGATTCTTCTGCACTTGTATTATGTTTTTGTATTTGTCTTCTGTAAACCCCTCCAAATGAATGATAGACTATTCCAATGTATACTTTTATTTTATTTAGTAAAGAAAGGTGGAGCTCCCTGAAATTTTGCGAAAACACTGTGCCAATACATTCTCTTATATAAATACTTAACCATTCAATGATGAGAACTGTGTTGGTGCAGCATTAAAGATCCTATACCAGTGCATTCTCTTATATTTGTGAGTCCCCAATAGGGAGCCTCGCATATATAAGAGAATGCACTGGCTGTCAAGGTCAATATTGTTAAGCCAATGTATTGGCACAGGGTTTTCGCAAAATTTCAGGAAGCTCCAGTCAAGGAAGGGTAAAAGCCACACAAAGTTCCCATTTTCAGGCCCTTGTGACGAAACCCTGAGTGTGCAACCTTTTTAATCGCATTTTATATGTTGGGAAAAACTATAATCAGTACGAAAAAATTGCGCTATGTTTTTATACAAACTTGCTCCAAACTGAGATCGAACATACCCATTTCCAGATTCAAATTTCCGATTTATACATGAACATTGTTATGAATTGTATCTGCAAACTCAGTTAACCCCTTCAGTGCCAAGTCCGATTTTTGTATCAACCCATATTTCCTTGATAATTTTTCAAATTTATTGATTATAATAATGTGATACATTGATGGAAAGAGCTCTTAGAGCTCAATGATACTTTATTCGGTGATTTTTCACATCCATTTCAGCTTTCATTTTAGACAAAGTCCAGAGGTACATCTCTTTGTCATCCATGAAGGCAGTCTATAAATAGAAGTGATAAAGTGACATAATTTGTCGCTTAAATGGCAGAGATGCTCAAATCCCCTTCATGGACATAAATAGTTTAAGCGATGGCACTAGGTACATATTCTATATTTAATTGACAGTGATCAATAATATAAATGTTACTCACATGACCGAGTGACATTCCTCTGGGTATAATTGTAACTTTGTGTAGTGGCGTCGCATCCTGTGTGCGTAACGCGACTACAGTATGTCCAGCTTCATGGCACGCAGTGATTTTGTTTGACTCCGCATCAATAATCTTGTGCTTTCTGGCCGGTCCTAAATGTAGAGAATTAAAACTATCTTTGTGTGAGAGGTCAAGATGAAAACCAAGGCACCGTCACAATGCGTTCAAGAGATGCCCCACTTTCCAAGTTCCGTGAGCCGTAAAATGTCCCAATTTTGATTGTATTATATAAAGATCTGCGTTGGTTATAACTTCACCACATTTTGGGCCTCAATCCACGTAAACAATACCACATGGTCAGCTTTCCAAGCTAGTGTCTGGCTTATGTCGGGAAATCTCCTGGCACAACAAATTGTTATGTGCTTGACTATTTCTTCCAAAGATTTACCATGAATGTAGGAACAAAAATTGTTAGTTCTACTGTTATTCACGACATTCGCTATTTTCTACAACCTGTCAGTTGAGTTAGTATCAGCTGCTCTCATTTTAAATTACGCATTGGAGTTGCTTACGTCATGCTTTAGTTCATTAACTTGAGGTTAAAGAAACACACTCTGTTTCAGTTTGCTTTCTGTACAAAGCTTCAATGATCCTGCTTCTTGTCTCAGCTGCAAGGAAATGGCTACTTTTCAGTGACAAAAATCCAAATTTTCTCCTGACAGGGAAAATCATGGTCACCCCGTTGCATTATGTGTTTCCCAGAACAGAATCATTTGGAAATCGTGAAAAAATACCATGACAATTACACGAGATGAAGATGTTTGTCTACATTTGTGATGACACATGCTTGAGAATTCCAGTTCAAACCAGGCATCACCCCATATAAGGAATTCGAGGTGTAGAAAATAATTAGATTTCTCAAACCAAAATCTAATAGCATTGAGATTTGAAGGATGGTTTCCTCGACTCAAAATAAAATATTTTTCACCCCGAAGCCAAAGAAATAGTAATTTAGGGATGTGTTAAATCAGATGGAATAGTAATTTGGAGTGTTAAATCGGAAGTAGTAATTGGGGGGGGGGGTAGGCATTCAATCTGACAGTGTTCCTTTAATTTATGGGCATTAAATCAAACAGGGCATCTTTAAAAGAATCCATTAAAATAATTCATACCCATTAAAACTTTATCCCGAGCATAATCAAGATGCGCCATGGTTACGAGATCATCTCCATCCATTGCAGCTTTCAAAGCGGCCTGGTTACTCATGTTCTCTAGGTCAGAACCTAAATAAAATTAATGATTCATAAAACTGACAATTTATTTAAAAAAATGCAGTCATGTTATTGGCTGTCAGTTTATGGCACGAGCAGGTCTTGAAATAGTGTGTCTGTCATTTGCAGAATGAGGTCCCCAGAGGGTGAATTTAGTGATGCTACCCCGCATAGCGGGCTAGCATCACCAAATTCACCCTCTGGGAACCTCATTCTGCTGAGTTGTAAGCAGAATGAGGTCCCCAGAGGGTGAATTTGGTGATGCTAGCCCGCTATGCGGGGTAGCATCACTAAATTCACCCTCTGGGGACCTCATTCTGCAAATGACAGACACTATTTCAAGGCTTGCCTAAGGATGGCATGAGTCCCTAAGTTTTCTTCTAGGGCTTGAAGGAATGGTACCCCTATAGCCGCAGAGTTTATCAACAAACTGTGCTTGATCTTATATAAGTGAGGGTGGCAAATTTTCACTGCAACGTGTGTTGTAAGTGGGTGTGGCACTTTTTCAGTGCAGCGAGTGTTATAAGTGGGCGTGGCACAATTTTAGTGCAGCGTGTGTTATAAGTGGGCGTGGCACTTGTTCAGTGCAGCGTGTATTATAAGTGAGCGTGGCAAATTTTCACTGCAGCGTGTGTTGTAAGTGGGTGTTCAGTGCAGCGAGCGTTATAAGTGGGCGTGGCAATTTTTAAGGGCAGCGCGTGTTATAAGTGGGCGTGGCACTTTTTAAGTGCAACGTGTGTTATAAGTGGGTTTGGCACATTTTCAGTGCATCGAGTGTTATAAGTGGGCGTGGCACCATTTTAGTGCAGATTGTGATATAAGTGGGCGTGGCATTATTCTACTACAGCGTGTGTTGTAAGTGGGCGTGGCAATTTTTAAGGACAGCGCGTGTTATAAGTGGGCGTGACACTTTTTAAGTGCAACGTGTGTTATAAGTGGGTGTGGCACCTTTTCAGTGCAGCGAGTGTTATAAGTGGGCGTGACACTTTTTAAGTGCAGCGTGTGTTATAAGTGGGCATGGCAATTTTTTAAGGGCAGCGCGTGTTATAAGTGGGCGTGGCACTTTTTAAGTGCAACGTGTGTTATAAGTGGGTGTGGCACCTTTTCAGTGCATCGAGTGTTATAAGTGGGCGTGGCACCATTTTAGTGCAGATTGTGATATAAGTGGGCGTGGCACTATTCTACTACAGCGTGTGTTGTAAGTGGGCGTGGCATTTTTTCAGTGCAGCGTGTGTTATAAGTGGGCGTGGTACTTGTTCAGTGCAGCGTGTATTATAAGTGAGCGTGGCAAATTTTCACTGCAGCGTGTGTTGTAAGTGGGTGTGGCACTTTTTCAGTGCAGCGAGCGTTAAAAATGGGCGTGGCACTATTTTACTACAGCGTGTGTTGTATGTGGGCGTGGCACTTTTTCAGTGCAGCGTGTGTTATAAGTGGGCGTGGCACTTTTTCAATGCAGCGTGTGTTATAAGTGGGCGTGGCACTTTTTCAGTGCAGCTTGTGTTACAAGTGGGCGTGACACTTTTCAGTGCAGCGAGTGTTATAAGTGGGCGTGGCACTATTCTACTACAGCGTGTGTTGTAAGTGGGCGTGGCATTTTTTCAGTGCAGCGTGTGTTATAAGTGGGCGTGGCACTTGTTCAGTGCAGCGTGTATTATAATTGAGCGTGGCAAATTTTCACTGCAGCGTGTGTTGTAAGTGGGTGTGGCTCTTTTTCAGTGCAGCGAGCGTTATAAATGGGCGTGGCACTATTTTACTACAGCGTGTGTTGTAAGTGGGCGTGGCAATTTTTCAGTGCAGTATGTGTTATAAATGGGCGTGGCACCTTTTCAATGCAGCGTGTGTTATAAGTGGGCGTGGCACTTGTTCAGTGCAGCGTGTATTATAAGTGAGCGTGGCAAATTTTCACTGCAGCGTGTGTTGTAAGTGGGTGTTCAGTGCAGCGAGCGTTATAAGTGGGCGTGGCACTATTTTACTACAGCGTGTGTTGTAAGTGGGCGTGGCACTTTTTCAGTGCAGCGTGTGTTATAAGTGGGCGTGACACTTTTTCAGTGCAGCGTGTGTTATAAGTGGGCGTGACACTTTTTAAGTGCAGCGTGTGTTATAAGTGGGCGTGGCAATTTTTTAAGGGCAGCGCGTGTTATAAGTGGGCGTGGCACTTTTTAAGTGCAACGTGTGTTATAAGTGGGTGTGGCACCTTTTCAGTGCATCGAGTGTTATAAGTGGGCGTGGCACCATTTTAGTGCAGATTGTGATATAAGTGGGCGTGGCACTATTCTACTACAGCGTGTGTTGTAAGTGGGCGTGGCATTTTTTCAGTGCAGCGTGTGTTATAAGTGGGCGTGGCACTTGTTCAGTGCAGCGTGTATTATAATTGAGCGTGGCAAATTTTCACTGCAGCGTGTGTTGTAAGTGGGTGTGGCTCTTTTTCAGTGCAGCGAGCGTTATAAATGGGCGTGGCACTATTTTACTACAGCGTGTGTTGTAAGTGGGCGTGGCAATTTTTCAGTGCAGTATGTGTTATAAATGGGCGTGGCACCTTTTCAATGCAGCGTGTGTTATAAGTGGGCGTGGCACTTGTTCAGTGCAGCGTGTATTATAAGTGAGCGTGGCAAATTTTCACTGCAGCGTGTGTTGTAAGTGGGTGTTCAGTGCAGCGAGCGTTATAAGTGGGCGTGGCACTATTTTACTACAGCGTGTGTTGTAAGTGGGCGTGGCACTTTTTCAGTGCAGCGTGTGTTATAAGTGGGCGTGACACTTTTTCAGTGCAGCGTGTGTTATAAGTGGGCGTGACACTTTTTAAGTGCAGCGTGTGTTATAAGTGGGCGTGGCAATTTTTTAAGGGCAGCGCGTGTTATAAGTGGGCGTGGCACTTTTTAAGTGCAACGTGTGTTATAAGTGGGTGTGGCACCTTTTCAGTGCATCGAGTGTTATAAGTGGGCGTGGCACCATTTTAGTGCAGATTGTGATATAAGTGGGCGTGGCACTATTCTACTACAGCGTGTGTTGTAAGTGGGCGTGGCATTTTTTCAGTGCAGCGTGTGTTATAAGTGGGCGTGGTACTTGTTCAGTGCAGCGTGTATTATAAGTGAGCGTGGCAAATTTTCACTGCAGCGTGTGTTGTAAGTGGGTGTGGCACGTTTTAAGTGCAGCGAGCGTTATAAATGGGCGTGGCACTATTTTACTACAGCGAGTGTTGTAAGTGGGTGTGGCACTTTTTCAGTGCAGCGTGTGTTAAAAATGGGCGTGGCACTTTTTCAGTGCAGCGTGTGTTATAAGTGGGCGTGACACTTTTTAAGTGCAGCGTGTGTTATAAGTAGGCGTGGCAAATTTTAAGGGCAGTGCGTGTTATAAGTGGGCGTGGCACTTTTTAAGTGCAACGTGTGTTATAAGTGGGTGTGGCACCTTTTCAGTGCAGCGAGTGTTATAAGTGGGCGTGGCACCATTTTAGTGCAGATTTTGATATAAGTGGGCGTGACACTATTTTGCTACAGCGTGTGTTATAAGTGGGCGTGACACTTTTTCAGTGCAGCGTGCGTTATAAGTGGGCGTGACACTTTTTCAGTGCAGCGTGGCATGGCAAATTTTCAGTGCAGTGTGTGTTGTAAGTGGGCGTGGCTGTTTTTCAGTGCAGCGTGTGTTATAAGTGGGCGTGGCACTTTTTCAGTGCAGCGTGTGTTATAAGTGGGCGTTATAACACAAGCGGCATTAAAAAAAGTGTCACGCCCACTTATAACACAGGCTGCACTGAGAAAGTGCCACGCCCACTTATAACACACGCTGCAGAAAAAAAAATGCCACACCCACTTATAACACACGCTGATTACAAAAAGTGCCACGCCCACTTATAACAAACGCTGCACTGAAAAAGTGACACGCCCACTTATAACACACGCTGCACTGAAAAAGTGCCACGCCCACTTATAACAAACGCTGCACTTAAAAAGGTGCCACGCCCACTTATAACACACGCAGCACTTGAAAAGTGCCACGCCCACTTATAACACACGCTGCACTGAAAAGGTGCCACGCCCACTTATAACACACGCTGCACTGAAAAAGTGCCAGGCACACTTATAACGCACGCTGCACTGAAAGGTGCCACGCCCACTTATAACACACGCTGCATTGAAAAGTGCCACGCCCACTTGTAACGCGCACTGCACTATAACGTGTCACACCAAAAAAGGTGCCACGCCCACTTATAACACACGCTGCACTGAAAAGTGCCACGCCCACTTATAACACACACTGTACTGAAAAGGGCCACACCCACTTATAACACACGCTGCACTGAAAAAGTGCCACGCCCACTTATAACACACGCTGCACTGAAAAAGAGCCAGGCACACTTATAACGCACGCTGCACTGAAAAGGTGCCACGCCCACTTATAACACACGTTGCACTGAAAAGTGCCACGCCCACTTGTAACGCACACTGCACTATAACGTGTCACACCAAAAAAGGTGCCACGCCCACTTATAACACACGCTGCACTGAAAAGGTGCCACGCCCAATTATAACAAACGCTGCACTTAAAAAGTGCCACGCCCACTTATAACACACGCTGCACTTAAAAAGTGCCACGCCCACTTATAACACACGCTGCACTGAAAATGTGCCACGCCCACTTATAACACACGCTGCACTGAAAAAGTGCCAGGCACACTTATAACGCACGCTACACTGAAAAGGTGCCACGCCCACTTATAACACACGCTGCACTGAAAAGTGCCACGCCCACTTGTAACGCGCACTGCACAATAACGTGTCACACCAAAAAAGGTGCCACGCCCACTTATAACACACGCTGCACTGAAAAAGTGCCACGCCCACTTATAACACACACTGTACTGAAAAGGCCACGCCCACTTATAACACACGCTGCACTGAAAAGGTGCCACGCCCACTTATAACACACGCTGCACTGAAAACGTGCCACGCCCACTTTTAACACTCGCTGCATTAAAAAGATGTCACGCCCACTTATAACACACGCTGCATTAAAAAAGTGTCACGCCCACTTATAACACACCCTGCGCTGAAAAAGTGCCACGCCCACTGATAACACACGCTGCACTGAAAATGTGCCACGCCCACTTATAACACACGCTGCACTGAAAAAGTGCCACGCCCACTTATAACACACGCTGCACTTAAAAAGTGCCACGCCCACTTATAACACACGCTGCACTTAAAAAAATGCCACGCCCACTTATAACACAAGCAGCACTAAAAAAGTGACACGCCCACTTATAACACACGCTGCACTGAAAGAGGGCCACGCCTACTTAAAACACACGCTGCATTGAAAAAGTGCCACGCCCACTTATAACACACGCTGCATTAAAAAGGTGCCACGCCCACTTATAACACATGCTGCACAGAAAAATCGCAACGCCCACTTATAACACACGCTGGACCGAAAAAGTGCCACACCCAGTTATAACACACGCTGCACTTAAAACGTGCCACGCCCACTTATAACACACGCTGCACTTAAAAAGTGCCACGCCTACTTATAACACACGCTGCACTGAAAAAGTGCCACGCCCACTTATAAGGCACGTTGCACTGAAAAGGTGCCACGCCCACTTATAACACACGCTGTAGCAAAATAGTGTCACGCCCACTTATAACGCACACTGCACTAGAACCTGTCGCACCAAAAAAATAAGTCCCACGCCCACTTATAACGCACACAGCACTAAAAAGTGTCACACCAAAAAAAAAAACTCTAAAAAAGTGCCACGCCCACTTATAACGCACACTGCACCAAAACAATTGCCACGCCCACTTATAACGCACGTTGCACTCTAAAAGTGCCACGGCCATTTATAACTAAAAAAGTGCCACGCCCACTTATAACGCACGCTGAAACTTAAAAAGTGCCACTCATCCGTTTGCAGTCTATGGTGACACAACCAAGCCAATCGGTGCGCTCTGTCTCTGGTCTCTTTGCCATCTGGCCACTACACTCTCATTGGCCCCACCCCATATTTTACAGACACTATCCATTTCAGTTGTGCATTTAAAATCTAGATAATAGATATGCAATGTATTCTGCCCAAACTCCGTCCATATTATTTAAAGAAGTCATTTTGAATACACATGGGTGCTAGAACAAACTGGGAACGGCAAAATATTGTGGAACTCTCACAGAGTCCAAAATCACTATAGGTTATGTACAGTACACCAAATGAATAGGTCCATGTGCTTTTTCCATCTTTGGTGACACTCCACAATTTCAACAGGCAGGGCCCCAGCAATAGGGGGGGGGGCATAGATTCATTGAAATTTATCTGGATTATGATCCCAAACCATGTAGACAATATATCTATGCCTGAAATTAGTACAGAATAGGCATTCAGAATTTGATACATAATGCCCACAATATATGGGCTATCAAGAGTTATGGCCCTTGATCTTTGGATCGAAAATGTTATTTTTATTAAAAAAAATGACAAACATATTGATTTTTCATACCCAAGGGGTACGAATACCAGAATTTTTCGAGCATGGTCACCTATGTTGGTTCAAAGGCCTCTGGCTTCCAACATCAACATGAAAAAATATTGACCCAGTATCTAGAGCCACTGTTTCTCAGAAAACGCTACTGCTGTCTATGGGTGGGGTCAAGGTCACTTGCACTTAATTTTGTCATCCGTCTAGAACACCTGCTACAATTACACAAATTCATATCCCACCTTGTATCAATATACATACCACATGAATGGTGCCAGAAAACCACTAGCACTTTATATCTATAAAATCACCCCTACTCATCATTCGAAACTGTGGAGTGTTACCTTTAAATTTAGCGCTTTTGATACTACCTCAATTCCGCACAAAAAATCATCATCAAATTTTCAAACATACCCCCATTAAATGCCAAGTTGATTATTTCACCACCCTGGATCAATATTCATCTAGGTATAATATTCCCATGGTGGCATTGATTTTTTATTTTGGTGACACTCCACAGTTTCTGCAGGGATTGGTGCAAAAATAAGGGGGGGCATCAATTCAATAAAAAATAACTGAAATGTGATCCCACAACACCATATACAATGTATATATACCTGGGTTGAGCACATACTAGGCTTAAAGATCTTGGTACAGAATTGTCATTTTAATGGGGGTAGCAAGAGTTATGCCCCTTGAGTGTGGGCCTGAAAAATGAAATTTTGATTCAAAAATGGCCAAAATAAGCGTATTTCAGGCCCGTGGGACACAAAAACCAGAAAATCTATGGTATAGCCGCCTATGCTGTCGGGAAGAACACTGTTTCCTCACAATAATATCAAAAAATTTCAAACTTCTCACCACTGTAATTTTTTTTTAAATATTTTTCATGCAGATGACAAATTTTAGGTGCTAAAAAGTCACGCTGGTGTCTGGAGCCACTGTTTCGCAGAAATCGCTACTACTTCATACTGGTGGGGTCAAGGTCACCTGAAACAATATTTTTCAAAACTCAAAGACATCCTCTAAAAATCCACAAATTCATAACTAACCTTTTCTCAATAAACATACCACACCCATGGTGACAGAAAACACTGGTACTCTATTCTAAAAAAATTACCCCTACTCATCATTCGAAACTGTGGAGTGTCACCTTTTGTTCAGCATTAATTGTATCCCAATCTTAATAAACCAATCAGCTACCAGTTGTGATTTTATGCTGATTTGAGTGTGGGGTAACAGCGCATCAAGGGGGATAATGTTTATATTTACTGTACTATAACCTTCAGGGCAAAAGACGTAAACAAGTCCACGTGTTTCTCATTTGTTTTCTTAATGGCGAATTCAAGTTACTTTACTAATCTACTTTTTTCGACAATTTGGAAAGTTAGAAACGCAAAAACGCTATTGTTGCAATCAACTGAATATTCATATAATATCATGGAGTTGTGTTAGGACTATACTTTGGACGCTGTTTTCAGAATATTCGATTTGATTGTTTTATAAGGAGGCTTTTAGTTTTATAATTTACAAAAATTTCCCGTACACTCATTTATATGAACCTTGATGAATACGATGTATAGCACAGCGGGCTAGAATCACCAAATTCACACTCTGCCTCTGGGGACCTCATTCTTCATGGCCTCATCTGAAGTTCCCAAATGGTGAATATTGTACACACATTGGGAACCTCGATTATGCAATGTGTCATCTGCCAATTTATTATAATTACGTGTACAGAAGGGTGTTTCTGCTCTTATCTTGGACACCATGGGCAAAAAAACATTGCATTTTCGGTGAAAAGGTTGTCGGCAGTTTCTTAAACCACTAATTAATGTGGTGTCACCTTACATGTGGGAGGCCAAATTCACTTTTAACAATTATTTGCGCTTAAGCGCAATTATTTATGTTTAAGCACAATTATTTGCACTTAAGCATAAAAACATTGTGCTTAAGCATGAATATTTGCGCTTAAGCACAATTATTGTGCCTAAGCACAAATATTTGTTCTTAAGCATAAATAGCTTATTTGTGCTAAAGCTTAATTAAATTATTTGAGCTTAAGCACAATTATTTGCGCATAAGTGCAAATAATTGAGCTTTTTTGCAAATAATTGTGCTTAAGTCATTTTTTTTTAGTTTGAGTGCAAATAATAATTAAAAGTGAATTTGGTCTCCCATACTTACATGAGTAGAATGAGAATTATTTGTGCCAATAATAATAATTACCCATAATCCACTGCCTAATAATCACTCAGGAAATTAAGAAGTTGAATTTCGAGAAAACTTTAGGATGCTCTATCTCTTCCCAACACCACATCTAACTTACAAAAACAACAAAATTCATATGAAACTTGCTATTTTTTGGCATTATTTTACCAGAAAACACAAGAAAAACAAACATGGTGTTGAACATATTTTGGGGTATAAAATAAATATTTTTAGATAGCAACCAATCAACAGATGCTGCTGTCATTAGGAATATTTTGTTCACAAACTGGGACAGAAAATGTTCTATTTTTAGAACAATTTGTATGTTGAATGTTCATGGAAGAGATTGACCATCTTTAATTATCGAATAACTAATGTTATATACCTCTTCGAGACTCGAGAAATTCCAAACATATTTAGTATTCTCCCTCCCCAAGACCAAACAGTTTTAGTATTCCGCCGCAGATCATCATCTAATGATGGAATTTCTTTAGCAGATTTTTTTTTATCAGAATGAATGGGCGAACTCCTCATTTGCTTTTTATCTCGCCCCGTAAGATTTGTTACTTTTTTATAGTTTTGATTTCTGCAATTGGCCTCGGTATCTCCGGCCTTTGTTTCATTATTCTATACATTTTCGTTATGATATATTATAAGCTTGTCTAGTTCATTCGATCGTCATTCTGCTTATTATTGGACGATGTATAGCAAAACTTCTGAGCCCCTTTTGTGATATCACAATTTACTGTGAAAAAATTCAAATATGAACTGTCTTGGATGAATATGTATGTATCTGTTTTGCGTAAACTGCGTGACCAAGACACAAATACAGACTTGTTCCGATCAATAAATAATGATGATTGAAATATATAGTTTTTCGCTTGCCTTGATGATAACTCAACCTTTCCATGACTGTAGCTTCCTGAGGTTTTGCGAAAATCCTGTGCCAATGCATTCTTAGATATATGCGAGTCTCCCATAGGGCGCCTCGCATATATAAGGGAATACATTGGCCTAACAATAATTACCTTGACCTTGTTAGCCAGTGCATGCTATTATACATTGAGGCTCCCTATGGGAGACTCGCATATATAAGAGAATGCACTGGCACAGGATCTTTAATGCTGCACCAGTGTAGCTTCTGTCACCCTCATGAAAGGGTTAATTGGCCAACAGAAGGTTCTCAGGAGTTTAGCTGATAAATCTTGTCCATATGCAGAGGTAGTCATCATTATTCAATGTCTTCACCTCTTGATTCAGTATTATGTGTATGTCATGACTATTGCTCACCTGTTGCTATATTTTGGGCAATTGACCATTTATGGAGCCCCATACAGAGAGAATAATGCACTGATGACTGTCGTCTGCTTGGGTCTGTATGAGGCTCCATACGGGAGTGTTATATAACCCTTTATGGAGCCCCATACAGAGAGAACAATGCACTGATGACTGTCGTCTGCTTGGGTCTGTGAAGCTTCATACGGGAGTGTTAGTTATCTAACCCTTTCATGATGGGAGCTATGCTGGTACAGCACTAAAGATCCTGTGCCAGTGCATTTTCTTATATATGCGAGTCTCCCATAAGTAGCCTCGCATATATAAGAGAATGCACTGGCTTGCAATTCAACATAAATATTGTTAGGCCAATGTATTCTCTTATATATGGCACTCGTATATTTAAGAGAATGCATTGGCACAGGGTTTTCGCAAAATTCCAGGAAGCTCCAGTCATTGAAGGGTTAAGGGCCTTTTACATTTGTATGCGGTGCGAATGGCACCATGAGATTCGCTCGAATCAGGCAGATTCACCTAATTAGAAAACAAATGCAGATGGTGTATAATGTGAGCGAATTTCAAAATTCGCCGAAAACCCTGCTACAGAATTAAGTCGCTGTCCTAATCTGGCAGTGTGGAACTGCATGGCTCATCCTTAAATTCCTGAATGACATGGAATTAATTATTAAATGTCCAGTTTTGTTGGATAAATGGAAATATTAAATTCAGATTACATTGTATTAAAGATTATATATTCTTGACATAAAATTAGATAACCCAATCTGTCCACACCACATGTTATGATACCACATATAAATGTATGCACACAGATTTCTGAGGCGATAGTATCCATTTGAAAACATATCAAGGCTTGGCATCATGCGTGACAACCTTGTGCCAATGCATTCTCTTATATATATGAGAGTCTCCCATAATGGGCCGCACATATATAAGAGAATACATTGGCTAACACAATTTATCTTGACCTTGTAAGCCAGTCCATTCTCTTATATATGTGAGGCTCCCTATGGGAGACTTGCATATATAAGAGAAGGCACTGGCACAGGATCATTAATGCTGCACCAGTTTGCAGTCTCTTTAAAAAGACGACGATAATCCTAACAGATATACGTCTCTAGAAGTGTCCACTAAATTTTATTTCTACAACGATGAGGCATTCCCAACATGACGTAATAAACAATTTCCAAATATTGAGTGCATTCCTGCAATTGTAAATGTTGGTGAGAATCGTATTTAGAAATAGTTATAAATACAACAAGATGCGAAAGAATAATCAGTCACGAATATCGTTGACACTGATAAAAACTCAAAGATGATGTCTGCTATAATTATTGCAATGAGTAAAATGAGTTATGGATATATCACCTGTATTCAGTTTTCCAACAACAGTTGAGTTTGACAACGTGTGGTGAAACTTGTCAACACGTCATTGACCTCTGATATGTGAAGTGATCCGTTATGTCATAAACGAATGAAATCACGTGCGTGCTTCGCCACTTTCCAATGAAATGGAGGGAATCTCATCAATTCAGTAACTGATTATGAATGAGATTTCCAGAGACATAATATTTTTAAAAAAATCGTCGGCTATTTAATGAGACTGACCAGTTTGTTATGCCCCAAGTTTCCACTCGAGCCTGATGGCTCTCTTAACGTTATGCCACAACAAACCTGTCCTGTAATGTTCACCACATTTACACACATGTGTGGTTCTGCTTTTATTACTCACTATGCTATCTATTCGTTAACGCATGTGCCATTAATATAACTTATAAGGTGGGCCAAGTTTCCCTTGATAATCAGTCGTGATAGACTCTGGCTTGTTATATTTAAAATTTCCATAATGTTTTCTTTCTTAAATATGACTTTGCCAGGCCGCCAAAATTAACATATCTTGGAGAAATAACAAATTTCAAAAATCGATATCTGATCACTCTTGAGCTTTGATGGGTGGATTCCTCAACTCAAATCAAATTTTTTTTTACCCCGAAGCCAAAGAAATTGTAAATTGGGAGCGTTAATTCGGTTTATGCATCTTTAAGGCATTACCTGCATTGCAACTATAATTTCAATTGATATGAGCACGAAAATTCGAGAATATAATGGACTTCCAAGAAAAAAGAATTACTGTAATCATGTACTTCCTATATTTTGTGAAGAAAAAAAAGTTATTTTGTTGGTATATTGTTATCACCTCTTGTGCAATCGTTTTGCAATGAGTGGATGTGAATCACCCTTGGTTACGTGGCCCTCCTAATTTGCTATGATGTTTGTTGGTACTGCTGGGAAAACCCTGTGCCAATGCATTCTCTTATATATTTGTATGCCAGTGCATTCTCTTATATATATATAAGAAAATACATTGGCCTAATAATATTTACCATGACCCGATAAGCCAGTGCATTCTCTTATATATACAATGCTCCCTGTCGGAGACTTGGATATATAAGAGAATGCACTGGCACAGGAACTTTAATGCTGCACCAGTGCAGCTCCCGTCATGAAAGGATAATAACAGTATTTTTTGTAAACTGTATTGGCTTGCTGCACCAACATATCTTGGCTTGCTGCACCAACATATCAATTCAGCAGGATCATCTATCATCATAGTAAATTAGCAGATCCACTTAACGATGGATGAGGGTGGTGCTAGCACTCAGATCCACTTAACGATGGATGAGGGTGGTGCTAGCACTCAGATCCACTTAACGATGGATGAGGGTGATGCTAGCACTCAGATCCACTTAACGATGGATGAGGGTGGTGCTAGCACTCTAATCATTGTTGCAGTATCTGAAGCCCGGCTTGTAATAGATCTGATTTTGGCACTATGTAACAAATTCGAGTGCAATGACATATACATAATCCATACTCTTTACATGATGTCTATTAAACATGCCATGAAGCTACGCCAAGACTTCCTTCTTTATCCCACCAGCCAGGGACATGGCTAGAGGGTCTCCACTACACCCCCCTCCAAAGGTTAGAAAATTTCCAACTGATGACCATATCAGACTAAAAGTTTAACCAAAAGAAGAAAAATATGCTACTGTTTGACTACATACAAGAAATTCCCCACGAATTACTGGTTGGAATATCCAGCAATGAAAACAACTCATTGATTAACCAGTGTGCTATATTCAATTTGATTGGTCGAGAGCTACACAAGATAAAACCGTATTGTGGGGTCAACATCGAACCCCATGATATTTCTGGGAACCACACAGAAATTTTTCAGTTTCGTGTAGCTGTTTCGATTCCTAAATATCATTGTCGCTTATATCACCACAACTTTCCGTGTTGTGTATTTATCAAAGGAGAGGACTAATTTCAGTATCAATCCATGAATCATGAGTCAAGAGTGTTTTCTATATTAATTTTGTTAATACTTGTGACAATTTAATCGGTGTTCAGTTATTTAGTGACATCTGTTGAGTTTATTCTTTATATAGTTAAAAATTAACAAATACTGAAATATTAGGTTCAAATTTGCCCAATTCATTTCTAAGGTGGGGGGAGGATATGTTTAGTTGAATCTACTGTTATGGTCAATAAATAAAATCATCACTGTCTGTTCACGTAGTATGGGTTTTATCTGCCCTCCGCTAGATGCACCCCATTCGGCCTCATTGGATACCGCTGACTTCGGGTAGGTAAAAACCTGTACTGCGTGAACCGACATGGGGTAACTTATAGTATGTGGTGTAAAATTTCCAACTAATGTTGCGCCAGGCATGAAATTACCAACTGGTGAAAATTTTGATCAAAGTTAGGGGGTGAAAAACCACTCCTCCTCACCAGTAGACCCTCCATGTATTGTTTTTTGTTTGCGACGCCGTCTACATTGATCTTTACCCCGATGTGCCCCTCCTGGGTTATAAAACAATTTTTTTAAATTTGATCGGACTGATTCTTTTATTTCCATTATACACAAAAATTATACATCACAGTTCAATCTAAAAGAATTAACATGTGTTCATTTCTGTGGAAGAAAATCATCAGAGTTCAATCGCATCATAAGAAACGACAAACATTATTTCGGAAGTCCCTGTCTGTTGGTTTATTGTTTTGAGTTCGGTAGGGAGAAATTAAAAAAAATATTCCCAGAAAATGTAATTTTTTTGCCGTTTCATCATTATTTGAACAAGAATAAATGATGAAATCATGAGATGGTTAGACTGCCTACAGTTTTCAGTAAAATTGACACGTTCTGAATTTTCTTTAAATGTTAACTATCGACATAATAAAAAAGATAAAGTGTTCATCGTTACTAATACTGCCAAGTTCAATAATAGGCACCTAGGATTAGGACCATGTGTAGGTAAATGTAAATGTTCAACATATTGCACTTGGGCGGAAAGTGTTGTCTTGGTAGGTTGTACAGAGTTATCTATCTTGGAAAGGCGCTCTAACCTGTAATATAACCAGGCCTGAAAATAAGGTGGCTGTCATGAATGAGGTCCCCAGAGGGTGAATTTAGTGACATTATATCCTGCATAGTGGGCTAGTATCACTAAATTCACCATCTATAGAAACTTAGATTCTATTTCTTTTATAGTTTAATTTCTCTATAGCCCCAAATTGCCAGACGACACATTACATAATGGAGGTTCCCAATGGGTGTACATCACAATATTCACCATTTGGGAACTTCAATCTGAGTCTATGTCTCCCATAGCAGATGAGGCCATGCCGAGGTCCCCAGAGGATGGATTTGGTGATGCTAGCCCACATTGCGGGGTAGCATCACTAAATTCACCCTCTGGAAACCTCATTCTGCAAATGTCCAGCACCATATTTTGAGGCTTGTGTGGTGTCATCCCAAACAGCTAGCAAATATCAATCAACTAATGAAATGTGATCTGTGGAAGCGTAAAAACAGCATACAAACAAGAGGGTGAAGTTGGTGAGGCTCGCCTGCTGTGCAGGATAGCGTCACTAAATTCACCCTCTGGAGACGTCATTCTGCAAATCACAGACACACTAAACTCAGGCCTGGATATAACCCCCTGCGCCTTTCCACGCACATTTTATTTAATAGTTCCCATTGATTTTCATTGATACACAGCTATGGAAGATTTGTATATTACTCTATTGTTTGTATACTTTAATCAAAACATATATTAACAACAGGTGTGCACTCGAGTGCTAGTATACCCCCACTGTGGCAAATTCAACCCACATTATCCGTAAACTCAACAAAAAAGATTTTTAACTTTAAAGAAAAATTCGGACTAATAATATCGATATGGTGTCACAAGAAGCTTGTACAGAAAAAATTATTCAAATTGGTTCATATTTGTTAAAGTTATTAAGTCAGACAGAATTTTCTAAGTCAAAATAGGTCGAAAATGAAGTGTAATATTACGAAAAACAGTCTGAGCCAATCCCTAGCCGCATCATGTAGAGAGGGTATTGTGAGAAGCATGTATACCAAAAATTATTGAAATCGGTTCATATTTGTTAAAGTTATTAAGTCGGACAGAATTTTCTAAGTCAAAATAAGTCGAAAAAGAGGCGTAACTTGAAAAATAAAGGTCGGACCGAACCGCAATTAGCATCATGCGGAGAGACTGTCCTAAGGAGATTGCATACATAAAATTATTGAAATCGGTTCATAGTTGTTCGAGTTATGAGGTCGGACGGACACACGGAGGGAGAAAGCGTGACGGACAGACGGACGGACAGACGCAGTCAATCCAGTATACCCCACATTTTCTTCGAAAGTGGGGGTATAATGATGAGATACGACTGCAAGGAATAACCATATATACAATTAAACTAAATGGTTATCTCATAGGCGAACGTGTTTCCAGGATAGATAACTCTGCAATACTTATGAAGACAGCAATTTATGCTGCACTTGGATCAAGGGGAGAGTAGATGTGTGGGGTAAATATATCGGCAATCATGTCGTACAGGTTAGCAATAACAACACTCAAGTTGACCGAGTAAGGTTATCAGCTCACATGGTATCCTTATGTCAATAACTCTCATCTCATGCAATAATATCAAATCCCTCCCCGACTTGAGTGTTGTTCGCTATATGTGTTTATCTATGTGAGAGGATACCATCACATAACATCACTGTCAATATTTATAAAATATAATTACCATGTAGGGTAACAAATTCAAGTATTGAACGGAAAATTTGAGGGATATCAGGAGCAACTTAGCACCACTAACCGGAAGAGGGTGAATAGTACAGACTTAACCCTTCTATACTAAATACTCATTGATGAGTAGTTATACCACAGGAAATGTTCAGATAATAAGTTTAACCCTTCTATACTAAATACTCATTGATGAGTAGTTATACCACAGGAAATGTTCAGATAATAAGTTTAACCCTCTCTATATTAAATACTCATTGACGAGTAGTTATACCACAGGAAATGTTCAGATAATAAGTTTAACCCTTCTATACTAAATACTCATTGATGAGTAGTTATCCCACAGGAAATGTTCAGATAATAAGTTTAACCCTTTCTGTACTAAATACTCATTGATGAGTAGTTATCCCACATAAAATGTTCAGATAATAAGTTTAACCCTTTCGATACTAAAGCATCATTGATGAGTAGTTATCCCATAGGAAATATTCAAATAATAAGTTCAATAGGTCGATATTGAACTTATTATCTGAACATTTACCACCAATGAATAGGATTCCTTCTGCACTTTCTATTGTCTGTCATCTGCTCACATTTCCTGAACATCCCTCCAAATGAATAATAGACCTTTCCAATGTATAGTTTTAGGACTGAATGGGAGAATCAATTAAGTTAAAGTTAAAGTTGACTCATCTGCGCATGCGCTAAATTAATATTCTCCTAGTGCCTTTTAGAGGCATTGAAATCAGCAGAAATAGCGATAACATCACTCGCTACTGTTTGAATGTAAGACCTATCAACATGGAGTTGACAATTCGATCGAAAGGCGGAGAGAATGCGGCAAAATGAGGCCACAGAAAGATGGGAGCTGCGCTGGTGCGGCATTAAATGTCCTGTGCCAGTGCATTCTTTTATATATGCGAGTCTCTCATAAGGAGCCTTGCATAAAAAAGAGAATGCACTGGCTTACAATGTCAAGGTAAATATTGTTAGACCAATGCATTCTCTTAGGCCACTGTGCGTTGCATGTGGACTTCCCATATTATCTGTCCATTGGGCATGTTTGAACACATAGGGCATGTTTGAACTGATCATTAGGGCATGACTAATTTTTGAACTCACTGAAACTGAAGAGATTCATGAATAGAAACAATGGTTCAAATTTTGTCAAAATCACGATTGTACCACAAAGCAACCAACAAATTCTGGGAATAGAGACCGTTCACATGATACCATGGATATCATCATGATATTTACAAATATTTTATCATCTTTATGCTGACAACACCCAGCTATATATAACATTCAGTTTGAAGGATGCGATGGATAAATCAACTGTCGTGTCACAAATGGAATCTTGTGTGCACGATATACGTCATTGGATGAGGTCATTTCGGCTCAAAATGAATTAATCCAAGATAGAGATAGTTCTATTCCGACAACAATGGTTCAAATTTTGTCAAAATCGAATCACGATTGTAACACAAATCAACCAAAAATTATGGGAATAGAGACCACATTTTAAGAAACCATTGACATTGAAATGGCTCTTGCAACACCTTATCCCACAGCCGATGATATTTTGAGGACACAAATAAAATGTTCATGTATCAACAATTATCACTATTTAAAATCATTTGTCATGATTTCAGTTTTTTGCCTTTGATCACAGACACAATTTCTTCTTTGTCCAATGTTTCATATTTAATGAGGGCCTGTGTCAGTGCTGTGTGTTCCTTTATGTGTCCCTTGATGATAGCCTTCGCCCGCTCATACGATTCCTGAAAAAATTAAGCAATTAATTTAGTTAACCCCTTCATGATGGGAGCTGTGTTGGGGCAGCATTAAATATCCTGTTCCAGTGCATTCTCTTATATATGCAAGTCTCCCATTTGGGAGCATCACATATATAAGAGAATGCACTGGCTTTACAAGGTCAAGGTAAATATTGTTAGGTCTATTTGTTCTCTAATATATGTGAGACTCGCATATATTTTGGAGAATGCATTGGCAAAGGGTTTTCGCAAAATTTCAGGAAGCTCCAGTCATGGAAGGGTTAAGAAGGAAACAATATATGTCAAGATAATCTGTTATTGCTAGATGGAGTGTTTTCAATGTCAAATTTCAGTTAACAGAGCATAGCTACGCAAATCTTGAAATAGTGTTTCTGTCATTTGCAGAATGAGGTCCCTTGAAGGTTAATTTAGTGATGCTATCCCATACAGCAGGCTAGCATCACTAAATTTACCTCATTCTGCTTAGGCCTCATCTTCTGAGAAGTATCTATAGTCTCAAATTAACATTGTTTTTAGTTACATTTCTCTTCTTTTCTGTTTCTATATCCCCTAATTTGCAGAAGATAAAATGCATAATCAAGGTGACTAATGGGTGAACATAAACAAATTTAACTGGGGAAACTTCAATCTGATCCTAGGTCTCCCATAGCAGTTGAAGCCTCGGTAGAATGAGGTCCATTTGGTTGAATTTGGTGATGCTAGCTCACTGTGCAGGGTACCATCACTAAATTCACCCTCTGGGGACCTCTTTCTGCAAATGTCCGGCACCTTATTTTCGGGGCTGATTGCCACATATTAATTTATTTCATTAATTATTACTGAAAATATCACATCAAAGCCATTTTCAATGAATGGACTTTTGACTGGTTTCTAAAGTTTTGTTTTCATTCCCTGCCCAAAAGATTATCATTTTCAGAGCTTTGAAGGCCCCGGCACAAAAACAGCATGGGTGGAATGGATGGGTACCAGCCTAGAGGTTTGGGAGAAGTCACTTCTCCCTGTTTGTTTACTAGGGAGAAGTGGACTGTTATCAGGGAGACGTAACAATAGCTGAAGTTCAGTTTACACCCTAACATCACCCTTCTATGATCCAATAAGTATCATCTAACACAAGAGCCCATTTAAAAGACCATTGTAGTGAGTAAGAACGCCATTATAATCAGTAAATATACTATAAATGTGCTGTTGGGATATATTCATAGTGGTAAAAAAATCTGAGTCTGAGTCTCCCATAGCAGATGAGGCTATGCAGAATGAGGTCCGCAGAGGAGCATCACTAAATTCATCCTCTGGGGACCTCATTCTGCAAATGTCCGGCACCATATTTTCAGGCCTCGTAGAAATCGTACCTGCAGAATCCTTTTAATCTCGCTGTCGATTTCATCCTGGGTAACTGGACTCAGAGACTGTTTCGACTTCTCACTAAAAACTCTCACTCCAACCTGAAAATTATGAAATTGAATTGTTAAAAGAATCGCTAGGGCTTGGCAAAATATTCCAGTGGTAATTCCAACAAAGGGCCATAACTCTGGTGAAAATTGGTGCACCCAAATTCAAACTTGATCTGCATTTTTGGCAACTAAGCTCACATACTAAATTTCATTCCATTCAGTTCAGACTTAGTAAAGTTATCATCCAAAAACGAAAAAAGGCAAACAGATGGACAGACGGACCAATAACATATTAAGTCCCGTTTTTTAACAACAGGCATATAAAAACTCTTACATCATTCAGACAATTTCAGTGCTGATATTCTACCCAAACAAACTTTAATTCCATTCTGAAGAATAAATGTAGGTACTCCATTATGTATGTTAACCTTCATTCCATTCAATCCATATATTTATTAAAGGCCTATTTAATTTTCGAACCCCAGATCATTTTATATAAAATATATGCCATACAAAATACCATTTGAAAGGGGAAGCTCCAAAACATTGCATTATCAACTTATTCGATGTAATAAACTGTGAACATGTTGTTTTTGTTGAAATATCAACTTGTATTCTGTGCTAAAGTTTCATTATTTTCAATGGAAGGGGAATAATACTATATCTTAAGATATAGAGTTGTTCCCCTTCCATTGAAAATACATTTTTAGTTTGAATTCTGTTGCATTCTGGGAGCCATAACGGGGGAAATCTTTCTATGATTTCAGCTTTTTTCTATTTCTCTGTGGGTATCGTTTGAGACACAGACATTTCAAATGGTGATGCATTGTAGTATTTTAAAGTGATGTGAAACACTGCGGTGTGGTGATAAAATAAAAATGGAGAATAATCTTGTTCAAAGTAGTTATTTTTACGAATATTGACAACACACACCGTCATTCTTATATATGAATTAAATGCAGTGACTGCCGATGGCGAAATCGTTTTTGTTAGTTTATCGCCGATAGAAGTGTCCCGATTCGATTAGAAAATATTTACAATTTAGCGTAGTTCGGACAATGTTTTCTATGGAGTGGTACGGTCGATAAGCTTGAGATTTTCGGTGACGTTAGTAGAATGCTATATTCTTCCAGTTGGCATAGCACCTGAATACTAACTTATCAGTTTCATTCACCCGAACAAGTTCATAATATGTCTTTAATCATATTTTATGGCATAGATTGTTATTAAAACTGTATATCAAGGCACTATATGGTGACGCGAAAATTAAGTGGGCCTTTAATACAAATGTTCCGGTTCTGAGTTTATCTTTTGATTGTCGTTCGAGATTCAAATAGCAAAAGAAACTACAAACTGAAAATCTTGAGTGATGTTGAAAGTTAATTCCATTAAATACGCTTGACCTGAAGTTTATGGTGTAAGATTTATCAGTACTAATGTGTTTATAAGATGTTTGATACAACTGATGATAATTTGTTCAGATTGTTCACATATTTTTTAAATGTTTTCTCATCCAGGTTTGGAGATGGAGAAGCTTGCTTCAAATGGTGATGAATTATATATAGTATTTTAATCATATTTTATGGCATCGATTGTTATTAAAACCGTATATCAAGGCACTATATGATGACGCGAAAATTAAGTGGGCCTTTAAGGAACTGAAACATACTGGAGAAAGTGATTTTCACTCAATTAAATAAAAAGCAATTGAATGTTTCAAATGAAAATGGTACATGAAGATAAACAGAGAGGTGAGGTGATACAGTTCCCACAATTATTTAGAACTTACTTTTTCTGACATTCCATACTGTTTAACCATTGCTGTGGCAATTTCTGTTGCCTTCTGGAAGTCGTTCATTGCACCTAAGGACAGAATATAAGGCATAATAATTATGAAGAAATCTGCATCTGATCAATCAATTTGATTATATATTATTGAAAATCAAGTCATTAGCAATTTGTTAGGCTATGCAAAGCCAGCTTGAGTTTAGTGTGCCTGTCATTTGCAGTATGCGGCGGGATAGCTTCACTAAATTCACCCTCTGGGGACCTCATTCTGCAAATGACAGGCACCTTATTCTTAGGCCTGCATGCGTGCGTGATTATTAATTAAATACGCAAACCAGGCATTCCTCTCCTACAACGGCTAGCTACGGATTAATTTCAGCTGCCATTGGCCATTATTTCCCAAACAAATGTGCATAAGAAGTTAGGTGATCCATTACATGTTAATTATTTCATAAAAAATCACCAATAAAGTGTCATTGACACATTTTTAATTGAGATTGCAGACATCAAGTGCTTAAGGAGGCACACCATTCATGAATTATAAAAAAAAAAAATCTAAATTTCAAACTATCAATTTCAAGGGGAAAATTATTATCCTCTATAACCAATGTACACAACACTTGTTCAGCCTCACGATATGAGAGATAAGTTCTAATTTTCAAGGCTGGTCATTGGAGAGTATGACAGGAAATATTTGCAACAAACGCATTGAATTATCTAGATTATGAACCCAAAAGGGTATGCGCTCAGTTTACTATCTGAAATCGTGTATGTCTGCGAGAAAATAAATAAAACATTTTTCACTGCATATTTTAGTTTTTTTTTTGGTGGTATTTTTATGTCGTGTGAAGGACCACAACAACATAAAGCAACATAAATATTATTCAACCATGTTTGCAATAATCTGACAGACAAACACTCAATACTGATTCAACTTTTCAGACATTATGTTGTTTTATGGTGACTTTTCGTCCAAAAAAATATATACTTTTATAACAGTGAGAGAATCCATTTAGTATAGAAAGGGTTTAAATAAGCATGTCTATCTGCAATGTAATCTATTGATATACCTGAAGTAATTTTGTCGCTTCCGAAGCAGACTTCCTCAGCGACCCTTCCTCCCATACTCACATCCATCTCAGCTTTCATTTTCGACAAAGTCCAGTGGTGCATCTCTTTGTCATCCATAAAGGCAGTCTATAAATAGAAGTGACATAATCATCAAGCCTCAAATTATACCCTATAATATATCATAAGGTCGTCTGTTGAACTTATTATCTGAACATTTCCTACCAACTTGGATTCTTCTGCACTTGTATTATGTTTTTGTATTTGTCTTCTGTAAACCCCTCCAAATGAATGATAGACTATTCCAATGTATACTTTTATTTTATTTAGTAAAGAAAGGTGGAGCTCCCTGAAATTTTGCGAAAACACTGTGCCAATACATTCTCTTATATAAATACTTAACCATTCAATGATGAGAACTGTGTTGGTGCAGCATTAAAGATCCTATACCAGTGCATTCTCTTATATTTGTGAGTCCCCAATAGGGAGCCTCGCATATATAAGAGAATGCACTGGCTGTCAAGGTCAATATTGTTAAGCCAATGTATTGGCACAGGGTTTTCGCAAAATTTCAGGAAGCTCCAGTCAAGGAAGGGTAAAAGCCACACAAAGTTCCCATTTTCAGGCCCTTGTGACGAAACCCTGAGTGTGCAACCTTTTTAATCGCATTTTATATGTTGGGAAAAACTATAATCAGTACGAAAAAATTGCGCTATGTTTTTATACAAACTTGCTCCAAACTGAGATCGAACATACCCATTTCCAGATTCAAATTTCCGATTTATACATGAACATTGTTATGAATTGTATCTGCAAACTCAGTTAACCCCTTCAGTGCCAAGTCCGATTTTTGTATCAACCCATATTTCCTTGATAATTTTTCAAATTTATTGATTATAATAATGTGATACATTGATGGAAAGAGCTCTTAGAGCTCAATGATACTTTATTCGGTGATTTTTCACATCCATTTCAGCTTTCATTTTAGACAAAGTCCAGAGGTACATCTCTTTGTCATCCATGAAGGCAGTCTATAAATAGAAGTGATAAAGTGACATAATTTGTCGCTTAAATGGCAGAGATGCTCAAATCCCCTTCATGGACATAAATAGTTTAAGCGATGGCACTAGGTACATATTCTATATTTAATTGACAGTGATCAATAATATAAATGTTACTCACATGACCGAGTGACATTCCTCTGGGTATAATTGTAACTTTGTGTAGTGGCGTCGCATCCTGTGTGCGTAACGCGACTACAGTATGTCCAGCTTCATGGCACGCAGTGATTTTGTTTGACTCCGCATCAATAATCTTGTGCTTTCTGGCCGGTCCTAAATGTAGAGAATTAAAACTATCTTTGTGTGAGAGGTCAAGATGAAAACCAAGGCACCGTCACAATGCGTTCAAGAGATGCCCCACTTTCCAAGTTCCGTGAGCCGTAAAATGTCCCAATTTTGATTGTATTATATAAAGATCTGCGTTGGTTATAACTTCACCACATTTTGGGCCTCAATCCACGTAAACAATACCACATGGTCAGCTTTCCAAGCTAGTGTCTGGCTTATGTCGGGAAATCTCCTGGCACAACAAATTGTTATGTGCTTGACTATTTCTTCCAAAGATTTACCATGAATGTAGGAACAAAAATTGTTAGTTCTACTGTTATTCACGACATTCGCTATTTTCTACAACCTGTCAGTTGAGTTAGTATCAGCTGCTCTCATTTTAAATTACGCATTGGAGTTGCTTACGTCATGCTTTAGTTCATTAACTTGAGGTTAAAGAAACACACTCTGTTTCAGTTTGCTTTCTGTACAAAGCTTCAATGATCCTGCTTCTTGTCTCAGCTGCAAGGAAATGGCTACTTTTCAGTGACAAAAATCCAAATTTTCTCCTGACAGGGAAAATCATGGTCACCCCGTTGCATTATGTGTTTCCCAGAACAGAATCATTTGGAAATCGTGAAAAAATACCATGACAATTACACGAGATGAAGATGTTTGTCTACATTTGTGATGACACATGCTTGAGAATTCCAGTTCAAACCAGGCATCACCCCATATAAGGAATTCGAGGTGTAGAAAATAATTAGATTTCTCAAACCAAAATCTAATAGCATTGAGATTTGAAGGATGGTTTCCTCGACTCAAAATAAAATATTTTTCACCCCGAAGCCAAAGAAATAGTAATTTAGGGATGTGTTAAATCAGATGGAATAGTAATTTGGAGTGTTAAATCGGAAGTAGTATTTGGGGGGGGGGGGGTAGGCATTCAATCTGACAGTGTTCCTTTAATTTATGGGCATTAAATCAAACAGGGCATCTTTAAAAGAATCCATTAAAATAATTCATACCCATTAAAACTTTATCCCGAGCATAATCAAGATGCGCCATGGTTACGAGATCATCTCCATCCATTGCAGCTTTCAAAGCGGCCTGGTTACTCATGTTCTCTAGGTCAGAACCTAAATAAAATTAATGATTCATAAAACTGACAATTTATTTAAAAAAATGCAGTCATGTTATTGGCTGTCAGTTTATGGCACGAGCAGGTCTTGAAATAGTGTGTCTGTCATTTGCAGAATGAGGTCCCCAGAGGGTGAATTTAGTGATGCTACCCCGCATAGCGGGCTAGCATCACCAAATTCACCCTCTGGGAACCTCATTCTGCTGAGTTGTAAGCAGAATGAGGTCCCCAGAGGGTGAATTTGGTGATGCTAGCCCGCTATGCGGGGTAGCATCACTAAATTCACCCTCTGGGGACCTCATTCTGCAAATGACAGACACTATTTCAAGGCTTGCCTAAGGATGGCATGAGTCCCTAAGTTTTCTTCTAGGGCTTGAAGGAATGGTACCCCTATAGCCGCAGAGTTTATCAACAAACTGTGCTTGATCTTATATAAGTGAGGGTGGCAAATTTTCACTGCAACGTGTGTTGTAAGTGGGTGTGGCACTTTTTCAGTGCAGCGAGTGTTATAAGTGGGCGTGGCACAATTTTAGTGCAGCGTGTGTTATAAGTGGGCGTGGCACTTGTTCAGTGCAGCGTGTATTATAAGTGAGCGTGGCAAATTTTCACTGCAGCGTGTGTTGTAAGTGGGTGTTCAGTGCAGCGAGCGTTATAAGTGGGCGTGGCAATTTTTAAGGGCAGCGCGTGTTATAAGTGGGCGTGGCACTTTTTAAGTGCAACGTGTGTTATAAGTGGGTTTGGCACATTTTCAGTGCATCGAGTGTTATAAGTGGGCGTGGCACCATTTTAGTGCAGATTGTGATATAAGTGGGCGTGGCATTATTCTACTACAGCGTGTGTTGTAAGTGGGCGTGGCAATTTTTAAGGACAGCGCGTGTTATAAGTGGGCGTGACACTTTTTAAGTGCAACGTGTGTTATAAGTGGGTGTGGCACCTTTTCAGTGCAGCGAGTGTTATAAGTGGGCGTGACACTTTTTAAGTGCAGCGTGTGTTATAAGTGGGCGTGGCAATTTTTTAAGGGCAGCGCGTGTTATAAGTGGGCGTGGCACTTTTTAAGTGCAACGTGTGTTATAAGTGGGTGTGGCACCTTTTCAGTGCATCGAGTGTTATAAGTGGGCGTGGCACCATTTTAGTGCAGATTGTGATATAAGTGGGCGTGGCACTATTCTACTACAGCGTGTGTTGTAAGTGGGCGTGGCATTTTTTCAGTGCAGCGTGTGTTATAAGTGGGCGTGGTACTTGTTCAGTGCAGCGTGTATTATAAGTGAGCGTGGCAAATTTTCACTGCAGCGTGTGTTGTAAGTGGGTGTGGCACTTTTTCAGTGCAGCGAGCGTTAAAAATGGGCGTGGCACTATTTTACTACAGCGTGTGTTGTATGTGGGCGTGGCACTTTTTCAGTGCAGCGTGTGTTATAAGTGGGCGTGGCACTTTTTCAATGCAGCGTGTGTTATAAGTGGGCGTGGCACTTTTTCAGTGCAGCTTGTGTTACAAGTGGGCGTGACACTTTTCAGTGCAGCGAGTGTTATAAGTGGGCGTGGCACTATTCTACTACAGCGTGTGTTGTAAGTGGGCGTGGCATTTTTTCAGTGCAGCGTGTGTTATAAGTGGGCGTGGCACTTGTTCAGTGCAGCGTGTATTATAATTGAGCGTGGCAAATTTTCACTGCAGCGTGTGTTGTAAGTGGGTGTGGCTCTTTTTCAGTGCAGCGAGCGTTATAAATGGGCGTGGCACTATTTTACTACAGCGTGTGTTGTAAGTGGGCGTGGCAATTTTTCAGTGCAGTATGTGTTATAAATGGGCGTGGCACCTTTTCAATGCAGCGTGTGTTATAAGTGGGCGTGGCACTTGTTCAGTGCAGCGTGTATTATAAGTGAGCGTGGCAAATTTTCACTGCAGCGTGTGTTGTAAGTGGGTGTTCAGTGCAGCGAGCGTTATAAGTGGGCGTGGCACTATTTTACTACAGCGTGTGTTGTAAGTGGGCGTGGCACTTTTTCAGTGCAGCGTGTGTTATAAGTGGGCGTGACACTTTTTCAGTGCAGCGTGTGTTATAAGTGGGCGTGACACTTTTTAAGTGCAGCGTGTGTTATAAGTGGGCGTGGCAATTTTTTAAGGGCAGCGCGTGTTATAAGTGGGCGTGGCACTTTTTAAGTGCAACGTGTGTTATAAGTGGGTGTGGCACCTTTTCAGTGCATCGAGTGTTATAAGTGGGCGTGGCACCATTTTAGTGCAGATTGTGATATAAGTGGGCGTGGCACTATTCTACTACAGCGTGTGTTGTAAGTGGGCGTGGCATTTTTTCAGTGCAGCGTGTGTTATAAGTGGGCGTGGCACTTGTTCAGTGCAGCGTGTATTATAATTGAGCGTGGCAAATTTTCACTGCAGCGTGTGTTGTAAGTGGGTGTGGCTCTTTTTCAGTGCAGCGAGCGTTATAAATGGGCGTGGCACTATTTTACTACAGCGTGTGTTGTAAGTGGGCGTGGCAATTTTTCAGTGCAGTATGTGTTATAAATGGGCGTGGCACCTTTTCAATGCAGCGTGTGTTATAAGTGGGCGTGGCACTTGTTCAGTGCAGCGTGTATTATAAGTGAGCGTGGCAAATTTTCACTGCAGCGTGTGTTGTAAGTGGGTGTTCAGTGCAGCGAGCGTTATAAGTGGGCGTGGCACTATTTTACTACAGCGTGTGTTGTAAGTGGGCGTGGCACTTTTTCAGTGCAGCGTGTGTTATAAGTGGGCGTGACACTTTTTCAGTGCAGCGTGTGTTATAAGTGGGCGTGACACTTTTTAAGTGCAGCGTGTGTTATAAGTGGGCGTGGCAATTTTTTAAGGGCAGCGCGTGTTATAAGTGGGCGTGGCACTTTTTAAGTGCAACGTGTGTTATAAGTGGGTGTGGCACCTTTTCAGTGCATCGAGTGTTATAAGTGGGCGTGGCACCATTTTAGTGCAGATTGTGATATAAGTGGGCGTGGCACTATTCTACTACAGCGTGTGTTGTAAGTGGGCGTGGCATTTTTTCAGTGCAGCGTGTGTTATAAGTGGGCGTGGTACTTGTTCAGTGCAGCGTGTATTATAAGTGAGCGTGGCAAATTTTCACTGCAGCGTGTGTTGTAAGTGGGTGTGGCACGTTTTAAGTGCAGCGAGCGTTATAAATGGGCGTGGCACTATTTTACTACAGCGAGTGTTGTAAGTGGGTGTGGCACTTTTTCAGTGCAGCGTGTGTTAAAAATGGGCGTGGCACTTTTTCAGTGCAGCGTGTGTTATAAGTGGGCGTGACACTTTTTAAGTGCAGCGTGTGTTATAAGTAGGCGTGGCAAATTTTAAGGGCAGTGCGTGTTATAAGTGGGCGTGGCACTTTTTAAGTGCAACGTGTGTTATAAGTGGGTGTGGCACCTTTTCAGTGCAGCGAGTGTTATAAGTGGGCGTGGCACCATTTTAGTGCAGATTTTGATATAAGTGGGCGTGACACTATTTTGCTACAGCGTGTGTTATAAGTGGGCGTGACACTTTTTCAGTGCAGCGTGCGTTATAAGTGGGCGTGACACTTTTTCAGTGCAGCGTGGCATGGCAAATTTTCAGTGCAGTGTGTGTTGTAAGTGGGCGTGGCTGTTTTTCAGTGCAGCGTGTGTTATAAGTGGGCGTGGCACTTTTTCAGTGCAGCGTGTGTTATAAGTGGGCGTTATAACACAAGCGGCATTAAAAAAAGTGTCACGCCCACTTATAACACAGGCTGCACTGAGAAAGTGCCACGCCCACTTATAACACACGCTGCAGAAAAAAAAATGCCACACCCACTTATAACACACGCTGATTACAAAAAGTGCCACGCCCACTTATAACAAACGCTGCACTGAAAAAGTGACACGCCCACTTATAACACACGCTGCACTGAAAAAGTGCCACGCCCACTTATAACAAACGCTGCACTTAAAAAGGTGCCACGCCCACTTATAACACACGCAGCACTTGAAAAGTGCCACGCCCACTTATAACACACGCTGCACTGAAAAGGTGCCACGCCCACTTATAACACACGCTGCACTGAAAAAGTGCCAGGCACACTTATAACGCACGCTGCACTGAAAGGTGCCACGCCCACTTATAACACACGCTGCATTGAAAAGTGCCACGCCCACTTGTAACGCGCACTGCACTATAACGTGTCACACCAAAAAAGGTGCCACGCCCACTTATAACACACGCTGCACTGAAAAGTGCCACGCCCACTTATAACACACACTGTACTGAAAAGGGCCACACCCACTTATAACACACGCTGCACTGAAAAAGTGCCACGCCCACTTATAACACACGCTGCACTGAAAAAGAGCCAGGCACACTTATAACGCACGCTGCACTGAAAAGGTGCCACGCCCACTTATAACACACGTTGCACTGAAAAGTGCCACGCCCACTTGTAACGCACACTGCACTATAACGTGTCACACCAAAAAAGGTGCCACGCCCACTTATAACACACGCTGCACTGAAAAGGTGCCACGCCCAATTATAACAAACGCTGCACTTAAAAAGTGCCACGCCCACTTATAACACACGCTGCACTTAAAAAGTGCCACGCCCACTTATAACACACGCTGCACTGAAAATGTGCCACGCCCACTTATAACACACGCTGCACTGAAAAAGTGCCAGGCACACTTATAACGCACGCTACACTGAAAAGGTGCCACGCCCACTTATAACACACGCTGCACTGAAAAGTGCCACGCCCACTTGTAACGCGCACTGCACAATAACGTGTCACACCAAAAAAGGTGCCACGCCCACTTATAACACACGCTGCACTGAAAAAGTGCCACGCCCACTTATAACACACACTGTACTGAAAAGGCCACGCCCACTTATAACACACGCTGCACTGAAAAGGTGCCACGCCCACTTATAACACACGCTGCACTGAAAACGTGCCACGCCCACTTTTAACACTCGCTGCATTAAAAAGATGTCACGCCCACTTATAACACACGCTGCATTAAAAAAGTGTCACGCCCACTTATAACACACCCTGCGCTGAAAAAGTGCCACGCCCACTGATAACACACGCTGCACTGAAAATGTGCCACGCCCACTTATAACACACGCTGCACTGAAAAAGTGCCACGCCCACTTATAACACACGCTGCACTTAAAAAGTGCCACGCCCACTTATAACACACGCTGCACTTAAAAAAATGCCACGCCCACTTATAACACAAGCAGCACTAAAAAAGTGACACGCCCACTTATAACACACGCTGCACTGAAAGAGGGCCACGCCTACTTAAAACACACGCTGCATTGAAAAAGTGCCACGCCCACTTATAACACACGCTGCATTAAAAAGGTGCCACGCCCACTTATAACACATGCTGCACAGAAAAATCGCAACGCCCACTTATAACACACGCTGGACCGAAAAAGTGCCACACCCAGTTATAACACACGCTGCACTTAAAACGTGCCACGCCCACTTATAACACACGCTGCACTTAAAAAGTGCCACGCCTACTTATAACACACGCTGCACTGAAAAAGTGCCACGCCCACTTATAAGGCACGTTGCACTGAAAAGGTGCCACGCCCACTTATAACACACGCTGTAGCAAAATAGTGTCACGCCCACTTATAACGCACACTGCACTAGAACCTGTCGCACCAAAAAAATAAGTCCCACGCCCACTTATAACGCACACAGCACTAAAAAGTGTCACACCAAAAAAAAAAACTCTAAAAAAGTGCCACGCCCACTTATAACGCACACTGCACCAAAACAATTGCCACGCCCACTTATAACGCACGTTGCACTCTAAAAGTGCCACGGCCATTTATAACTAAAAAAGTGCCACGCCCACTTATAACGCACGCTGAAACTTAAAAAGTGCCACTCATCCGTTTGCAGTCTATGGTGACACAACCAAGCCAATCGGTGCGCTCTGTCTCTGGTCTCTTTGCCATCTGGCCACTACACTCTCATTGGCCCCACCCCATATTTTACAGACACTATCCATTTCAGTTGTGCATTTAAAATCTAGATAATAGATATGCAATGTATTCTGCCCAAACTCCGTCCATATTATTTAAAGAAGTCATTTTGAATACACATGGGTGCTAGAACAAACTGGGAACGGCAAAATATTGTGGAACTCTCACAGAGTCCAAAATCACTATAGGTTATGTACAGTACACCAAATGAATAGGTCCATGTGCTTTTTCCATCTTTGGTGACACTCCACAATTTCAACAGGCAGGGCCCCAGCAATAGGGGGGGGGGCATAGATTCATTGAAATTTATCTGGATTATGATCCCAAACCATGTAGACAATATATCTATGCCTGAAATTAGTACAGAATAGGCATTCAGAATTTGATACATAATGCCCACAATATATGGGCTATCAAGAGTTATGGCCCTTGATCTTTGGATCGAAAATGTTATTTTTATTAAAAAAAATGACAAACATATTGATTTTTCATACCCAAGGGGTACGAATACCAGAATTTTTCGAGCATGGTCACCTATGTTGGTTCAAAGGCCTCTGGCTTCCAACATCAACATGAAAAAATATTGACCCAGTATCTAGAGCCACTGTTTCTCAGAAAACGCTACTGCTGTCTATGGGTGGGGTCAAGGTCACTTGCACTTAATTTTGTCATCCGTCTAGAACACCTGCTACAATTACACAAATTCATATCCCACCTTGTATCAATATACATACCACATGAATGGTGCCAGAAAACCACTAGCACTTTATATCTATAAAATCACCCCTACTCATCATTCGAAACTGTGGAGTGTTACCTTTAAATTTAGCGCTTTTGATACTACCTCAATTCCGCACAAAAAATCATCATCAAATTTTCAAACATACCCCCATTAAATGCCAAGTTGATTATTTCACCACCCTGGATCAATATTCATCTAGGTATAATATTCCCATGGTGGCATTGATTTTTTATTTTGGTGACACTCCACAGTTTCTGCAGGGATTGGTGCAAAAATAAGGGGGGGCATCAATTCAATAAAAAATAACTGAAATGTGATCCCACAACACCATATACAATGTATATATACCTGGGTTGAGCACATACTAGGCTTAAAGATCTTGGTACAGAATTGTCATTTTAATGGGGGTAGCAAGAGTTATGCCCCTTGAGTGTGGGCCTGAAAAATGAAATTTTGATTCAAAAATGGCCAAAATAAGCGTATTTCAGGCCCGTGGGACACAAAAACCAGAAAATCTATGGTATAGCCGCCTATGCTGTCGGGAAGAACACTGTTTCCTCACAATAATATCAAAAAATTTCAAACTTCTCACCACTGTAATTTTTTTTTAAATATTTTTCATGCAGATGACAAATTTTAGGTGCTAAAAAGTCACGCTGGTGTCTGGAGCCACTGTTTCGCAGAAATCGCTACTACTTCATACTGGTGGGGTCAAGGTCACCTGAAACAATATTTTTCAAAACTCAAAGACATCCTCTAAAAATCCACAAATTCATAACTAACCTTTTCTCAATAAACATACCACACCCATGGTGACAGAAAACACTGGTACTCTATTCTAAAAAAATTACCCCTACTCATCATTCGAAACTGTGGAGTGTCACCTTTTGTTCAGCATTAATTGTATCCCAATCTTAATAAACCAATCAGCTACCAGTTGTGATTTTATGCTGATTTGAGTGTGGGGTAACAGCGCATCAAGGGGGATAATGTTTATATTTACTGTACTATAACCTTCAGGGCAAAAGACGTAAACAAGTCCACGTGTTTCTCATTTGTTTTCTTAATGGCGAATTCAAGTTACTTTACTAATCTACTTTTTTCGACAATTTGGAAAGTTAGAAACGCAAAAACGCTATTGTTGCAATCAACTGAATATTCATATAATATCATGGAGTTGTGTTAGGACTATACTTTGGACGCTGTTTTCAGAATATTCGATTTGATTGTTTTATAAGGAGGCTTTTAGTTTTATAATTTACAAAAATTTCCCGTACACTCATTTATATGAACCTTGATGAATACGATGTATAGCACAGCGGGCTAGAATCACCAAATTCACACTCTGCCTCTGGGGACCTCATTCTTCATGGCCTCATCTGAAGTTCCCAAATGGTGAATATTGTACACACATTGGGAACCTCGATTATGCAATGTGTCATCTGCCAATTTATTATAATTACGTGTACAGAAGGGTGTTTCTGCTCTTATCTTGGACACCATGGGCAAAAAAACATTGCATTTTCGGTGAAAAGGTTGTCGGCAGTTTCTTAAACCACTAATTAATGTGGTGTCACCTTACATGTGGGAGGCCAAATTCACTTTTAACAATTATTTGCGCTTAAGCGCAATTATTTATGTTTAAGCACAATTATTTGCACTTAAGCATAAAAACATTGTGCTTAAGCATGAATATTTGCGCTTAAGCACAATTATTGTGCCTAAGCACAAATATTTGTTCTTAAGCATAAATAGCTTATTTGTGCTAAAGCTTAATTAAATTATTTGAGCTTAAGCACAATTATTTGCGCATAAGTGCAAATAATTGAGCTTTTTTGCAAATAATTGTGCTTAAGTCATTTTTTTTTAGTTTGAGTGCAAATAATAATTAAAAGTGAATTTGGTCTCCCATACTTACATGAGTAGAATGAGAATTATTTGTGCCAATAATAATAATTACCCATAATCCACTGCCTAATAATCACTCAGGAAATTAAGAAGTTGAATTTCGAGAAAACTTTAGGATGCTCTATCTCTTCCCAACACCACATCTAACTTACAAAAACAACAAAATTCATATGAAACTTGCTATTTTTTGGCATTATTTTACCAGAAAACACAAGAAAAACAAACATGGTGTTGAACATATTTTGGGGTATAAAATAAATATTTTTAGATAGCAACCAATCAACAGATGCTGCTGTCATTAGGAATATTTTGTTCACAAACTGGGACAGAAAATGTTCTATTTTTAGAACAATTTGTATGTTGAATGTTCATGGAAGAGATTGACCATCTTTAATTATCGAATAACTAATGTTATATACCTCTTCGAGACTCGAGAAATTCCAAACATATTTAGTATTCTCCCTCCCCAAGACCAAACAGTTTTAGTATTCCGCCGCAGATCATCATCTAATGATGGAATTTCTTTAGCAGATTTTTTTTTATCAGAATGAATGGGCGAACTCCTCATTTGCTTTTTATCTCGCCCCGTAAGATTTGTTACTTTTTTATAGTTTTGATTTCTGCAATTGGCCTCGGTATCTCCGGCCTTTGTTTCATTATTCTATACATTTTCGTTATGATATATTATAAGCTTGTCTAGTTCATTCGATCGTCATTCTGCTTATTATTGGACGATGTATAGCAAAACTTCTGAGCCCCTTTTGTGATATCACAATTTACTGTGAAAAAATTCAAATATGAACTGTCTTGGATGAATATGTATGTATCTGTTTTGCGTAAACTGCGTGACCAAGACACAAATACAGACTTGTTCCGATCAATAAATAATGATGATTGAAATCTATAGTTTTTCGCTTGCCTTGATGATAACTCAACCTTTCCATGACTGTAGCTTCCTGAGGTTTTGCGAAAATCCTGTGCCAATGCATTCTTAGATATATGCGAGTCTCCCATAGGGCGCCTCGCATATATAAGGGAATACATTGGCCTAACAATAATTACCTTGACCTTGTTAGCCAGTGCATGCTATTATACATTGAGGCTCCCTATGGGAGACTCGCATATATAAGAGAATGCACTGGCACAGGATCTTTAATGCTGCACCAGTGTAGCTTCTGTCACCCTCATGAAAGGGTTAATTGGCCAACAGAAGGTTCTCAGGAGTTTAGCTGATAAATCTTGTCCATATGCAGAGGTAGTCATCATTATTCAATGTCTTCACCTCTTGATTCAGTATTATGTGTATGTCATGACTATTGCTCACCTGTTGCTATATTTTGGGCAATTGACCATTTATGGAGCCCCATACAGAGAGAATAATGCACTGATGACTGTCGTCTGCTTGGGTCTGTATGAGGCTCCATACGGGAGTGTTATATAACCCTTTATGGAGCCCCATACAGAGAGAACAATGCACTGATGACTGTCGTCTGCTTGGGTCTGTGAAGCTTCATACGGGAGTGTTAGTTATCTAACCCTTTCATGATGGGAGCTATGCTGGTACAGCACTAAAGATCCTGTGCCAGTGCATTTTCTTATATATGCGAGTCTCCCATAAGTAGCCTCGCATATATAAGAGAATGCACTGGCTTGCAATTCAACATAAATATTGTTAGGCCAATGTATTCTCTTATATATGGCACTCGTATATTTAAGAGAATGCATTGGCACAGGGTTTTCGCAAAATTCCAGGAAGCTCCAGTCATTGAAGGGTTAAGGGCCTTTTACATTTGTATGCGGTGCGAATGGCACCATGAGATTCGCTCGAATCAGGCAGATTCACCTAATTAGAAAACAAATGCAGATGGTGTATAATGTGAGCGAATTTCAAAATTCGCCGAAAACCCTGCTACAGAATTAAGTCGCTGTCCTAATCTGGCAGTGTGGAACTGCATGGCTCATCCTTAAATTCCTGAATGACATGGAATTAATTATTAAATGTCCAGTTTTGTTGGATAAATGGAAATATTAAATTCAGATTACATTGTATTAAAGATTATATATTCTTGACATAAAATTAGATAACCCAATCTGTCCACACCACATGTTATGATACCACATATAAATGTATGCACACAGATTTCTGAGGCGATAGTATCCATTTGAAAACATATCAAGGCTTGGCATCATGCGTGACAACCTTGTGCCAATGCATTCTCTTATATATATGAGAGTCTCCCATAATGGGCCGCACATATATAAGAGAATACATTGGCTAACACAATTTATCTTGACCTTGTAAGCCAGTCCATTCTCTTATATATGTGAGGCTCCCTATGGGAGACTTGCATATATAAGAGAAGGCACTGGCACAGGATCATTAATGCTGCACCAGTTTGCAGTCTCTTTAAAAAGACGACGATAATCCTAACAGATATACGTCTCTAGAAGTGTCCACTAAATTTTATTTCTACAACGATGAGGCATTCCCAACATGACGTAATAAACAATTTCCAAATATTGAGTGCATTCCTGCAATTGTAAATGTTGGTGAGAATCGTATTTAGAAATAGTTATAAATACAACAAGATGCGAAAGAATAATCAGTCACGAATATCGTTGACACTGATAAAAACTCAAAGATGATGTCTGCTATAATTATTGCAATGAGTAAAATGAGTTATGGATATATCACCTGTATTCAGTTTTCCAACAACAGTTGAGTTTGACAACGTGTGGTGAAACTTGTCAACACGTCATTGACCTCTGATATGTGAAGTGATCCGTTATGTCATAAACGAATGAAATCACGTGCGTGCTTCGCCACTTTCCAATGAAATGGAGGGAATCTCATCAATTCAGTAACTGATTATGAATGAGATTTCCAGAGACATAATATTTTTAAAAAAATCGTCGGCTATTTAATGAGACTGACCAGTTTGTTATGCCCCAAGTTTCCACTCGAGCCTGATGGCTCTCTTAACGTTATGCCACAACAAACCTGTCCTGTAATGTTCACCACATTTACACACATGTGTGGTTCTGCTTTTATTACTCACTATGCTATCTATTCGTTAACGCATGTGCCATTAATATAACTTATAAGGTGGGCCAAGTTTCCCTTGATAATCAGTCGTGATAGACTCTGGCTTGTTATATTTAAAATTTCCATAATGTTTTCTTTCTTAAATATGACTTTGCCAGGCCGCCAAAATTAACATATCTTGGAGAAATAACAAATTTCAAAAATCGATATCTGATCACTCTTGAGCTTTGATGGGTGGATTCCTCAACTCAAATCAAATTTTTTTTTACCCCGAAGCCAAAGAAATTGTAAATTGGGAGCGTTAATTCGGTTTATGCATCTTTAAGGCATTACCTGCATTGCAACTATAATTTCAATTGATATGAGCACGAAAATTCGAGAATATAATGGACTTCCAAGAAAAAAGAATTACTGTAATCATGTACTTCCTATATTTTGTGAAGAAAAAAAAGTTATTTTGTTGGTATATTGTTATCACCTCTTGTGCAATCGTTTTGCAATGAGTGGATGTGAATCACCCTTGGTTACGTGGCCCTCCTAATTTGCTATGATGTTTGTTGGTACTGCTGGGAAAACCCTGTGCCAATGCATTCTCTTATATATTTGTATGCCAGTGCATTCTCTTATATATATATAAGAAAATACATTGGCCTAATAATATTTACCATGACCCGATAAGCCAGTGCATTCTCTTATATATACAATGCTCCCTGTCGGAGACTTGGATATATAAGAGAATGCACTGGCACAGGAACTTTAATGCTGCACCAGTGCAGCTCCCGTCATGAAAGGATAATAACAGTATTTTTTGTAAACTGTATTGGCTTGCTGCACCAACATATCTTGGCTTGCTGCACCAACATATCAATTCAGCAGGATCATCTATCATCATAGTAAATTAGCAGATCCACTTAACGATGGATGAGGGTGGTGCTAGCACTCAGATCCACTTAACGATGGATGAGGGTGGTGCTAGCACTCAGATCCACTTAACGATGGATGAGGGTGATGCTAGCACTCAGATCCACTTAACGATGGATGAGGGTGGTGCTAGCACTCTAATCATTGTTGCAGTATCTGAAGCCCGGCTTGTAATAGATCTGATTTTGGCACTATGTAACAAATTCGAGTGCAATGACATATACATAATCCATACTCTTTACATGATGTCTATTAAACATGCCATGAAGCTACGCCAAGACTTCCTTCTTTATCCCACCAGCCAGGGACATGGCTAGAGGGTCTCCACTACACCCCCCTCCAAAGGTTAGAAAATTTCCAACTGATGACCATATCAGACTAAAAGTTTAACCAAAAGAAGAAAAATATGCTACTGTTTGACTACATACAAGAAATTCCCCACGAATTACTGGTTGGAATATCCAGCAATGAAAACAACTCATTGATTAACCAGTGTGCTATATTCAATTTGATTGGTCGAGAGCTACACAAGATAAAACCGTATTGTGGGGTCAACATCGAACCCCATGATATTTCTGGGAACCACACAGAAATTTTTCAGTTTCGTGTAGCTGTTTCGATTCCTAAATATCATTGTCGCTTATATCACCACAACTTTCCGTGTTGTGTATTTATCAAAGGAGAGGACTAATTTCAGTATCAATCCATGAATCATGAGTCAAGAGTGTTTTCTATATTAATTTTGTTAATACTTGTGACAATTTAATCGGTGTTCAGTTATTTAGTGACATCTGTTGAGTTTATTCTTTATATAGTTAAAAATTAACAAATACTGAAATATTAGGTTCAAATTTGCCCAATTCATTTCTAAGGTGGGGGGAGGATATGTTTAGTTGAATCTACTGTTATGGTCAATAAATAAAATCATCACTGTCTGTTCACGTAGTATGGGTTTTATCTGCCCTCCGCTAGATGCACCCCATTCGGCCTCATTGGATACCGCTGACTTCGGGTAGGTAAAAACCTGTACTGCGTGAACCGACATGGGGTAACTTATAGTATGTGGTGTAAAATTTCCAACTAATGTTGCGCCAGGCATGAAATTACCAACTGGTGAAAATTTTGATCAAAGTTAGGGGGTGAAAAACCACTCCTCCTCACCAGTAGACCCTCCATGTATTGTTTTTTGTTTGCGACGCCGTCTACATTGATCTTTACCCCGATGTGCCCCTCCTGGGTTATAAAACAATTTTTTTAAATTTGATCGGACTGATTCTTTTATTTCCATTATACACAAAAATTATACATCACAGTTCAATCTAAAAGAATTAACATGTGTTCATTTCTGTGGAAGAAAATCATCAGAGTTCAATCGCATCATAAGAAACGACAAACATTATTTCGGAAGTCCCTGTCTGTTGGTTTATTGTTTTGAGTTCGGTAGGGAGAAATTAAAAAAAATATTCCCAGAAAATGTAATTTTTTTGCCGTTTCATCATTATTTGAACAAGAATAAATGATGAAATCATGAGATGGTTAGACTGCCTACAGTTTTCAGTAAAATTGACACGTTCTGAATTTTCTTTAAATGTTAACTATCGACATAATAAAAAAGATAAAGTGTTCATCGTTACTAATACTGCCAAGTTCAATAATAGGCACCTAGGATTAGGACCATGTGTAGGTAAATGTAAATGTTCAACATATTGCACTTGGGCGGAAAGTGTTGTCTTGGTAGGTTGTACAGAGTTATCTATCTTGGAAAGGCGCTCTAACCTGTAATATAACCAGGCCTGAAAATAAGGTGGCTGTCATGAATGAGGTCCCCAGAGGGTGAATTTAGTGACATTATATCCTGCATAGTGGGCTAGTATCACTAAATTCACCATCTATAGAAACTTAGATTCTATTTCTTTTATAGTTTAATTTCTCTATAGCCCCAAATTGCCAGACGACACATTACATAATGGAGGTTCCCAATGGGTGTACATCACAATATTCACCATTTGGGAACTTCAATCTGAGTCTATGTCTCCCATAGCAGATGAGGCCATGCCGAGGTCCCCAGAGGATGGATTTGGTGATGCTAGCCCACATTGCGGGGTAGCATCACTAAATTCACCCTCTGGAAACCTCATTCTGCAAATGTCCAGCACCATATTTTGAGGCTTGTGTGGTGTCATCCCAAACAGCTAGCAAATATCAATCAACCAATGAAATGTGATCTGTGGAAGCGTAAAAACAGCATACAAACAAGAGGGTGAAGTTGGTGAGGCTCGCCTGCTGTGCAGGATAGCGTCACTAAATTCACCCTCTGGAGACGTCATTCTGCAAATCACAGACACACTAAACTCAGGCCTGGATATAACCCCCTGCGCCTTTCCACGCACATTTTATTTAATAGTTCCCATTGATTTTCATTGATACACAGCTATGGAAGATTTGTATATTACTCTATTGTTTGTATACTTTAATCAAAACATATATTAACAACAGGTGTGCACTCGAGTGCTAGTATACCCCCACTGTGGCAAATTCAACCCACATTATCCGTAAACTCAACAAAAAAGATTTTTAACTTTAAAGAAAAATTCGGACTAATAATATCGATATGGTGTCACAAGAAGCTTGTACAGAAAAAATTATTCAAATTGGTTCATATTTGTTAAAGTTATTAAGTCAGACAGAATTTTCTAAGTCAAAATAGGTCGAAAATGAAGTGTAATATTACGAAAAACAGTCTGAGCCAATCCCTAGCCGCATCATGTAGAGAGGGTATTGTGAGAAGCATGTATACCAAAAATTATTGAAATCGGTTCATATTTGTTAAAGTTATTAAGTCGGACAGAATTTTCTAAGTCAAAATAAGTCGAAAAAGAGGCGTAACTTGAAAAATAAAGGTCGGACCGAACCGCAATTAGCATCATGCGGAGAGACTGTCCTAAGGAGATTGCATACATAAAATTATTGAAATCGGTTCATAGTTGTTCGAGTTATGAGGTCGGACGGACACACGGAGGGAGAAAGCGTGACGGACAGACGGACGGACAGACGCAGTCAATCCAGTATACCCCACATTTTCTTCGAAAGTGGGGGTATAATGATGAGATACGACTGCAAGGAATAACCATATATACAATTAAACTAAATGGTTATCTCATAGGCGAACGTGTTTCCAGGATAGATAACTCTGCAATACTTATGAAGACAGCAATTTATGCTGCACTTGGATCAAGGGGAGAGTAGATGTGTGGGGTAAATATATCGGCAATCATGTCGTACAGGTTAGCAATAACAACACTCAAGTTGACCGAGTAAGGTTATCAGCTCACATGGTATCCTTATGTCAATAACTCTCATCTCATGCAATAATATCAAATCCCTCCCCGACTTGAGTGTTGTTCGCTATATGTGTTTATCTATGTGAGAGGATACCATCACATAACATCACTGTCAATATTTATAAAATATAATTACCATGTAGGGTAACAAATTCAAGTATTGAACGGAAAATTTGAGGGATATCAGGAGCAACTTAGCACCACTAACCGGAAGAGGGTGAATAGTACAGACTTAACCCTTCTATACTAAATACTCATTGATGAGTAGTTATACCACAGGAAATGTTCAGATAATAAGTTTAACCCTTCTATACTAAATACTCATTGATGAGTAGTTATACCACAGGAAATGTTCAGATAATAAGTTTAACCCTCTCTATATTAAATACTCATTGACGAGTAGTTATACCACAGGAAATGTTCAGATAATAAGTTTAACCCTTCTATACTAAATACTCATTGATGAGTAGTTATCCCACAGGAAATGTTCAGATAATAAGTTTAACCCTTTCTGTACTAAATACTCATTGATGAGTAGTTATCCCACATAAAATGTTCAGATAATAAGTTTAACCCTTTCGATACTAAAGCATCATTGATGAGTAGTTATCCCATAGGAAATATTCAAATAATAAGTTCAATAGGTCGATATTGAACTTATTATCTGAACATTTACCACCAATGAATAGGATTCCTTCTGCACTTTCTATTGTCTGTCATCTGCTCACATTTCCTGAACATCCCTCCAAATGAATAATAGACCTTTCCAATGTATAGTTTTAGGACTGAATGGGAGAATCAATTAAGTTAAAGTTAAAGTTGACTCATCTGCGCATGCGCTAAATTAATATTCTCCTAGTGCCTTTTAGAGGCATTGAAATCAGCAGAAATAGCGATAACATCACTCGCTACTGTTTGAATGTAAGACCTATCAACATGGAGTTGACAATTCGATCGAAAGGCGGAGAGAATGCGGCAAAATGAGGCCACAGAAAGATGGGAGCTGCGCTGGTGCGGCATTAAATGTCCTGTGCCAGTGCATTCTTTTATATATGCGAGTCTCTCATAAGGAGCCTTGCATAAAAAAGAGAATGCACTGGCTTACAATGTCAAGGTAAATATTGTTAGACCAATGCATTCTCTTAGGCCACTGTGCGTTGCATGTGGACTTCCCATATTATCTGTCCATTGGGCATGTTTGAACACATAGGGCATGTTTGAACTGATCATTAGGGCATGACTAATTTTTGAACTCACTGAAACTGAAGAGATTCATGAATAGAAACAATGGTTCAAATTTTGTCAAAATCACGATTGTACCACAAAGCAACCAACAAATTCTGGGAATAGAGACCGTTCACATGATACCATGGATATCATCATGATATTTACAAATATTTTATCATCTTTATGCTGACAACACCCAGCTATATATAACATTCAGTTTGAAGGATGCGATGGATAAATCAACTGTCGTGTCACAAATGGAATCTTGTGTGCACGATATACGTCATTGGATGAGGTCATTTCGGCTCAAAATGAATTAATCCAAGATAGAGATAGTTCTATTCCGACAACAATGGTTCAAATTTTGTCAAAATCGAATCACGATTGTAACACAAATCAACCAAAAATTATGGGAATAGAGACCACATTTTAAGAAACCATTGACATTGAAATGGCTCTTGCAACACCTTATCCCACAGCCGATGATATTTTGAGGACACAAATAAAATGTTCATGTATCAACAATTATCACTATTTAAAATCATTTGTCATGATTTCAGTTTTTTGCCTTTGATCACAGACACAATTTCTTCTTTGTCCAATGTTTCATATTTAATGAGGGCCTGTGTCAGTGCTGTGTGTTCCTTTATGTGTCCCTTGATGATAGCCTTCGCCCGCTCATACGATTCCTGAAAAAATTAAGCAATTAATTTAGTTAACCCCTTCATGATGGGAGCTGTGTTGTGCAGTTATAAGTGGGCGTTATAACACAAGCGGCATTAAAAAAAGTGTCACGCCCACTTATAACACAGGCTGCACTGAGAAAGTGCCACGCCCACTTATAACACACGCTGCAGAAAAAAAAATGCCACACCCACTTATAACACACGCTGATTACAAAAAGTGCCACGCCCACTTATAACAAACGCTGCACTGAAAAAGTGACACGCCCACTTATAACACACGCTGCACTGAAAAAGTGCCACGCCCACTTATAACAAACGCTGCACTTAAAAAGGTGCCACGCCCACTTATAACACACGCAGCACTTGAAAAGTGCCACGCCCACTTATAACACACGCTGCACTGAAAAGGTGCCACGCCCACTTATAACACACGCTGCACTGAAAAAGTGCCAGGCACACTTATAACGCACGCTGCACTGAAAGGTGCCACGCCCACTTATAACACACGCTGCATTGAAAAGTGCCACGCCCACTTGTAACGCGCACTGCACTATAACGTGTCACACCAAAAAAGGTGCCACGCCCACTTATAACACACGCTGCACTGAAAAGTGCCACGCCCACTTATAACACACACTGTACTGAAAAGGGCCACACCCACTTATAACACACGCTGCACTGAAAAAGTGCCACGCCCACTTATAACACACGCTGCACTGAAAAAGAGCCAGGCACACTTATAACGCACGCTGCACTGAAAAGGTGCCACGCCCACTTATAACACACGTTGCACTGAAAAGTGCCACGCCCACTTGTAACGCACACTGCACTATAACGTGTCACACCAAAAAAGGTGCCACGCCCACTTATAACACACGCTGCACTGAAAAGGTGCCACGCCCAATTATAACAAACGCTGCACTTAAAAAGTGCCACGCCCACTTATAACACACGCTGCACTTAAAAAGTGCCACGCCCACTTATAACACACGCTGCACTGAAAATGTGCCACGCCCACTTATAACACACGCTGCACTGAAAAAGTGCCAGGCACACTTATAACGCACGCTACACTGAAAAGGTGCCACGCCCACTTATAACACACGCTGCACTGAAAAGTGCCACGCCCACTTGTAACGCGCACTGCACAATAACGTGTCACACCAAAAAAGGTGCCACGCCCACTTATAACACACGCTGCACTGAAAAAGTGCCACGCCCACTTATAACACACACTGTACTGAAAAGGCCACGCCCACTTATAACACACGCTGCACTGAAAAGGTGCCACGCCCACTTATAACACACGCTGCACTGAAAACGTGCCACGCCCACTTTTAACACTCGCTGCATTAAAAAGATGTCACGCCCACTTATAACACACGCTGCATTAAAAAAGTGTCACGCCCACTTATAACACACCCTGCGCTGAAAAAGTGCCACGCCCACTGATAACACACGCTGCACTGAAAATGTGCCACGCCCACTTATAACACACGCTGCACTGAAAAAGTGCCACGCCCACTTATAACACACGCTGCACTTAAAAAGTGCCACGCCCACTTATAACACACGCTGCACTTAAAAAAATGCCACGCCCACTTATAACACAAGCAGCACTAAAAAAGTGACACGCCCACTTATAACACACGCTGCACTGAAAGAGGGCCACGCCTACTTAAAACACACGCTGCATTGAAAAAGTGCCACGCCCACTTATAACACACGCTGCATTAAAAAGGTGCCACGCCCACTTATAACACATGCTGCACAGAAAAATCGCAACGCCCACTTATAACACACGCTGGACCGAAAAAGTGCCACACCCAGTTATAACACACGCTGCACTTAAAACGTGCCACGCCCACTTATAACACACGCTGCACTTAAAAAGTGCCACGCCTACTTATAACACACGCTGCACTGAAAAAGTGCCACGCCCACTTATAAGGCACGTTGCACTGAAAAGGTGCCACGCCCACTTATAACACACGCTGTAGCAAAATAGTGTCACGCCCACTTATAACGCACACTGCACTAGAACCTGTCGCACCAAAAAAATAAGTCCCACGCCCACTTATAACGCACACAGCACTAAAAAGTGTCACACCAAAAAAAAAAACTCTAAAAAAGTGCCACGCCCACTTATAACGCACACTGCACCAAAACAATTGCCACGCCCACTTATAACGCACGTTGCACTCTAAAAGTGCCACGGCCATTTATAACTAAAAAAGTGCCACGCCCACTTATAACGCACGCTGAAACTTAAAAAGTGCCACTCATCCGTTTGCAGTCTATGGTGACACAACCAAGCCAATCGGTGCGCTCTGTCTCTGGTCTCTTTGCCATCTGGCCACTACACTCTCATTGGCCCCACCCCATATTTTACAGACACTATCCATTTCAGTTGTGCATTTAAAATCTAGATAATAGATATGCAATGTATTCTGCCCAAACTCCGTCCATATTATTTAAAGAAGTCATTTTGAATACACATGGGTGCTAGAACAAACTGGGAACGGCAAAATATTGTGGAACTCTCACAGAGTCCAAAATCACTATAGGTTATGTACAGTACACCAAATGAATAGGTCCATGTGCTTTTTCCATCTTTGGTGACACTCCACAATTTCAACAGGCAGGGCCCCAGCAATAGGGGGGGGGGCATAGATTCATTGAAATTTATCTGGATTATGATCCCAAACCATGTAGACAATATATCTATGCCTGAAATTAGTACAGAATAGGCATTCAGAATTTGATACATAATGCCCACAATATATGGGCTATCAAGAGTTATGGCCCTTGATCTTTGGATCGAAAATGTTATTTTTATTAAAAAAAATGACAAACATATTGATTTTTCATACCCAAGGGGTACGAATACCAGAATTTTTCGAGCATGGTCACCTATGTTGGTTCAAAGGCCTCTGGCTTCCAACATCAACATGAAAAAATATTGACCCAGTATCTAGAGCCACTGTTTCTCAGAAAACGCTACTGCTGTCTATGGGTGGGGTCAAGGTCACTTGCACTTAATTTTGTCATCCGTCTAGAACACCTGCTACAATTACACAAATTCATATCCCACCTTGTATCAATATACATACCACATGAATGGTGCCAGAAAACCACTAGCACTTTATATCTATAAAATCACCCCTACTCATCATTCGAAACTGTGGAGTGTTACCTTTAAATTTAGCGCTTTTGATACTACCTCAATTCCGCACAAAAAATCATCATCAAATTTTCAAACATACCCCCATTAAATGCCAAGTTGATTATTTCACCACCCTGGATCAATATTCATCTAGGTATAATATTCCCATGGTGGCATTGATTTTTTATTTTGGTGACACTCCACAGTTTCTGCAGGGATTGGTGCAAAAATAAGGGGGGGCATCAATTCAATAAAAAATAACTGAAATGTGATCCCACAACACCATATACAATGTATATATACCTGGGTTGAGCACATACTAGGCTTAAAGATCTTGGTACAGAATTGTCATTTTAATGGGGGTAGCAAGAGTTATGCCCCTTGAGTGTGGGCCTGAAAAATGAAATTTTGATTCAAAAATGGCCAAAATAAGCGTATTTCAGGCCCGTGGGACACAAAAACCAGAAAATCTATGGTATAGCCGCCTATGCTGTCGGGAAGAACACTGTTTCCTCACAATAATATCAAAAAATTTCAAACTTCTCACCACTGTAATTTTTTTTTAAATATTTTTCATGCAGATGACAAATTTTAGGTGCTAAAAAGTCACGCTGGTGTCTGGAGCCACTGTTTCGCAGAAATCGCTACTACTTCATACTGGTGGGGTCAAGGTCACCTGAAACAATATTTTTCAAAACTCAAAGACATCCTCTAAAAATCCACAAATTCATAACTAACCTTTTCTCAATAAACATACCACACCCATGGTGACAGAAAACACTGGTACTCTATTCTAAAAAAATTACCCCTACTCATCATTCGAAACTGTGGAGTGTCACCTTTTGTTCAGCATTAATTGTATCCCAATCTTAATAAACCAATCAGCTACCAGTTGTGATTTTATGCTGATTTGAGTGTGGGGTAACAGCGCATCAAGGGGGATAATGTTTATATTTACTGTACTATAACCTTCAGGGCAAAAGACGTAAACAAGTCCACGTGTTTCTCATTTGTTTTCTTAATGGCGAATTCAAGTTACTTTACTAATCTACTTTTTTCGACAATTTGGAAAGTTAGAAACGCAAAAACGCTATTGTTGCAATCAACTGAATATTCATATAATATCATGGAGTTGTGTTAGGACTATACTTTGGACGCTGTTTTCAGAATATTCGATTTGATTGTTTTATAAGGAGGCTTTTAGTTTTATAATTTACAAAAATTTCCCGTACACTCATTTATATGAACCTTGATGAATACGATGTATAGCACAGCGGGCTAGAATCACCAAATTCACACTCTGCCTCTGGGGACCTCATTCTTCATGGCCTCATCTGAAGTTCCCAAATGGTGAATATTGTACACACATTGGGAACCTCGATTATGCAATGTGTCATCTGCCAATTTATTATAATTACGTGTACAGAAGGGTGTTTCTGCTCTTATCTTGGACACCATGGGCAAAAAAACATTGCATTTTCGGTGAAAAGGTTGTCGGCAGTTTCTTAAACCACTAATTAATGTGGTGTCACCTTACATGTGGGAGGCCAAATTCACTTTTAACAATTATTTGCGCTTAAGCGCAATTATTTATGTTTAAGCACAATTATTTGCACTTAAGCATAAAAACATTGTGCTTAAGCATGAATATTTGCGCTTAAGCACAATTATTGTGCCTAAGCACAAATATTTGTTCTTAAGCATAAATAGCTTATTTGTGCTAAAGCTTAATTAAATTATTTGAGCTTAAGCACAATTATTTGCGCATAAGTGCAAATAATTGAGCTTTTTTGCAAATAATTGTGCTTAAGTCATTTTTTTTTAGTTTGAGTGCAAATAATAATTAAAAGTGAATTTGGTCTCCCATACTTACATGAGTAGAATGAGAATTATTTGTGCCAATAATAATAATTACCCATAATCCACTGCCTAATAATCACTCAGGAAATTAAGAAGTTGAATTTCGAGAAAACTTTAGGATGCTCTATCTCTTCCCAACACCACATCTAACTTACAAAAACAACAAAATTCATATGAAACTTGCTATTTTTTGGCATTATTTTACCAGAAAACACAAGAAAAACAAACATGGTGTTGAACATATTTTGGGGTATAAAATAAATATTTTTAGATAGCAACCAATCAACAGATGCTGCTGTCATTAGGAATATTTTGTTCACAAACTGGGACAGAAAATGTTCTATTTTTAGAACAATTTGTATGTTGAATGTTCATGGAAGAGATTGACCATCTTTAATTATCGAATAACTAATGTTATATACCTCTTCGAGACTCGAGAAATTCCAAACATATTTAGTATTCTCCCTCCCCAAGACCAAACAGTTTTAGTATTCCGCCGCAGATCATCATCTAATGATGGAATTTCTTTAGCAGATTTTTTTTTATCAGAATGAATGGGCGAACTCCTCATTTGCTTTTTATCTCGCCCCGTAAGATTTGTTACTTTTTTATAGTTTTGATTTCTGCAATTGGCCTCGGTATCTCCGGCCTTTGTTTCATTATTCTATACATTTTCGTTATGATATATTATAAGCTTGTCTAGTTCATTCGATCGTCATTCTGCTTATTATTGGACGATGTATAGCAAAACTTCTGAGCCCCTTTTGTGATATCACAATTTACTGTGAAAAAATTCAAATATGAACTGTCTTGGATGAATATGTATGTATCTGTTTTGCGTAAACTGCGTGACCAAGACACAAATACAGACTTGTTCCGATCAATAAATAATGATGATTGAAATCTATAGTTTTTCGCTTGCCTTGATGATAACTCAACCTTTCCATGACTGTAGCTTCCTGAGGTTTTGCGAAAATCCTGTGCCAATGCATTCTTAGATATATGCGAGTCTCCCATAGGGCGCCTCGCATATATAAGGGAATACATTGGCCTAACAATAATTACCTTGACCTTGTTAGCCAGTGCATGCTATTATACATTGAGGCTCCCTATGGGAGACTCGCATATATAAGAGAATGCACTGGCACAGGATCTTTAATGCTGCACCAGTGTAGCTTCTGTCACCCTCATGAAAGGGTTAATTGGCCAACAGAAGGTTCTCAGGAGTTTAGCTGATAAATCTTGTCCATATGCAGAGGTAGTCATCATTATTCAATGTCTTCACCTCTTGATTCAGTATTATGTGTATGTCATGACTATTGCTCACCTGTTGCTATATTTTGGGCAATTGACCATTTATGGAGCCCCATACAGAGAGAATAATGCACTGATGACTGTCGTCTGCTTGGGTCTGTATGAGGCTCCATACGGGAGTGTTATATAACCCTTTATGGAGCCCCATACAGAGAGAACAATGCACTGATGACTGTCGTCTGCTTGGGTCTGTGAAGCTTCATACGGGAGTGTTAGTTATCTAACCCTTTCATGATGGGAGCTATGCTGGTACAGCACTAAAGATCCTGTGCCAGTGCATTTTCTTATATATGCGAGTCTCCCATAAGTAGCCTCGCATATATAAGAGAATGCACTGGCTTGCAATTCAACATAAATATTGTTAGGCCAATGTATTCTCTTATATATGGCACTCGTATATTTAAGAGAATGCATTGGCACAGGGTTTTCGCAAAATTCCAGGAAGCTCCAGTCATTGAAGGGTTAAGGGCCTTTTACATTTGTATGCGGTGCGAATGGCACCATGAGATTCGCTCGAATCAGGCAGATTCACCTAATTAGAAAACAAATGCAGATGGTGTATAATGTGAGCGAATTTCAAAATTCGCCGAAAACCCTGCTACAGAATTAAGTCGCTGTCCTAATCTGGCAGTGTGGAACTGCATGGCTCATCCTTAAATTCCTGAATGACATGGAATTAATTATTAAATGTCCAGTTTTGTTGGATAAATGGAAATATTAAATTCAGATTACATTGTATTAAAGATTATATATTCTTGACATAAAATTAGATAACCCAATCTGTCCACACCACATGTTATGATACCACATATAAATGTATGCACACAGATTTCTGAGGCGATAGTATCCATTTGAAAACATATCAAGGCTTGGCATCATGCGTGACAACCTTGTGCCAATGCATTCTCTTATATATATGAGAGTCTCCCATAATGGGCCGCACATATATAAGAGAATACATTGGCTAACACAATTTATCTTGACCTTGTAAGCCAGTCCATTCTCTTATATATGTGAGGCTCCCTATGGGAGACTTGCATATATAAGAGAAGGCACTGGCACAGGATCATTAATGCTGCACCAGTTTGCAGTCTCTTTAAAAAGACGACGATAATCCTAACAGATATACGTCTCTAGAAGTGTCCACTAAATTTTATTTCTACAACGATGAGGCATTCCCAACATGACGTAATAAACAATTTCCAAATATTGAGTGCATTCCTGCAATTGTAAATGTTGGTGAGAATCGTATTTAGAAATAGTTATAAATACAACAAGATGCGAAAGAATAATCAGTCACGAATATCGTTGACACTGATAAAAACTCAAAGATGATGTCTGCTATAATTATTGCAATGAGTAAAATGAGTTATGGATATATCACCTGTATTCAGTTTTCCAACAACAGTTGAGTTTGACAACGTGTGGTGAAACTTGTCAACACGTCATTGACCTCTGATATGTGAAGTGATCCGTTATGTCATAAACGAATGAAATCACGTGCGTGCTTCGCCACTTTCCAATGAAATGGAGGGAATCTCATCAATTCAGTAACTGATTATGAATGAGATTTCCAGAGACATAATATTTTTAAAAAAATCGTCGGCTATTTAATGAGACTGACCAGTTTGTTATGCCCCAAGTTTCCACTCGAGCCTGATGGCTCTCTTAACGTTATGCCACAACAAACCTGTCCTGTAATGTTCACCACATTTACACACATGTGTGGTTCTGCTTTTATTACTCACTATGCTATCTATTCGTTAACGCATGTGCCATTAATATAACTTATAAGGTGGGCCAAGTTTCCCTTGATAATCAGTCGTGATAGACTCTGGCTTGTTATATTTAAAATTTCCATAATGTTTTCTTTCTTAAATATGACTTTGCCAGGCCGCCAAAATTAACATATCTTGGAGAAATAACAAATTTCAAAAATCGATATCTGATCACTCTTGAGCTTTGATGGGTGGATTCCTCAACTCAAATCAAATTTTTTTTTACCCCGAAGCCAAAGAAATTGTAAATTGGGAGCGTTAATTCGGTTTATGCATCTTTAAGGCATTACCTGCATTGCAACTATAATTTCAATTGATATGAGCACGAAAATTCGAGAATATAATGGACTTCCAAGAAAAAAGAATTACTGTAATCATGTACTTCCTATATTTTGTGAAGAAAAAAAAGTTATTTTGTTGGTATATTGTTATCACCTCTTGTGCAATCGTTTTGCAATGAGTGGATGTGAATCACCCTTGGTTACGTGGCCCTCCTAATTTGCTATGATGTTTGTTGGTACTGCTGGGAAAACCCTGTGCCAATGCATTCTCTTATATATTTGTATGCCAGTGCATTCTCTTATATATATATAAGAAAATACATTGGCCTAATAATATTTACCATGACCCGATAAGCCAGTGCATTCTCTTATATATACAATGCTCCCTGTCGGAGACTTGGATATATAAGAGAATGCACTGGCACAGGAACTTTAATGCTGCACCAGTGCAGCTCCCGTCATGAAAGGATAATAACAGTATTTTTTGTAAACTGTATTGGCTTGCTGCACCAACATATCTTGGCTTGCTGCACCAACATATCAATTCAGCAGGATCATCTATCATCATAGTAAATTAGCAGATCCACTTAACGATGGATGAGGGTGGTGCTAGCACTCAGATCCACTTAACGATGGATGAGGGTGGTGCTAGCACTCAGATCCACTTAACGATGGATGAGGGTGATGCTAGCACTCAGATCCACTTAACGATGGATGAGGGTGGTGCTAGCACTCTAATCATTGTTGCAGTATCTGAAGCCCGGCTTGTAATAGATCTGATTTTGGCACTATGTAACAAATTCGAGTGCAATGACATATACATAATCCATACTCTTTACATGATGTCTATTAAACATGCCATGAAGCTACGCCAAGACTTCCTTCTTTATCCCACCAGCCAGGGACATGGCTAGAGGGTCTCCACTACACCCCCCTCCAAAGGTTAGAAAATTTCCAACTGATGACCATATCAGACTAAAAGTTTAACCAAAAGAAGAAAAATATGCTACTGTTTGACTACATACAAGAAATTCCCCACGAATTACTGGTTGGAATATCCAGCAATGAAAACAACTCATTGATTAACCAGTGTGCTATATTCAATTTGATTGGTCGAGAGCTACACAAGATAAAACCGTATTGTGGGGTCAACATCGAACCCCATGATATTTCTGGGAACCACACAGAAATTTTTCAGTTTCGTGTAGCTGTTTCGATTCCTAAATATCATTGTCGCTTATATCACCACAACTTTCCGTGTTGTGTATTTATCAAAGGAGAGGACTAATTTCAGTATCAATCCATGAATCATGAGTCAAGAGTGTTTTCTATATTAATTTTGTTAATACTTGTGACAATTTAATCGGTGTTCAGTTATTTAGTGACATCTGTTGAGTTTATTCTTTATATAGTTAAAAATTAACAAATACTGAAATATTAGGTTCAAATTTGCCCAATTCATTTCTAAGGTGGGGGGAGGATATGTTTAGTTGAATCTACTGTTATGGTCAATAAATAAAATCATCACTGTCTGTTCACGTAGTATGGGTTTTATCTGCCCTCCGCTAGATGCACCCCATTCGGCCTCATTGGATACCGCTGACTTCGGGTAGGTAAAAACCTGTACTGCGTGAACCGACATGGGGTAACTTATAGTATGTGGTGTAAAATTTCCAACTAATGTTGCGCCAGGCATGAAATTACCAACTGGTGAAAATTTTGATCAAAGTTAGGGGGTGAAAAACCACTCCTCCTCACCAGTAGACCCTCCATGTATTGTTTTTTGTTTGCGACGCCGTCTACATTGATCTTTACCCCGATGTGCCCCTCCTGGGTTATAAAACAATTTTTTTAAATTTGATCGGACTGATTCTTTTATTTCCATTATACACAAAAATTATACATCACAGTTCAATCTAAAAGAATTAACATGTGTTCATTTCTGTGGAAGAAAATCATCAGAGTTCAATCGCATCATAAGAAACGACAAACATTATTTCGGAAGTCCCTGTCTGTTGGTTTATTGTTTTGAGTTCGGTAGGGAGAAATTAAAAAAAATATTCCCAGAAAATGTAATTTTTTTGCCGTTTCATCATTATTTGAACAAGAATAAATGATGAAATCATGAGATGGTTAGACTGCCTACAGTTTTCAGTAAAATTGACACGTTCTGAATTTTCTTTAAATGTTAACTATCGACATAATAAAAAAGATAAAGTGTTCATCGTTACTAATACTGCCAAGTTCAATAATAGGCACCTAGGATTAGGACCATGTGTAGGTAAATGTAAATGTTCAACATATTGCACTTGGGCGGAAAGTGTTGTCTTGGTAGGTTGTACAGAGTTATCTATCTTGGAAAGGCGCTCTAACCTGTAATATAACCAGGCCTGAAAATAAGGTGGCTGTCATGAATGAGGTCCCCAGAGGGTGAATTTAGTGACATTATATCCTGCATAGTGGGCTAGTATCACTAAATTCACCATCTATAGAAACTTAGATTCTATTTCTTTTATAGTTTAATTTCTCTATAGCCCCAAATTGCCAGACGACACATTACATAATGGAGGTTCCCAATGGGTGTACATCACAATATTCACCATTTGGGAACTTCAATCTGAGTCTATGTCTCCCATAGCAGATGAGGCCATGCCGAGGTCCCCAGAGGATGGATTTGGTGATGCTAGCCCACATTGCGGGGTAGCATCACTAAATTCACCCTCTGGAAACCTCATTCTGCAAATGTCCAGCACCATATTTTGAGGCTTGTGTGGTGTCATCCCAAACAGCTAGCAAATATCAATCAACCAATGAAATGTGATCTGTGGAAGCGTAAAAACAGCATACAAACAAGAGGGTGAAGTTGGTGAGGCTCGCCTGCTGTGCAGGATAGCGTCACTAAATTCACCCTCTGGAGACGTCATTCTGCAAATCACAGACACACTAAACTCAGGCCTGGATATAACCCCCTGCGCCTTTCCACGCACATTTTATTTAATAGTTCCCATTGATTTTCATTGATACACAGCTATGGAAGATTTGTATATTACTCTATTGTTTGTATACTTTAATCAAAACATATATTAACAACAGGTGTGCACTCGAGTGCTAGTATACCCCCACTGTGGCAAATTCAACCCACATTATCCGTAAACTCAACAAAAAAGATTTTTAACTTTAAAGAAAAATTCGGACTAATAATATCGATATGGTGTCACAAGAAGCTTGTACAGAAAAAATTATTCAAATTGGTTCATATTTGTTAAAGTTATTAAGTCAGACAGAATTTTCTAAGTCAAAATAGGTCGAAAATGAAGTGTAATATTACGAAAAACAGTCTGAGCCAATCCCTAGCCGCATCATGTAGAGAGGGTATTGTGAGAAGCATGTATACCAAAAATTATTGAAATCGGTTCATATTTGTTAAAGTTATTAAGTCGGACAGAATTTTCTAAGTCAAAATAAGTCGAAAAAGAGGCGTAACTTGAAAAATAAAGGTCGGACCGAACCGCAATTAGCATCATGCGGAGAGACTGTCCTAAGGAGATTGCATACATAAAATTATTGAAATCGGTTCATAGTTGTTCGAGTTATGAGGTCGGACGGACACACGGAGGGAGAAAGCGTGACGGACAGACGGACGGACAGACGCAGTCAATCCAGTATACCCCACATTTTCTTCGAAAGTGGGGGTATAATGATGAGATACGACTGCAAGGAATAACCATATATACAATTAAACTAAATGGTTATCTCATAGGCGAACGTGTTTCCAGGATAGATAACTCTGCAATACTTATGAAGACAGCAATTTATGCTGCACTTGGATCAAGGGGAGAGTAGATGTGTGGGGTAAATATATCGGCAATCATGTCGTACAGGTTAGCAATAACAACACTCAAGTTGACCGAGTAAGGTTATCAGCTCACATGGTATCCTTATGTCAATAACTCTCATCTCATGCAATAATATCAAATCCCTCCCCGACTTGAGTGTTGTTCGCTATATGTGTTTATCTATGTGAGAGGATACCATCACATAACATCACTGTCAATATTTATAAAATATAATTACCATGTAGGGTAACAAATTCAAGTATTGAACGGAAAATTTGAGGGATATCAGGAGCAACTTAGCACCACTAACCGGAAGAGGGTGAATAGTACAGACTTAACCCTTCTATACTAAATACTCATTGATGAGTAGTTATACCACAGGAAATGTTCAGATAATAAGTTTAACCCTTCTATACTAAATACTCATTGATGAGTAGTTATACCACAGGAAATGTTCAGATAATAAGTTTAACCCTCTCTATATTAAATACTCATTGACGAGTAGTTATACCACAGGAAATGTTCAGATAATAAGTTTAACCCTTCTATACTAAATACTCATTGATGAGTAGTTATCCCACAGGAAATGTTCAGATAATAAGTTTAACCCTTTCTGTACTAAATACTCATTGATGAGTAGTTATCCCACATAAAATGTTCAGATAATAAGTTTAACCCTTTCGATACTAAAGCATCATTGATGAGTAGTTATCCCATAGGAAATATTCAAATAATAAGTTCAATAGGTCGATATTGAACTTATTATCTGAACATTTACCACCAATGAATAGGATTCCTTCTGCACTTTCTATTGTCTGTCATCTGCTCACATTTCCTGAACATCCCTCCAAATGAATAATAGACCTTTCCAATGTATAGTTTTAGGACTGAATGGGAGAATCAATTAAGTTAAAGTTAAAGTTGACTCATCTGCGCATGCGCTAAATTAATATTCTCCTAGTGCCTTTTAGAGGCATTGAAATCAGCAGAAATAGCGATAACATCACTCGCTACTGTTTGAATGTAAGACCTATCAACATGGAGTTGACAATTCGATCGAAAGGCGGAGAGAATGCGGCAAAATGAGGCCACAGAAAGATGGGAGCTGCGCTGGTGCGGCATTAAATGTCCTGTGCCAGTGCATTCTTTTATATATGCGAGTCTCTCATAAGGAGCCTTGCATAAAAAAGAGAATGCACTGGCTTACAATGTCAAGGTAAATATTGTTAGACCAATGCATTCTCTTAGGCCACTGTGCGTTGCATGTGGACTTCCCATATTATCTGTCCATTGGGCATGTTTGAACACATAGGGCATGTTTGAACTGATCATTAGGGCATGACTAATTTTTGAACTCACTGAAACTGAAGAGATTCATGAATAGAAACAATGGTTCAAATTTTGTCAAAATCACGATTGTACCACAAAGCAACCAACAAATTCTGGGAATAGAGACCGTTCACATGATACCATGGATATCATCATGATATTTACAAATATTTTATCATCTTTATGCTGACAACACCCAGCTATATATAACATTCAGTTTGAAGGATGCGATGGATAAATCAACTGTCGTGTCACAAATGGAATCTTGTGTGCACGATATACGTCATTGGATGAGGTCATTTCGGCTCAAAATGAATTAATCCAAGATAGAGATAGTTCTATTCCGACAACAATGGTTCAAATTTTGTCAAAATCGAATCACGATTGTAACACAAATCAACCAAAAATTATGGGAATAGAGACCACATTTTAAGAAACCATTGACATTGAAATGGCTCTTGCAACACCTTATCCCACAGCCGATGATATTTTGAGGACACAAATAAAATGTTCATGTATCAACAATTATCACTATTTAAAATCATTTGTCATGATTTCAGTTTTTTGCCTTTGATCACAGACACAATTTCTTCTTTGTCCAATGTTTCATATTTAATGAGGGCCTGTGTCAGTGCTGTGTGTTCCTTTATGTGTCCCTTGATGATAGCCTTCGCCCGCTCATACGATTCCTGAAAAAATTAAGCAATTAATTTAGTTAACCCCTTCATGATGGGAGCTGTGTTGTGCAGTTATAAGTGGGCGTTATAACACAAGCGGCATTAAAAAAAGTGTCACGCCCACTTATAACACAGGCTGCACTGAGAAAGTGCCACGCCCACTTATAACACACGCTGCAGAAAAAAAAATGCCACACCCACTTATAACACACGCTGATTACAAAAAGTGCCACGCCCACTTATAACAAACGCTGCACTGAAAAAGTGACACGCCCACTTATAACACACGCTGCACTGAAAAAGTGCCACGCCCACTTATAACAAACGCTGCACTTAAAAAGGTGCCACGCCCACTTATAACACACGCAGCACTTGAAAAGTGCCACGCCCACTTATAACACACGCTGCACTGAAAAGGTGCCACGCCCACTTATAACACACGCTGCACTGAAAAAGTGCCAGGCACACTTATAACGCACGCTGCACTGAAAGGTGCCACGCCCACTTATAACACACGCTGCATTGAAAAGTGCCACGCCCACTTGTAACGCGCACTGCACTATAACGTGTCACACCAAAAAAGGTGCCACGCCCACTTATAACACACGCTGCACTGAAAAGTGCCACGCCCACTTATAACACACACTGTACTGAAAAGGGCCACACCCACTTATAACACACGCTGCACTGAAAAAGTGCCACGCCCACTTATAACACACGCTGCACTGAAAAAGAGCCAGGCACACTTATAACGCACGCTGCACTGAAAAGGTGCCACGCCCACTTATAACACACGTTGCACTGAAAAGTGCCACGCCCACTTGTAACGCACACTGCACTATAACGTGTCACACCAAAAAAGGTGCCACGCCCACTTATAACACACGCTGCACTGAAAAGGTGCCACGCCCAATTATAACAAACGCTGCACTTAAAAAGTGCCACGCCCACTTATAACACACGCTGCACTTAAAAAGTGCCACGCCCACTTATAACACACGCTGCACTGAAAATGTGCCACGCCCACTTATAACACACGCTGCACTGAAAAAGTGCCAGGCACACTTATAACGCACGCTACACTGAAAAGGTGCCACGCCCACTTATAACACACGCTGCACTGAAAAGTGCCACGCCCACTTGTAACGCGCACTGCACAATAACGTGTCACACCAAAAAAGGTGCCACGCCCACTTATAACACACGCTGCACTGAAAAAGTGCCACGCCCACTTATAACACACACTGTACTGAAAAGGCCACGCCCACTTATAACACACGCTGCACTGAAAAGGTGCCACGCCCACTTATAACACACGCTGCACTGAAAACGTGCCACGCCCACTTTTAACACTCGCTGCATTAAAAAGATGTCACGCCCACTTATAACACACGCTGCATTAAAAAAGTGTCACGCCCACTTATAACACACCCTGCGCTGAAAAAGTGCCACGCCCACTGATAACACACGCTGCACTGAAAATGTGCCACGCCCACTTATAACACACGCTGCACTGAAAAAGTGCCACGCCCACTTATAACACACGCTGCACTTAAAAAGTGCCACGCCCACTTATAACACACGCTGCACTTAAAAAAATGCCACGCCCACTTATAACACAAGCAGCACTAAAAAAGTGACACGCCCACTTATAACACACGCTGCACTGAAAGAGGGCCACGCCTACTTAAAACACACGCTGCATTGAAAAAGTGCCACGCCCACTTATAACACACGCTGCATTAAAAAGGTGCCACGCCCACTTATAACACATGCTGCACAGAAAAATCGCAACGCCCACTTATAACACACGCTGGACCGAAAAAGTGCCACACCCAGTTATAACACACGCTGCACTTAAAACGTGCCACGCCCACTTATAACACACGCTGCACTTAAAAAGTGCCACGCCTACTTATAACACACGCTGCACTGAAAAAGTGCCACGCCCACTTATAAGGCACGTTGCACTGAAAAGGTGCCACGCCCACTTATAACACACGCTGTAGCAAAATAGTGTCACGCCCACTTATAACGCACACTGCACTAGAACCTGTCGCACCAAAAAAATAAGTCCCACGCCCACTTATAACGCACACAGCACTAAAAAGTGTCACACCAAAAAAAAAAACTCTAAAAAAGTGCCACGCCCACTTATAACGCACACTGCACCAAAACAATTGCCACGCCCACTTATAACGCACGTTGCACTCTAAAAGTGCCACGGCCATTTATAACTAAAAAAGTGCCACGCCCACTTATAACGCACGCTGAAACTTAAAAAGTGCCACTCATCCGTTTGCAGTCTATGGTGACACAACCAAGCCAATCGGTGCGCTCTGTCTCTGGTCTCTTTGCCATCTGGCCACTACACTCTCATTGGCCCCACCCCATATTTTACAGACACTATCCATTTCAGTTGTGCATTTAAAATCTAGATAATAGATATGCAATGTATTCTGCCCAAACTCCGTCCATATTATTTAAAGAAGTCATTTTGAATACACATGGGTGCTAGAACAAACTGGGAACGGCAAAATATTGTGGAACTCTCACAGAGTCCAAAATCACTATAGGTTATGTACAGTACACCAAATGAATAGGTCCATGTGCTTTTTCCATCTTTGGTGACACTCCACAATTTCAACAGGCAGGGCCCCAGCAATAGGGGGGGGGGCATAGATTCATTGAAATTTATCTGGATTATGATCCCAAACCATGTAGACAATATATCTATGCCTGAAATTAGTACAGAATAGGCATTCAGAATTTGATACATAATGCCCACAATATATGGGCTATCAAGAGTTATGGCCCTTGATCTTTGGATCGAAAATGTTATTTTTATTAAAAAAAATGACAAACATATTGATTTTTCATACCCAAGGGGTACGAATACCAGAATTTTTCGAGCATGGTCACCTATGTTGGTTCAAAGGCCTCTGGCTTCCAACATCAACATGAAAAAATATTGACCCAGTATCTAGAGCCACTGTTTCTCAGAAAACGCTACTGCTGTCTATGGGTGGGGTCAAGGTCACTTGCACTTAATTTTGTCATCCGTCTAGAACACCTGCTACAATTACACAAATTCATATCCCACCTTGTATCAATATACATACCACATGAATGGTGCCAGAAAACCACTAGCACTTTATATCTATAAAATCACCCCTACTCATCATTCGAAACTGTGGAGTGTTACCTTTAAATTTAGCGCTTTTGATACTACCTCAATTCCGCACAAAAAATCATCATCAAATTTTCAAACATACCCCCATTAAATGCCAAGTTGATTATTTCACCACCCTGGATCAATATTCATCTAGGTATAATATTCCCATGGTGGCATTGATTTTTTATTTTGGTGACACTCCACAGTTTCTGCAGGGATTGGTGCAAAAATAAGGGGGGGCATCAATTCAATAAAAAATAACTGAAATGTGATCCCACAACACCATATACAATGTATATATACCTGGGTTGAGCACATACTAGGCTTAAAGATCTTGGTACAGAATTGTCATTTTAATGGGGGTAGCAAGAGTTATGCCCCTTGAGTGTGGGCCTGAAAAATGAAATTTTGATTCAAAAATGGCCAAAATAAGCGTATTTCAGGCCCGTGGGACACAAAAACCAGAAAATCTATGGTATAGCCGCCTATGCTGTCGGGAAGAACACTGTTTCCTCACAATAATATCAAAAAATTTCAAACTTCTCACCACTGTAATTTTTTTTTAAATATTTTTCATGCAGATGACAAATTTTAGGTGCTAAAAAGTCACGCTGGTGTCTGGAGCCACTGTTTCGCAGAAATCGCTACTACTTCATACTGGTGGGGTCAAGGTCACCTGAAACAATATTTTTCAAAACTCAAAGACATCCTCTAAAAATCCACAAATTCATAACTAACCTTTTCTCAATAAACATACCACACCCATGGTGACAGAAAACACTGGTACTCTATTCTAAAAAAATTACCCCTACTCATCATTCGAAACTGTGGAGTGTCACCTTTTGTTCAGCATTAATTGTATCCCAATCTTAATAAACCAATCAGCTACCAGTTGTGATTTTATGCTGATTTGAGTGTGGGGTAACAGCGCATCAAGGGGGATAATGTTTATATTTACTGTACTATAACCTTCAGGGCAAAAGACGTAAACAAGTCCACGTGTTTCTCATTTGTTTTCTTAATGGCGAATTCAAGTTACTTTACTAATCTACTTTTTTCGACAATTTGGAAAGTTAGAAACGCAAAAACGCTATTGTTGCAATCAACTGAATATTCATATAATATCATGGAGTTGTGTTAGGACTATACTTTGGACGCTGTTTTCAGAATATTCGATTTGATTGTTTTATAAGGAGGCTTTTAGTTTTATAATTTACAAAAATTTCCCGTACACTCATTTATATGAACCTTGATGAATACGATGTATAGCACAGCGGGCTAGAATCACCAAATTCACACTCTGCCTCTGGGGACCTCATTCTTCATGGCCTCATCTGAAGTTCCCAAATGGTGAATATTGTACACACATTGGGAACCTCGATTATGCAATGTGTCATCTGCCAATTTATTATAATTACGTGTACAGAAGGGTGTTTCTGCTCTTATCTTGGACACCATGGGCAAAAAAACATTGCATTTTCGGTGAAAAGGTTGTCGGCAGTTTCTTAAACCACTAATTAATGTGGTGTCACCTTACATGTGGGAGGCCAAATTCACTTTTAACAATTATTTGCGCTTAAGCGCAATTATTTATGTTTAAGCACAATTATTTGCACTTAAGCATAAAAACATTGTGCTTAAGCATGAATATTTGCGCTTAAGCACAATTATTGTGCCTAAGCACAAATATTTGTTCTTAAGCATAAATAGCTTATTTGTGCTAAAGCTTAATTAAATTATTTGAGCTTAAGCACAATTATTTGCGCATAAGTGCAAATAATTGAGCTTTTTTGCAAATAATTGTGCTTAAGTCATTTTTTTTTAGTTTGAGTGCAAATAATAATTAAAAGTGAATTTGGTCTCCCATACTTACATGAGTAGAATGAGAATTATTTGTGCCAATAATAATAATTACCCATAATCCACTGCCTAATAATCACTCAGGAAATTAAGAAGTTGAATTTCGAGAAAACTTTAGGATGCTCTATCTCTTCCCAACACCACATCTAACTTACAAAAACAACAAAATTCATATGAAACTTGCTATTTTTTGGCATTATTTTACCAGAAAACACAAGAAAAACAAACATGGTGTTGAACATATTTTGGGGTATAAAATAAATATTTTTAGATAGCAACCAATCAACAGATGCTGCTGTCATTAGGAATATTTTGTTCACAAACTGGGACAGAAAATGTTCTATTTTTAGAACAATTTGTATGTTGAATGTTCATGGAAGAGATTGACCATCTTTAATTATCGAATAACTAATGTTATATACCTCTTCGAGACTCGAGAAATTCCAAACATATTTAGTATTCTCCCTCCCCAAGACCAAACAGTTTTAGTATTCCGCCGCAGATCATCATCTAATGATGGAATTTCTTTAGCAGATTTTTTTTTATCAGAATGAATGGGCGAACTCCTCATTTGCTTTTTATCTCGCCCCGTAAGATTTGTTACTTTTTTTATAGTTTTGATTTCTGCAATTGGCCTCGGTATCTCCGGCCTTTGTTTCATTATTCTATACATTTTCGTTATGATATATTATAAGCTTGTCTAGTTCATTCGATCGTCATTCTGCTTATTATTGGACGATGTATAGCAAAACTTCTGAGCCCCTTTTGTGATATCACAATTTACTGTGAAAAAATTCAAATATGAACTGTCTTGGATGAATATGTATGTATCTGTTTTGCGTAAACTGCGTGACCAAGACACAAATACAGACTTGTTCCGATCAATAAATAATGATGATTGAAATCTATAGTTTTTCGCTTGCCTTGATGATAACTCAACCTTTCCATGACTGTAGCTTCCTGAGGTTTTGCGAAAATCCTGTGCCAATGCATTCTTAGATATATGCGATTCTCCCATAGGGCGCCTCGCATATATAAGGGAATACATTGGCCTAACAATAATTACCTTGACCTTGTTAGCCAGTGCATGCTATTATACATTGAGGCTCCCTATGGGAGACTCGCATATATAAGAGAATGCACTGGCACAGGATCTTTAATGCTGCACCAGTGTAGCTTCTGTCACCCTCATGAAAGGGTTAATTGGCCAACAGAAGGTTCTCAGGAGTTTAGCTGATAAATCTTGTCCATATGCAGAGGTAGTCATCATTATTCAATGTCTTCACCTCTTGATTCAGTATTATGTGTATGTCATGACTATTGCTCACCTGTTGCTATATTTTGGGCAATTGACCATTTATGGAGCCCCATACAGAGAGAATAATGCACTGATGACTGTCGTCTGCTTGGGTCTGTATGAGGCTCCATACGGGAGTGTTATATAACCCTTTATGGAGCCCCATACAGAGAGAACAATGCACTGATGATTGTCGTCTGCTTGGGTCTGTGTGAGGCTCCATACGGGAGTGTTATATAACCATTTATGGAGCCCCATACAGAGAGAACAATGCACTGAGGATTGTCGTCTGCTTGGGTCTGTGTGAGGCTCCATACGGGAGTGTTATATAACCCTTTGAGTTTATTCTTTATATAGTTAAAAATTAACAAATACTGAAATATTAGGTTCAAATTTGCCCAATTCATTTCTAAGGGGGGGGGGGGAGGATATGTTTAGTTGAATCTACTGTTATGGTCAATAGATAAAATCATCACTGTGTCTATTCACGTAGTATGGGTTTTATCTGCCCTCCGCTAGATGCACCCCATTCGGCCTCATTGGATACCGCTGACTTCGGGTAGGTAAAAACCTGTACTGCGTGAACCGTCATGGGGTAACTTATAGTATGTGGTGTAAAATTTCCAACTAATGTTGCGCCAGGCATGAAATTACCAACTGGTGAAAATTTTGATCAAAGTTAGGGGGTGAAAAACCACTCCTCCTCACCAGTAGACCCTCCATGTATTGTTTTTTGTTTGCGACACCGTCTACATTGATCTTTACCCCGATCGATGTGCCCCTCCTGGGTTATAATACAATTTTTTAAAATTTCATCGGACTGATTCTTTTATTTCCATTATACACAAAAATTATACATCACAGTTCAATCTAAAAGAATTAACATGTGTTCATTTCTGTGGAAGAAAATCATCAGAGTTCAATCGCATCATAAGAAACGACGAACATTATTTCGGAAGTCCCTGTCTGTTGGTTTATTGTTTTGAGTTCGGTAGGGAGAAATTAAAAAAAATATTCCCAGAAAATGTAATTTTTTTGCCGTTTCATCATTATTTGAACAAGAATAAATGATGAAATCATGAGATGGTTAGACTGCCTACAGTTTTCAGTAAAATTGACACGTTCTGAATTTTCTTTAAATGTTAACTATCGACATAATAAAAAAGATAAAGTGTTCATCGTTACTAATACTGCCAAGTTCAATAATAGGCACCTAGGATTAGGACCATGTGTAGGTAAATGTAAATGTTCAACATATTGCACTTGGGCGGAAAGTGTTGTCTTGGTAGGTTGTACAGAGTTATCTATCTTGGAAAGGCGCTCTAACCTGTGATATAACCAGGCCTGAAAATAAGGTGGCTGTCATGAATGAGGTCCCCAGAGGGTGAATTTAGTGACGTTATCCCGCATAGCGGGCTAGTATCACTAAATTCACCCTCTATAGAAACTTTGATTCTATTTCTTTTATAGTTTAGTTTCTCTATAGCCCCAAATTGCCAGACGACACATTACATAATGGAGGTTCCCAATGGGTGTACATCACAATATTCACCATTTGGGAACTTCAATCTGAGTCTATGTCTCCCATAGCAGATGAGGCCATGCCGAGGTCCCCAGAGGATGGATTTGGTGATGCTAGCCCACATTGCGGGGTAGCATCACTAAATTCACCCTCTGGAAACCTCATTCTGCAAATGTCCAGCACCATATTTTGAGGCTTGTGTGGTGTCAAATATCAATCAACCAATGAAATGTGTGGAAGCGTAAAGACAGCATACAAACAAGAGGGTGAAGTTGGTGAGGCTCGCCTGCTGTGCAGGATAGCGTCACTAAATTCACCCTCTGGAGACGTCATTCTGCAAATGACAGACACACTAAACTCAGGCCTGGATATAACCCCCTTTCCACGCACATTTTATTTAATAGTTCCCATTGATTTTCATTGATACGCAGCTATGGACGATTTGTATATTACTCTATTGTTTGTATACTTTAATCAAAACATATATTAACAACAGGTGTGTACTCGAGTGCTAGCATACCCCCACCGTGGCAAATTCAACCCGCATTATCCGTAAACTCAACAAAAAAGATTTTTAACTTTAAAGAAAAATTCGGACTAATAATATCGATATGGTGTCACAAGAAGCTTGTACAGAAAAAATTATTCAAATTGGTTCATATTTGTTAAGATTATTAAGTCAGACAGAATTTTCCAAGTCAAAATAGGTCGAAAATGAAGTGTAATATTACGAAAAACAGTCTGAGCCAATCCCTAGCCGTATCATGTAGAGAGGGTATTGTGAGAAGCATGTATACCAAAAATTATTTAAATCGGTTATTAAGTCGGACAGAATTTTCTAAGTCAAAATAAGTCGAAAAAGAGGCGTAACTTGAAAAAAAAAAGTCGGACCGAACCGCAATTAGCATCATGCGGAGAGACTGTCCTAAGGAGATTGCATACAAAAAATTATTGAAATCGGTTCATAGTTGTTCGAGTTATGAGGTCGGACGGATGGACGGACACACGGAGGGAGAAAGCGTGACGGACAGACGGACGGACGGACGCAGTCAATCCTGTATACCCCCCATTTTCTTCGAAAGTGGGGGTATAATGATGAGATACGACTGCAAGGGATAACCATATTTACAATTAAACTAAATGGTTATCTCATAGGCGAACGCGTTTCCATGATAGATAAATCTGCGAAACTTATGAAGATAGCAATTTATGCTGCACTTGGATCAAGGGGAGAGTAGATGTGTGGGCTAAATTTATCAGCAATCATGTCATACAGGTTAGCAATAACAACACTCAAGTTGACCGAGTAAGGTTATCAGCTCACATGGTATCCTTATGTCAACAATTCTCATCTCATGCAATAATATCAAATCCCTCCCCCGACTTGAGTGTTGTTCGCTATATGTGTTTATCTATGTGAGAGGATACCATCACATAACATCACTGTCAATATTTATAAGATATAATTACCATGTAGGGTAACAAATTCAAGCATTCAACGGAAATTTTGAGGGATATCAGAAGCAAATCAGCACCACTAACAGGAAGAGGTTAAATAGCACAGACTTAACCCATTCTATACTAAATTCTCATTGACGAGTAGTTATCCCATAGGAAATGTTCATATAATAAGTTCAATAGGTCATTGTTGAACTTATTATCTGAACATTTCCCACCAATGAATAGGATTCCTTCTGCACTTTCTATTGTCTGTCATCTGCTCACATTTCCTGAACATCCCTCCAAATGAATAATAGACCTTTCCAATGTATAGTTTTAGGACTGAATGGGAGAATCAATTTAGTTAAAGTTAAAGTTGACTCATCTGCGCATGCGCTAAATTAATATTCTCCTAGTGCCTTTTAGAGGCATTGAAATCAGCAGAAATAGCGATAACATCACTCGCTACTGTTTGAATGTAAGACCTATCAACATGGAGTTGACAATTCGATCGAAACACGGAGAGAATGCGGCAAAATGAGGCCACAGAAAGATGGGAGCTGCGCTGGTGTGGCATTAAAGGTCTCTCATAAGGAGCCTCGGATAAAAAAGAGAATGCACTGGCTTACAATGTCAAGGTAAATATTGTTAGACCAATGCATTCTCTTAGGCCGCTGTGCGTTGCATGTGGACTTCCCATATTATCTGTCCATTGGGCACATAGGGCATGTTTGAACTGATCATTTGGGCATGACTAATTTTTGAACTCACTGAAACTGAAGAGATTCATGAATAGAAACAATGGTTCAAATTTTGTCAAAATCGGATCACGATTGTACCACAAAGCAACCAAAAAATTCTGGGAATAGAGACCATTTACATGATACCATGGATATCATCATGATATTTACAAATATTTTATCATCTTTATGCTGACAACACCCAGCTATATATAACATTTCAGTTTGAAGGATGCAATGGAGAAATCAACTGCCCTATCACAAATGGAATCTTGTGTGCACGATATACGTCATTGGATGAGATAATTTCTGCTCAAAATGAATGAATCCAAGATAGAGATAGTTCTTTTCCGACAACAATGGTTAAAATTTTGTCAAAATCGAATCACGATTGTAACACAAATCAACCAAAAATTCTGGGAATAGAGACCACATTTTAAGAAACCATTGACATTGAAATGGCTCTTGCAACACCTTATCCCACAGCCGATGATATTTTGAGGACATAAATAAAATGTTCATGTATCAACAATTATCACTATTTAAAATCATTTGTCATGATTTAAGTTTTTTGCCTTTGATCACAGACACAATTTCTTCTTTGTCCAATGTTTCATATTTAATGAGGGCCTGTGTCAGTGCTGTGTGTTCCTTTATGTGTCCCTTGATGATAGCCTTCGCCCGCTCATACGATTCCTGAAAAAATTAAGCAATTAATTTAGTTAACCCCTTCATGATGGGAGCTGTGTTGGGGCAGCATTAAATATCCTGTTCCAGTGCATTCTCTTATATATGCAAGTCTCCCATTTGGGAGCATCACATATATAAGAGAATGCACTGGCTTTACAAGGTCAAGGTAAATATTGTTAGGTCTATTTGTTCTCTAATATATGTGAGACTCACATATATTTTGGAGAATGCATTGGCAAAGGGTTTTCGCATAATTTCAGGAAGCTCCAGTCATGGAAGGGTTAAGAAGGAAACAATATATGTCAAGATAATCTGTTATTGCTAGATGGAGTGTTTTCAATGTCAAATTTCAGTTAACAGAGCATAGCTACGCAAATCTTGAAATAGTGTTTCTGTCATTTGCAGAATGAGGTCCCTAGAAGGTTAATTTAGTGATGCTATCCCATACAGCAGGCTAGCATCACTAAATTTACCTCATTCTGCTTAGGCCTCATCTTCTGAGAAGTATCTATAGTCTCAAATTAACATTGTTTTTAGTTACATTTCCCTTCTTTTCTGTTTCTATATCCCCTAATTTGCAGAAGATAAAATGCATAATCAAGGTGACTAATGGGTGAACATAAACAAATTCAACTGGGGAAACTTCAATCTGATCCTAGGTCTCCCATAGCAGTTGAAGCCTCGGTAGAATGAGGTCCATTTGGTTGAATTTGGTGATGCTAGCTCACTGTGCAGGGTACCATCACTAAATTCACCCTCTGGGGACCTCTTTCTGCAAATGTCCGGCACCTTATTTTCGGGGCTGATTGCCACATATTAATTTATTTCATTAATTATTACTGAAAATATCACATCAAAGCCATTTTCAATGAATGGACTTTTGACTGGTTTCTAAAGTTTTGTTTTCATTCCCTGCCCAAAAGATTATCATTTTCAGAGCTTTGAAGGCCCCGGCACAAAAACAGCATGGGTGGAATGGATGGGTACCAGCCTAGAGGTTTGGGAGAAGTCACTTCTCCCTGTTTGTTTACTAGGGAGAAGTGTACCATTATCAGGGAGAAGTAACAATAGCTGAAGTTCAGTTTACACCCTAACATCACCCTTCTATGATCCAATAAGTAGTATGCAGCACAAGAGCCCATTTAAAAGACCATTGTAGTGAGTAAGAACGCCATTATAATCAGTAAATATACTATAAATGTGCTGTTGGGATATATTCATAGTGGTAAACAAATCTGAGTCTGGGTCTCTCATAGCAGATGAGGCTATGCAGAATGAGGTCCGCAGAGGAGCATCACTAAATTCATCCTCTGGGGACCTCATTCTGCAAATGTCCGGCACAATATTTTCAGGCCTCGTAGAAATCGTACCTGCAGAATCCTTTTAATCTCGCTGTCGATTTCATCCTGGGTAACTGGACTCAGAGACTGTTTCGACTTCTCACTAAAAACTCTCACTCCAACCTGAAAATTATGAAATTGAATTGTTAAAAGAATCGCTAGGGCTTGGCAAAATATTCCCGTAGTAATTCAACAAAGGCCCATAACTCTGGTGAAAATTGGTGCACCCAAATTCAAACTTGACCTGTATTTTTGGCAACTAAGCTCACATACTAAATTTCATTCCATTCAGTTCAGACTTACTAAAGTTATCACCTGGAAATGAAAAAAGGCAAACAGATGGACAGACACCCGGACGGACAGACGGACCAATAACATATTAAGTCCCGTTTTTTAAAAATGGGCATATAAAAACTCTTACCTCATTCAGACAATTTCAGTGCTGATTTTCTACACAAAAAAACTTTAATTCCATTCTGAAGAATAAATGTAGGTACTCCATTTTGTATGAAAACCTTCATTCCATTCAATCCATATATTTATTAAAGGCCTATTTAATTTTTGAACCCCAGATCATTTTACATAAAATATATGCCATACTATATACCATTTGAAAGAGGAAGCTCCAAAACATTGTATTATCAACTTATTCGGTGTAAAAAACTGTGAACATGTTGTTTTTGTTGAAATATCAACTTGTATTCTGTGCTAAAGTTTCATTATTTTCAATGGAAGGGGAATAATACTATATCTTAAGATATAGAGTTGTTTCCCTTGCATTGAAAATACATTTTTAGTTTGAATTCTGTTGCATTCTGGGAGCCATAACAGGGGAAATCTTTCTATGATTTCAGCTTTTTTCTATTTCTCTGTGGGTATCGTTTGAGACACAGACATTTCAAATGGTGATGCATTGTAGTATTTTAAAGTGAAGTGAAACACTGCGGTGTGGTGATAAAATATAAATGGAGAATAATCTTGTTCAAAGTAGTTATTTTTACAAATATTGACAACACACACCGTCATTCTTATATATGAATTAAATGCAGTGACTGCCGATGGCGAAATCGTTTTTATTAGTTTATCGCCGATAGAAGTGTCCCGATTCGATTAGAAAATATTTACAATTTAGCGTAGTTCGGACAATGTTTTCTATGGAGTGGTACGGTCGATAAGCTTGAGATTTTCGGTGACGTTAGTAGAATGCTATATTCTTCCAGTTGGCATAGCACCTGAATACTAACTTATCAGTTTCATTCACCCGAACAAGTACATAATATGTCTTTAATCATATTTTATGGCATAGATTGTTATTAAAACTGTATATCAAGGCACTATTTGGTGACGAGAAAATTAAATGGGCCTTTAATACAAATGTTCCGGTTCTGAGTTTATCTTTTGATTGTCGTTCTAGATTCAAATAGCAAAAGAAACTACAAACTGAAAATCTTGAGTGATGTTGAAAGTTAATTCCATTAAATACGCTTGACCTGAAGTTTATGGTGTAAGATTTATCAGTACTAATGTGTTTATGTTTGGAAGCAACTGATGATAATTTGTTCAGATTGTTCACATATTTTTTTAATGTTTGCTCATCCAGGTTTGGAGATGGAGAAGCTTGCTTCAAATGGTGATGAATTATATATAGTATTTTAATCATATTTTATGGCATCGATTGTTATTAAAACCGTATATCAAGGCACTATATGGTGACACGAAAATTAAGTGGGCCTTTAAGGAACTGAAACATACTGGAGAAATTGATTTTCACTCAATTAAATAAAAAGCAATTGAATGTTTCAAATGAAAATGGTACATGAAGATAAACAGAGAGGTGAGGTGATACAGTTCCCACATTTATTTAGAACTTACTTTTTCTGACATTCCATACTGTTTAACCATTGCTGTGGCAATTTCTGTTGCCTTCTGGAAGTCGTTCATTGCACCTAAGGACAGAATATAAGGCATAATAATTATGAAGAAATCTGCATCTGATCAATCAATTTGATTATATATTATTGAAAATCAAGTCATTAGCAATTTGTTAGGCTATGCAAAGCCAGCTTGAGTTTAGTGTACCTGTCATTTGCAGTATGCGGCGGGATAGCTTCACTAAATTCACCCTCTGGGGACCTCATTCTGCAAATGACAGGCACCTTATTCTTAGGCCTGCATGCGTGCGTGATTATTAATTAAATACGCAAACCAGGCATTCCTCTCCTACAACGGCTAGCTACGGATTAATTTCAGCTGCCATTGGCCATTATTTCCCAAACAAATGTGCATAAGAAGTTAGGTGATCCATTCCATGTTAATTATATCATAAAAAATCACCAATAAAGTGTCATTGACACATTTTTTATTGAGATTGCAGACATCAAGTGCTGAAGGAGGCACACCATTCATGAATTTCAAGAGGAAAATTATTATCCTCTATAACCAATGTACACAACACTTGTTCACGCTCACAATATGAGAGATATGTTCTAATTTTCAAGGCTGGTCACTCGAGAGTTTGACAGGAAATATTTGCAACAAACGCATTGAATTATCTAGATTATGAACCCAAAAGGGTATGCGCTCAGTTTACTATCTGAAATTGTGTATGTCTGCGAGAAAATAAATAAAACATTTTTCATTGCATATTTTAGTTTTTTTTTTGGGGGTATTTTTATGTCGTGTGAAGGACCAAAACAATTAAATATTATTCAACCATGTTTGCAATAATCTGACAGACAAACACTCAATACTGATTCAACTTTTCAGACATTATGTTGTTTTATGGTGACTTTTCGTCCAAAAAAAATAAATACTTTTATAATAGTGAGAGAATCCATTTAGTATAGAAAGGGTTTAAATAAGCATGTCTATCTGCAAAGTAATCTATTGATATACCTGAAGTAATTTTGTCGCTTCCGAAGCAGACTTCCTCAGCGACCCTTCCTCCCATACTCACATCCATCTCAGCTTTCATTTTCGACAAAGTCCAGTGGTGCATCTCTTTGTCATCCATAAAGGCAGTCTATAAATAGAAGTGACATAATCATCAAGCCTCAAATTATACCCTATAATATATATCATAAGGTCGTCTGTTGAACTTATTATCTGAACATTTCCTACCAACTTGGATTCTTCTGCACTTGTATTATGTTTTTGTATTTGTCTTCTGTAAACCCCTCCAAATGAATGATAGACTATTCCAATGTATACTTTTATTACTGAATGGAGAATCCATTTAGTAAAGAAAGGTGGAGCTCCCTGAAATTTTGCGAAAACACTGTGCCAATACATTCTCTTATATAAATACTTAACCATTCAATGATGAGAACTGTGTTGGTGCAACATTAAAGATCCTATACCAGTGCATTCTCTTATATTTGTGAGTCCCCAATAGGGAGCCTCGCATATATAAGAGAATGCACTGGCTGTCAAGGTCAATATTGTTAAGCCAATGTATTGGCACAGGGTTTTCGCAAAATTTCAGGAAGCTCCAGTCAAGGAAGGGTAAAAGCCACACAAAGTTCCCATTTTTCAGGCCCTTGTGACGAAACCCTGGGTGTTCAACCTTTTTAATCGCATTTTATATGTTGGGAAAAACTATAATCAGTACGAAAAAATTGCGCTATGTTTTTATACAAACTTGCTCCAGACTGAGATCGAACATACCCATTTCCAGATTCAAATTTCCGATTTATACATGAACATTGTTATGAATTGTATCTGCAAACTCAGTTAACCCCTTCAGTGCCAAGTCCGATTTTTGTATCAACCCATATTTCCTTGATCATTTTTCAAATTTATTGATTATAATAATGTGATACATTGATGGAAAGTTTGAGCTCTTTCCATCAATGTATCACATTATTATAATCAATAAATTTGAAAAATGATCAAGGAAATATGGGTTGATACAAAAATCGGACTTGGCACTGAAAGGGTTAAAAACGTGTCAATGATACTTTATTCGGTGATTTTTTCACATCCATTTCAGCTTTCATTTTAGACAAAGTCCAGAGGTGCATCTGTTTGTCATCCATGAAGGCAGTCTATAAATAGAAGTGATAAAGTGACATAATTTGTCGCTTAAATGGCAGAGATGCTCAAATCCCCTTCATGGACATAAATAGTTTAAGCGATGGCCCTAGGTACATATTCTATATTTAATTGACAGTGATCAATAATATAAATGTTACTCACATGACCGAGTGACATTCCTCTGGGTATAATTGTAACTTTGTGTAGTGGCGTCGCATCCTGTGTGCGTAACGCGACTACAGTATGTCCAGCTTCATGGCACGCAGTGATTTTGTTTGACTCCGCATCAATAATCTTGTGCTTTCTGGCCGGTCCTAAATGTAGAGAATTAAAACTATCTTTGTGTGAGAGGTCAAGATGAAAACCAAGGCACCGCCACGATGCGTTCAAGAGATGCCCCACTTTCCAAGTTCTGTGAGCCGTAAAATGTCCCAATTTTGATTGTATTGTCCCGGTGTCTAGGGTTTAGATGTTGAATTGGCCGTGTCGGGAACATAGATAACAATAACTGTCCGTAGCTTTTGATAATTTTATATGTTTATAAGTCATAGTGATCAACACAGCAGGAGCATCGGAAAAAGGTGAACAGAGGTATATCGTTCGGCCGCCGGAGAGAGAGTGGTTCTTGGTATCTCTCGACGCTAGTAGTTATTACAACGTATGGTGTATCATGCATCCTAATAAGGTATGATGTATATGATACACCTACCTGTGACGTGTATCACCATCGGTATGGTGGAATGATTGTGGTCTGATCCTTCCAACACATAAGATGGTAGTACATGTCACATCCAATTTAGAATATGATCTTGATAACTATGATTGTATCTATTCTATTAGTTATATCTTGATGTGCTGTGTTTATCTGTACAATACGTTATAGCAATAACTGGGAACATAATTATATATCAACCGATATCTTCTGTACTATCGGACAGTATTATATAAAGATCTGCGTTGGTTATAACTTCACCACATTTTGGGCCTCAATCCACGTAAACAATACCACATGGTCAGCTTTCCAAGCTAGTGTCTGGCTTATGTCGGGAAATCTCCTGGCACAACAAATTGTTATGTGCTTGACTATTTCTTCCAAAGATTTACCATGAATGTAGGAACAAAAATTGTTAGTTCTACTGTTATTCACGGCATTCGCTATTTTCTACAACCTGTCAGTTGAGTTTGTATCAGCTGCTCTTATTTTAAATTACACATTGGAGTTGCTTACGTCATGCTTTAGTTCATTAACTTGAGGTTAAAGAAACACACTCTGTTTCAGTTTGCTTTCTGTACAAAACTTCAATGATCCTGCTACTTGTCTCAGCTGCAAGGAAATGGCTACTTTTCAGTGACAAAAAATCCAAATTTTCTCCTGACAGGGAAAATCATGGTCACCCCGTTGCATTATGTGTTTCCCAGAACAGAATCATTTGGAAATCGTGAAAAAATACCATGACAATTACACGAGATGAAGATGTTTGTCTACATTTGTGATGACACATGCTTGAGAATTCCAGTTCAAACCAGGCATCACCCCATATAAGGAATTCGAGGTGTAGAAAATAATTAGATTTCTCAAACCAAAATCTAATAGCATTGAGATTTGAAGGATGGTTTCCTCGACTCAAAATAAAATATTTTTCACCCCGAAGCCGAAGAAATAGTAATTTAGGGATGTGTTAAATCAGATGGAATAGTAATTTGGAGTGTTAAATCGGAAGTAGTAATTTGGGGGGGGGGGGGGGGGGGGGGGGGGGGGGGGGGGTAGGCATTAAATCTAACAGTGTTCCTTTAATTTATGGGCATTAAATCAGACAGGGCATCTTTAAAAGAATCCATTAAAATAATTCATACCCATTAAAACTTTATCCCGAGCATAGTCGAGATGCACCATGGTTACGAGATCATCTCCATCCATTGCAGCTTTCAAAGCGGCCTGGTTAATCATGTTCTCTAGGTCAGCACCTAAATAAAATTAATGATTCATAAAACTGACAATTTATTTTTTTAAATGAAGTCATGTTATTGGCTGTCAGTTTATGGCATGAGCAAGCCTTGAAATAGTGTGTCTGTCATTTGCAGAATGAGGCCCCCAGAGGGTGAATTTAGTGTATAGTATATAAGATCATGCACAGTTTGTTGATAAACTCTGCGGCTATAGGGGTACCATTCCCTCAAGCCCTAGAAGAAAACTTAGGGACTCATGCCATCCTTTGGCAAGCCTTGAAATAGTGTGTCTGTCATTTTCAGAATGAGGTCCCCAGAGGGTGAATTTAGTGATGCTACCCCGCATAGCGGGCTAGCATCACCAAATTCACCCTCTGGTAACCTCATTCTGCTGAGTTGTAAGCAGAATGAGGTCCCCATAGGGTGAATTTGGTGATGCTAGCCCGCTATGCGGGGTAGCATCACTAAATTCACCCTCTGGGGACCTCATTCTGCAAATGACAGACACACTATTTCAAGGCGTGCCTAAGGATGGCATGAGTCCCTAAGTTTTCTTCTAGGGCTTGAGGGAATGGTACCCCTATAGCCGCAGTTTATCAACAAACTGTGCATGATCTTATATACTATTTACCAATATTATCTCAGTTGAAAATTTAAAATCCAAGCTCTGAACGTCAATAGTAATATAAGTAGATAAAGTTAAGGAATTGTAATTGTGTCATATTTTTTAACAATTTGAAGGTTTAAGTAATGTAAGGGTGTTGTACACTATCAATTTTACGACAAAACATCAAGTTAAATCGGCAGGTAAAAGAAGTGTACCAACAATTTTTCATACCACCACAAACAATGGTAAGGCCAAAACAAAAAATCTCTGTTTCTGATAACATGGGGAAAATGGCATGCTTTTAACAGCCTTTTATACATGGTAACTGGTAATATATTATGCAGCTTGCTGGACTATTAGGTCATGTATTAGGTGTTAAAGATATTCTCTGAAAATAAAGTTTTTGAGACAACTTCCAATTGAATGTATATCATGGCTACCAGTATGTTCTCCAGTGTGGAGATTCAAGATATTAGGCTATGGCCATTGGTTTCGAGTTATTCCTCTTACATAGTCCATGCAGCTATCAGCCCACAATGCAACAGTATCATCTGATACCTTTATTTACAAATTACATGTGGCCAGAACAATGTTACTGACTGTTCTTTGATATGCAGGAATAAACATGTTTTGTTCCAATCTTCCCCTGAATATCTCTGGTGTAGATTGGGCCTGAGGTTACACATTTTATGCCATTCTATTCATCACTGCCGACGCAATTTTCCAGGTGTTGGTGTTGACAGAGAGATCGTTTTATGGAATAAATACTTGCCATTTCAATAAAACCTATTGTATTTTCATCCCATCTTATTTCTCTTCATGTAGATGATCATTATTTTTCAGCGATAACTTGTCCATATTACCAAATCACTAAATTGTATTGTGATTTAAAGTCACATATTTTAGACTTATTTCGTTTCAATCCCGGAACGTTTTAAATAGCAGAATTGATTACCTGCCAACTTTCAGTGTAATTAACAGCAAGTTATCACATAATCCTTACAGTACATGTATGCACATCAGATGATCAGAAATGTATGTTTAATATTTGCGAGAAGTATCTGCTACTTTGTCGGTAACATCAAAGAGTCTGTCGTAAATAGTTACACGGAATTGATTCACGTGACTCACTGAGGCGTTTTGGTTGGTGACACAGTGACCCAGTTCATGTGTCATTCATAACAGACAGTTGTTTATTTAAAGTGGGTTAAACTCAGGTTTCTGTGAATATTCAAGGCTGCCAACTCATTTTAATCTTGGATGACGATTTCGTCTGGTCAATGGTGATGGTGATTTCGGCTTTTGACGACGCTAATAACGGAATACGGACTGTCATTTTCCCGCCAAAACGCACGTGCTTTTCACTGTTTAATTTTGCGGCGAACAGATGGTCTTTCAAGCAAGTTTTGCACCCAATTCCGCGAAGGAATTTAAGGGGGCTACCGGTATAATACATTGTACTTTTTAAAATACATAGTCCACAAAAGACAGGGGGATTTCCGTAGTGACTCGTCAGGGTAGAGTTTGATTTACGCCGACCGGGTCATGCGGGTTGTCTTATTTATATCTAGAATGCGCGATCGCATACACCGGCCTACACATGCGTCAGTTGTGTATGCGATGGATGGTTAGTTCTGCTGTTGGTATTGGGAAAACCATAGCTATTAACTCACAGAGAGACAGATCGCATACACCGGCCTACACATGCGTCAGTTGTGTATGCGATGGATGGTTAGTTCTGCTGTTGGTATTGGGAAAACCATAGCTATTAACTCACAGAGAGACAGGTTACTATGGACTTCTGGAAATTAAAAAATAAATTGAGGCCGGCAAGAAAATCTCAGCCAGGCCGGGTACCGGAAACAGAGACGTTTTTATTTTTTGGCCTAATCACAGCCTGCCAATAGAGAAAGGCCGGTGGAACGACCTAGTTCACCCTGTGAGGACCTCATTCTGGAAATGTCTGGCACCATATTTTCAGGTATATGTAATGATACTCACCTGTGAAGCCTGTAGTGCCATGAGCAAGCTTCTCCATCTCCAAACCTGGATGAGAAAACATTTCAAAAATATGTGAACAGTCTGGACAAATTATCATCAGTTGTATCAAACATCTTATAAACACATTAGAAAAGATAAACTCAGAACCGGAACATTTGTTTTAATATAAAATCAGTTGATCCTCATATTGTGATTGAAACTTACAAGCGTCAAATAGAACGTGTTCAAATGTACCTTGCTTCATGCATTTGGATCTATGTGCTGTTTAAATTGTCCTATACTCTAGCACGTGTTGACTTACAAATAGGTCCATATCAAGGTTTCCGACTTTTTAATTCACTTATTTTTTCCCAAACAAGCGAAATAAAACTGATTTTCGGCTGTCAACATGCTTAATTTATGGTCTCACCTTGACCAAGATGGAGTTGCACCAAATGAGCAAACATAGACAGAGAACAATGCTCAAAATTACAATCAAACAAGGTGCTCCAATTTATGTATTTTGTTGCCTATATATTGTTGTATATTTCAAATGCGAGTTTGTGTGTTTTTTTTATAATGTCAAGAAACATTTTCAACGTGGCAGTTGAAATCCAATGCGGCGGTGCCCGTGAAACAAACCATTAATTTTGCCCAATGGTATAATAATATATAATCAAATAGAATTCTTACCAGCTATTACTTTAATCTTTGCCACATAAAGTTTCAATATTTCTAATCTCCCTCGGTAATCCGGTGGGAAAACTCGTACTTCTGAATCAAATCTACCAGGTCGAAGCAAAGCTCTGAAAAAATATACAGATAAATTTTCAAATAATAAATGACTTGTCAGTTAAATTATGAGAGCCTCAGCATATAATTTATGTATGAAAAGAATGATTTGCTTGTCAATGTGGATATAAAGTTTATAAAAAAATAGTCAAGTCGAGAGAGATTAACCATTTCTATACTAAATATTCATTGACGAGTAGTTCCCATTGGAAATGTTCAGATAATAAGTTCAACAAACGACAATAGGTAATTTGTTGAACTTATATCTAAACATTTCCCTTCAATGAGAATGCATCCATCTGCCCTTGTATTTTCATTTGTGACCCGCCATATCAAATCCAGTCGGAAGTCGGGATTTTTTTTACCCTGTGCCAATGCATTCTCTTATATATGCGAGTCGACCATAGGTCGTCTCGCATATATAAGAGAATGCATTGGCCTAACAATTTTTTATCATGTTTTTTAATAAATATTTCTTACAATTTTTAGGACATAAAATAAAAAAACATCCATTACCCTGCAGGGAGCCCCACACATATATAGAAGCACATAGAAGAGTGTCGTCTGCTCATGTTTGTCTGGGGCTCTGTATGGGTGAAATTATAAAATTGTTGAAGAATACAAGAACAAATTATTAAAATTGTAAAAAATTGTTAGGCCAATGCATTCTCTTATATATGCGAGGCGACCTATGGTCGACTCGCATATATAAGAGAATGCATTGGCACAGGGTAAAGAAATCCCGACTTCCGACTGGATTTGATATGGCGGGTCACAATTTGCCTGTTTGTTGTCCACATTATCGTCATGTGAAAAAGACAACCTAATTCCCATGTGTATTATTCCATCAATGCAGTTTCTGTTGCAAATATTTTCCCTAATATCAGTACACAATGACAGTACCCAAGAAATAAGGTAAGGGCCAGCACAAAGAAAGTTGGCACTAGATGAGTGGAAAATGTGCTCCTTTTAAACTGCTGAAGTTTTTGTATACATGTCAATCAATTTTAGATATAACCATAATCATAAATTCAAATATTACATGCAATTCTATTAAATATATACTCACGTATCTAAATTTTCTTTTTTGTTGGTGGCACCAATAACAATAACACCCTCATTTGACTTGAATCTGGAAAATAACGAATTTCAATTACCGTAAAATCACAAAATTCAACATTCTATTATAGAATTATTCAATATGCCCACATCTTATAAGAAATGCATAAGTGTTTCTAAATTTGAAGAAAAAAAAAATTAGGTCTTCCAAACACAATTGGTATATAATGAAAGTGTCAATGACTCTGTAGCTTCACCTGGAGAGGGGTTAATATCATACTTTAGTCAGTGAGGTCTAGTATCACTAAATTCACCCTCTGGGGACCTCATTCTGCTTAGGCTGAGCTCCATATTCTGGGAAGTATCTATAGTCTCCAATTAACATTGTTTATAGACTTTTTCCCATTCTGTTCAGTTTCTTTATTCCACACCCATTGACGTGAGTCACATGTATTCAACGGAATCCCAGCCATTGGATACATATTTGTGTATACCTCTAGTGGAATACAAGCCGGAACTATTATTGTTGACGTTGTCGCCAAGAAAGATGACGTACATTACGGTGATCCCCCCATAATTACTTGTTATTTGTCAGACTTAAATCACAATAAAGGTAGCTATAGTAACAATGAAGGTGACATTCATGGATTGAACTTATCTGACTGAACGGTGTAGAATAAATACAGAACACAACTTGCATCATAATCTCGAATCTTTTATCGAACTCGTTGCGGACGTCGCAAAGTTATATTTCGCTCGAGCTATGCTCTCGCAAAATATATCCTTGCGCCAACCACAACTCATTCGATAAAAGAGTCTCGATTAAGATGCGCGTTGTGTTCTGTCTATATATCCCTTAATTTGCAGAAGATAAAATGCATAATCAAGGTGATTAATGGGTGAACTAACTTCAACCTGGGGAACTTCGATCTGATCCTAGGTCTCCCATTTGGTGATGTTAGCCCTCCATGCGGTATAGCATCACTAAATTAACTAAGAAATTAAATGACTAACCCATCCATCTCAGCCAGTAGCTGGTTTATAGTCTGGTTGGCGTATGGATGCATCTGTGAATTTGTTCTCTTAGCACCGACTGAATCTATCTCATCCAGGAATATCACACAAGGAGCTTGTCGCTTTGCATCCGCTGAAAAATGAATTCAATTCCAATAAAGTTTTATTATTCACTAACTAACACTATTTCTGATTGGGCAAAATCCATCATATGATAATCAGGGAAAAAGTCATATTGGACTCCTGAAAGTCATATTGGACTCCTGAAAGTCACATTGGACTCGATTAAAGTCCACTATGACTTTTATAAAAAATATCGGGTCTCCGGGTGACATCATTTGGATAAACGTACAGATGGATAATAAAAATATCATTATACAATGTTGTGTACAGTATGTGTTTTCTTGTACTCGTCCTGGTTGTGGTGAAAAGTCATACTGGACTCGACGATACGCGTCGTCCAATATGACTTTTCATCACAACCTGGACTCGTACAAGTTGCTTACGTATTTGAAAGTTTGATATTTTTGGTGTAATACTAAGATAACTGAGTGGATCAAATTGTCAGAATTTGGAGTTTTGTTGTTCCGTTCGGAGTGCGAAGCAAATGATTTTCTGAAGCGACAATTACGGTCGATAAATAAAATGTTACACAACAGCGCTTCCAACTTTTAAGTTGCTTTAGAAAGTCGCTTCCGAAAGAGAAATTTGACAAACTGCGTTGTAATTTTCATTCGTTTTCGTATATTTCTTAATTATAAGCTGATAAATAATAAAATGTTCTGCGTTGTTATTACTCTATCTAATATGCCAATCTAAACAAGAGGTTGCACTATGGATGCTGGGATACCCCCATGGTGAAAATTGAAATACGGGCAGGTCGGAAATCAAATTGTGAAACAAAATGTGATGAACATACAAATTACTGGACAATTCTAATGAACAACTGATGGAAATCCAACATTTTCAGATAAATAAAAGGTCAGCTGACCACAGTGTCCCCCGAAAACGTGGCAAGTTGATGCCGCTTTGTTAAAGAAATTAAAAAAAATGTTGAAATGTTCTAAGTCGAAAGGGTTAATAATTCCGTAAAAAAAAATAAAAAAAATTGTCATCTATATACATGTTGCACATCTCCAATATGTGGGTAACAATACTCTGAAGTTTCAAATATCTATGATCAAAACTGTAGGAGGAGTTGATTACACCATGAAGGTACCCTCATACAGAAAATTATAAGTCGAAAAGGGTTAATAACTCTGTAAAAACAAAACAATTCTGTCATCTATATACATGTTGCACATCTTCAATATATGGGCAACAATATTCTGAAATTTCAAATCTCTGGGATGAAATCTGTAGGAGTTGATTACACCATGAAGGTACTCAAAAGTGTGATGGACGGACGGACGGACAGACAAATGGACGGACGAACGAACGGACGGATGGAGCCCGTTTCTATAGTCCCCCGAAAATAAATTTTTCGGGGTACACAAAAGTGGGATAACTCTTGAACAGAAAATATGAACAACATCAATGAATTTTGAAAGCCCTCCTGATGCCAAACATGCATACCAAATTACATCGAGATCCGATAACCCATAGTTGAAATATATCAGGGGACAAACGCATGCACCGACGGACACATTTAATCCAGTATACCCCCCATCTTTTGGTATGGGGGTATAAATACAGATGGTATGAATGAATGAAAGTGTCAATGACACTGTAGCTCAATTAGGTAGGGGAATAATTTAATGGTTGACAGTAAATGGAGGAATTAGGAAAGGTGCTAATTGAAATGTCTAAGTAAGACAAGATGTACATGTCAATATCAACATTCATAACAGGTTTCATAATGATCGGATCAGGATTGTGGTCTGCAGGGTGTGCCAAAGGATTTAGTGATGCAAAGAGTAAATTCTAAAATGGCCACCGGTGGCCATGTTTTCTTGCCAAATGACCCCAAAATGACTCGTTCCCATCTACATGTAAATGTCAACATTCTTGACAAATTTTATGATGATCAGACAAACAGTACAGCCTGTAGACCGCGCCAATGGATTCAAATTTGAAATCCAAGATGGCCACCAGCGGCCATGTTTTATGGCCGAATGACCCCAAAATGACTCGTTCCGATCTACATGTCAATGTCAAAATTCATGACAAATTTCCAAAAGATCTGACCAAAGATACGACCTGTAGCCCGTGCGAAAGTATTTAGTGATGCAAAGAGTAAAATCCAAGATGGCTGACGGTGGCCATGTTTTTTGGCCAAATGACCCCAAAATGACTCGTTCCTATCTAGAGGTCACCACGATGATCCATATGAAGTTTGGTGATGATCGGATCAGAGATGTGGTCAAAGGATTTAGTGATGCAAAGAGTAAAATCCAAGATGGCCACCAGCGGCCATGTTTTTTGGCCGAATGATCCTAAAATGACTCGTTCCCATCTACATGTAAATTTCAACATTCATGACAAATTTTATGATGATCACACAAACAGTATGGCCTGTAGCCCGAGCCAATGGATTTAATTTTGAAATCAAAGATGGCCACCAGCAGCCATGTTTTTTGGCTGAATGACCCCAAAATGACTCGTTCACATCTACATGTCAATGTCAACATTCAGGACAAATTTCATAAAGATCAGACCAAAGATACGACCTGTAGCCCGCGTCAAAGGAAATTGTTGACGGACACACAGACACACGGACAGCGGACGCCAACCCATGGCAATAGCTCAAACTTACAAAGTAAGTTGAGCTAAAAATTTGGAACTTGTCAAATTGATCATGGATACATTTCAAAAGCATTCAGAGCATACCAAGAAAGAGAACTCTATCCCGTTAGTACCTTCAATAACGGTAGAGATTTACAATGTCTCATGAACGAAATAAACCACTTAATTATGCCTTTATAGACAAATAAATTACTCAATATTCAGTTTTGTAGTCTCAAAATCTGGATTTTTCATATATTAATTAGATCCATTGTAGTGTTTTAATATTGATAATGGTCCCAAGTTTTGGCCCAACAATTTTCTGGTTCATCGCATACACATATCAGAAGTCAATACTTACCGAATAATTGTCTGACTCTCCTCGCTCCAGTTCCAACAAATATCTCATCAAATTCTGAACCGCTCGCATAAAAGAAAGGCACCCCAGCTTCACCTGAAAATTCATTGATTATCAAGCTTATGATATGTTCGAAACAAGTATAATGTGATTTAACCCATTCTTTAATAAATGGAATCTCCACCCAGTTATAGAAGTATACATTGGAATGGTCTATTATTCATCTGGATGGGTGTTAACCCTTTGAGTGCCAGGTCGATTTTTGTATCAACCCATATACCCTGTGCCAATGCATTCTCTTATATATGCGAGTCGACCATAGGTCGCCTCGCATATATAAGAGAATGCATTGGCTTAACAAATTTTTTTTGGTGTTTTTTTTACAATTTTAATAATTTATTCTTATATTCTTTAACAGACTTATTTTGTAGGTTTAGGGCCGATGAGATCGGCCCCTGGCACTCAAAGGGTTAAAATGAGTAGATGACAACCAAGCAAAAATATAATAGAAGTGCAGAACGATATATTTTCGCTACAAACGACCATACAGCATGGATAACTACAAACGACCATATAGCATGGATAACAATGCTACAAACGACCATATAGCATGGATAACTACAAACGACCATATAGCATGGATAACTACAAACGACCATATAGCATGGATAACTACAAACGACCATATAGCATGGATAACTACAAACGACCATATAGCATGGATAACTACAAACGACCATATAGCATGGATAACCATGCTACAAACGACCATATAGCATGGATAACTAAAAACGACCATATAGCATGGATTACCATGTAATAAACGACCATATAGCATGGATAACTACAAACGACCATATAGCATGGATAACCATGTAATAAACGACCATATAGCATGGATAACTACAAACGACCATATAGCATGGATAACCATGTAATAAACGACCATATAGCATGGATAACTACAAACGACCATATAGCATGGATAACTACAAACGACCATATAGCATGGATAACCATGCTACAAACGACCATATAGCATGGATAACTACAAACGACCATATAGCATGGATAACTACAAACGACCATATAGCATGGATAACCATGCTACAAACGACCATATAGCATGGATAACCATGCTACAAACGACCATATAGCATGGATAACTACAAACGACCATATAGCATGGATAACCATGCTACAAACGACCATATAGCATGGATAACTACAAACGACCATATAGCATGGATAACCATGCTACAAACGACCATATAGCATGGATAACCATGTAATAAACCTCCTTGAAGAGAAATGGTCTGAATAGCAGGAATCACCATACCCAGATTAGGAAAGGGGGCGGAATCACCCTATTTAGATTAGGAAAGAGGTCGGAGCCCTTTGTCATTGAGAGAAATTAGTGCAATTAGGTGTTAAATTTATTGGCCTTCTATCTGTTGATAACCTAAATATTATGAAGAGGGTATGTATATTTATTAAACAGGCACTGTGTGACATATTATTAAACAGGCACTGTGTGACATATTATTAAACAGGCACATATGAGACTGGCGTGAACTATCGGAGACATATATCCTGAATGAGTTTATGTGCATCTGATATCAGATCTCCCCGGAAAGCTGATATCAGAATCGCTAAGTTTTCATTCATAGATCACATTTTATATGACTATATGCAATTACATATTTTTTGGTTCTTATTTAAAGTCCCACTTAATTTTCGAATGCCCAGATTACATTATTCCATATTATATACCATTTGGAAGAGGAACCAAAAACATATATATTCCACCAGAATACGAAGCAGCTGTGGCCTAGGACTGTCCACCAAGTGATATAGATTCATTCCAAGACTTCCCCCCTTGTGAACCCAGAATGCATCAAAATTCAAACTAAGAGATAGAGAACACAAAATGATTCATGAGTCTCAGCAGATAAAATGTCCTTAAAATTACAAACCTGCAACTGCTTTGGCAAGCAAGGTCTTCCCTATACCAGGTGGTCCAACAAGCAAAACACCTGCAATATAAAATATAAAAAATACTTATACCAGGTGTGGTCTGCAGGATGTGTCAAAGGATTTAGTGATGCAAAGAGTAAAATCCAAGATGGCCACCAGCGGCCATGTTTTTTGGCCGAATGATCCTAAAATGACTCGTTCCCATCTACATGTAAATTTCAACATTCATGACAAATTTTATGATGATCACACAAACAGTATGGCCTGTAGCCCCCAATGGATTTAATTTTGAAATCCAAGATGGCCACCAGTGGCCATGTTTTTTGGCCGAATGATCCCAAAATGACTCGTTCCCATCTACATCTACACTAATAAAACACCTGCAATATAAAATATATAAAATACTTATACCAAGTGGTCCAACTAATAAAATCAGCCATGTCCGTTTAATTCTTAGAAACATTGAAAATGCTTCAATAGGCTCTGAACCACAACTAGTAAATGTGTTAGAAAATTTGACAGCACAGTGTTAGGTAACTACCAATAGAGGCACCCATTGAGGCTGACCAGAACATGAACCAATAAGAGTCTCCATTGGAATGGACCATGTCAGTGGTTTCCCATGTGACCTACAATGGCGGTATGAAAGCTGGGGCTCGTCAATGAATGTTAGTGCAATCTTTTTTTATTTTTTATTAACCCATTCATGGCGGGAGTTGCTCGCTGGTGCATAATTAAAAACCCTGTGCCAGTGCATTCTCTTATATAAATTATGCAAGTCTGCCATAGGGAGCCTCGCATATATAAGAGACTATACAGGTGGGCATAGAAAGTTCTGATCATTATGTTGGAAGTAGGGACCAGCATTCTAATGATGTGTAATTCCAATTTTTATGTTAGATATTTTAAAGAGGACAACCTCATTAGTGTGGTCGTCGGAGGGTTAGACCCAGAAGAAATTGGTAAAGAAGCGGTTTTGGTGTCATTCGACGCGGGAGAATCTCGTGTATAACATATCCAAAATCCGCTAAAATCCGCTTTGGGGAAAATTCAGACTCCAAGATGGCGTCCAACATGGTCACCATTAGTCAAAAGAGACTCTGACTGAGATTAATTTGATTATAGTGAGAACAAATGTTGTCATATGTATACAAATGTATACATTTTTGCGAAGGTAAAATATTATGCCACCTGTTTATGGCAAAAATGGAACCCCTCGTCCCAGATGGCCGCCACAATGGCGCCTAAACTCGAAAATTTGAAGTTTTTGCCTAATATCTTAAAGATCAGTTCCTGTTGTTTGATAATGGTTGAGACTGCCGACTTTGATTAGTCTTATTCATGTTAATTCAGCATTGGAGCAATGAAAGATACCATAAATGGGGTCCCAGACTCACCCACACCCTCAAAAATTTGATTTTACAGAACGCGATATAAAATTTCACAAAAATCGCCATTGGGATTCCAGTCATATATCAACAAGAAATGGACAGAACTGTACAATGTAAGTTGGGCATACCATTATCTATGAATACTCCAATTCAATGAAACCCAAATTGGCCTTTGTCTCAAAATGGCTGCCAAAATGGCGGTCAAAATATGGAAAATGGCGGATATTGTTCACAGTGTCATTCAATCGATTATAAGTAGTGTTTGATGAATAAAATTGACTAAATAAATACGAATGTATACCTCTTTATGATGCCATTATGCTAGCTCTATGGAAAAACTTAAAAATCAGTACCCAAAATGGCCACCCGATGTGAAAAATACTATTTTCTATCACTTCTTTTTATCACTTATTGCTCTCTGAACTGGGAAACAATGGGTATACTCTTTCAATGGTCGTGTCAACTGATCATTCCAGCAATGGCATGTGTAATCGTTTAGGTCATAGTTTACTCCGGCCCTTCACTAATAAGTTCTAACGAATGCGGTATGAAATTTAACCAAAATCGGCTTTGGGGCTCTGGTCACATTGGATATTTAGGGATGAGCAGATCTTGTCTACAAAATAATTGAGCGTTTCTTTTATTTGTGAACATTCCATCTCAAATGGACCAAAAGAAACAATAAATTTTATCTAATATGGCTTCCAAAACGAAAATGGTAGACTCTGCCCAGCTTGTCATATAATGGAAGTTGTGAGTGGTGGATGCAGTTGATAGTTGGCTAATCTATGTGGCTTATATACATCAAAACTATTTATTTTCAATCTTTTGGTGGCTTCCCGCGGGTTGGCAAATATTAACTATTCGGGCTCGGCCATCACTTCGTTTCACTTACGGTACACGGTCTCGATAGTCGCAAAAGAGGTTGATCCAGAATAAGTAAGCAGAGAGCGATTTTGACTTCAGAATACCCTATCAGATATTTGATAAATTGAGCTTTGGGAAAACTTTAAGATCCGATATGGCATCCAATATGCCCCCCCATAAATAGGATATTTTCTCTTTGATTCCTTTATGAAAAAAGATTTTACGTGCATATATATCTCTTATTGAATACAGTATTGTTTTAATCTGGAATATGTATGAAAAATCATATTCTCCAACCTCTTAACCCTTTGAACCCTGGCTCCCCACAACGATCGACACCCTGACCCTGGGCTCCCAGTGGTATTTTTTATATTGTGGCCAGTGTTTAGATGAATGGTGTTGTTTATGTTCAAGTGGTGTCACATTTCTGAAACTTTAGATGTATGTTCCCCATGGACCACTGATTATTTTACGATCCGGTTACATTGCCACGTGGTCACTCCCTGGTAACGGTTGCTAGGCATCTACCCGGTATTGAAAGTAAAATACAATTATAGCTTTTACGGTCGTAATTCAGCCCAAGGAAATGGCGTTTTTGATGCAGTCAACACCCTATTGTGAAAATTCAGATATATCTGGCCAGAAGTCTGATCATAACTTGTATTTAAGGGTAGCAACGGTTGCTAAGCAAATACCCTGTGAATCCAATTGTATTATGCCCCAATTTAGACATTCTTGGCATGCACATGCTGATGGTTATGTTCAAATGGTGCTACAGGTCTGAAATTTTACAGGTATGTTCCCATGGGCCACTGTGTATTTTTTTTAGAACGGTATACTTTGCCACACGATCACTCCCTGGTAACGGTTTCTAAGCAACTACCCGGAACTGAAAGTATAATACAATTATAGCTTATAGCGTCGTATAATTCCGCGCTAAGAAACGGCATTTTCTATGCAGTCGATACCTTATTGTGAAACTGGAGATACATCAGGTCAGAAGATTGAACCTACATGTAGTTTGTATTTAACGGTATCAATGGTTGCTAAGCATATAGCCCAAGTGATCGAATGACACCACTTCCCTGTGCATTCAATGGCATTACGTCCCGTTTTAGACATCGCCTATAGGGCACGGTGATGGTCATGTTCAAATGGTGCCACGAGTTTTAAACTTTACATAATTGCTCAATAATGCACGATTTGACCACGTGTTTGTAATGTGCACGCGCAAGTAGATCGGACTAGATGGTATTGTGACCATGCAACCCATTTCCACAGTACTACTCTGGTGCAATGTCAAAACGTGCAGCTGTATAACGCAAATTTATGTACTATGTAGATCCTTGATGTGATTGTATCATTTCACAAAAATCCATACATTTATCATTTTATCCTATGCGCATGCGCGAAACAAATTGACTCAAATAAGAAACTGCGTGCGCCTTCCTCACATATGACAGAACACTGATTATGTATGCAATACTAATTTAAACCAAAAAGAGTGATCGAAATGGTGTCTTTCTACAATCCTGCGCAACAATGTAGAGCTTTACCCGAATCGCTTCAAATAATGTACGTTTGTTGAATTCTGCGCTGTGCGCATGTTTTCCTACCCCAACTAGTCGGCAACAAACTCATACACATGCACCCATGGCACTGCGGAAGTTCCTTGGGATCATTTACATAGATATAAGTGGATATACCAATGGTTATAACATGTATACACATGCTACATAGGTTTATGATGTCACTGAATGATCGTTTTCTGGCTGGCCGCTTTTGCGGCCAGTCGGGTTCAAAGGGTTAAGGTTACCAAAACAGGAACGTGTCCGATTTATAGCTAGGTTGAGATACACTGAAAAACAACTCTTTAGTTGGACGGTTTTCATAGAAAGTAAAACATAATGACTATAAATTTCCGCTAAACGGATTGTGAACGCACATTTTTGGAACTAGCTGGAACTAAATGTAGCCCATGGATTCCCCATTTCGACATGTACGAAAAGTGGTTTTACTCGGATCTCTTCCCCGATATCAACTCTCCGGTGAATGGTGATGTCTTATGTCCTAGAAAATACGTGACCCAAATACATATATGTATGAGGAAACTATCCCCATAAATTGTTTACACATCGAATCAGTAAGTCTGTGGAGGTCTTCTTGGACAAGCGTGATTTTCAAAACTCGAAACAGTCTGTACAAACAGTAAAAGTTAATAGGAAATGACGTTGGATGTCGGTCTCGAGTACGACGTCTGCATGAGATACAGTCGATTTCGGTTAATAGAATATGCTCGGTGCAGCATTTTTTTATTTGAATAACCGATTATTTGATTAGACGAATTTGCACCAAAACGTTGTAATTTCGAGTTGACGATGCACCAAAACGTAATTTCGAGTTGACGATGTACCACTGACTTGACCAATGTTTGTTTGATATAAAAACTTTAAAATACCTGTTATTAAATGTGTATTTACTTCATAATATTGTTCTCTTTATTGATTGTTTCATATAATATTAAAATATTTGTAATACCATTGTCAGATTGTGTGTTTGTTGTTACTTTTTACCGAGGGAAAATTGTAAAAACATCGATCGATAAAAGCACGTGTTCAATGTTTACATTGAAGGACTGGTTAGAGTTATTCACCTTTGATCGATAAAAGCACATGTTTAATGTTTACATTGAAGGACTGGTTAGAGTTATTCACCTTTGATTGATAGAAGCACATATAGTGATTGAGGAAGACATTTTATGGAACATGATTTATTTAAAAACATATAACGCATAAATATTAAATTTCAGTCTGAGAAAACTTCTGGTCTAGTAACTTAATCACTTCAAACTTATCCGCCAGGGAGAGGTCGTTGCGCTTTCGTTTCGAGTTCATAATGACTGAGTAATTATGACTGGTGTACCCACAGCATCGCATTTATAATAGCCCTGGTACGATTTTGTTTTTACAAGTGACACATTAATTTGCCGTTTGTTAGCGGGTGTACTCAAACAAATACTTAAACAAACACTCTGTCATAATTAATGGGACAATCCTTTGTTCGCGCCATAGAGTGTGAACAGGTGTCTGTCCAACTACAGTACTGGCTTTTGTTAAACATGCAATTAGTCGCTATTGTAACATCCTCTATGTGGACAACGGGTCACGAATAAAGCGTCCGGTTTATTAGTTTCCTAAAAAAAAAAAAAAAAAAAAAAAGTCTGAACATTGATATAAACTATAGACTACTATAGACTATAGATGCGGGATTTTCCAACACTGCTTACAAAATTTAATAGTGTCATTTATGGCGTGAATTATGGGAATGTTGGGCAATAAAACAACAAGACAAGTGTTATTATAATATTTTAATATTCACATTTAATTGAAAAATCACTTTCTTAAAGTAACTTATGACCGTAAAGCACTCGCTTTTGAAACGTTTTATGTCACCCATTTTCGATCTAATACGATTGTCTGCGGTTTCTTGACATAAACTATAATATTTTGGATGAAATACCTTCAACTAAGTTCTAGAATGCATGAAAATACAGACTTTCAGAGCACATTTTTGCGAATATTCTATTCTATTAAGCGATAGTCCGCTTGGGAGTCTATTCGAATAAGCAATTAAAAAATACAGATGTACTATTAAAATGGTTTTGGAATCTGAAATATTATTATAATAAACGAATTATTTGATTAACCGTTATTCGATTAATTGGAATTGACTGTAGTTTTCATGTCATTAATTTGCACATATTTCGTGCTCTGATCAGCATGGATGAAAGCCTTATGTGGCAATTTGATTGTCTAGCATCCGGAAAAGAACATGTCCATCGTTCACATTTCTTTGACAAACATGTTGATCACCATGTTCATGTGGCATTTCTATCCAATGACAACCTTGAAATACCAGTTCATCAAGCTAAATGGTTGATATGTTTACGCCTACGGGTCAGATCCAGCCGTGGCGCACATTGTGTCTACATATATATCATTGATGAAATTCACTCAATGTGTAGTAGATATCGGTGTGTCTATATATTTACTAGAATGTTTCTACCCACACGTATATACCCTCAGACGCATGACACGGAATTGTCACATGGAGTGTGAAGGGTATACAATGTACGTGCGGAATTTTCATTTTTCCTCTTGATATTGAAGAAAATAATTTTACTTCGAAATTACCTAGATCCGATAACCAACTTGCCCACCCATTAAATAAACCCCAGATTATTCGCTCTTCCTTCCTGTCCTTTCCACTCTCCAGCTTCGCCATCACTGGGTGACCCATTATAGTCTGATGCTTCCGGACTAGACCACCTATGCCCATATATTTGCTGGAAACGTTCCGAATAGTCGTTATAAGTAGAAATATTGACACTGTGTTTTCAAATAATCCAGATTCGTGTGCAATTTAATTTCTTTCTAATTAATTTCAAGATAGTCCCTCGTAATAAGTGGACATGGTGTTGGATCCTGCAGTAGATACGGCTTCGTTGGAACATTAAGCGCTGAAATGATTATGGTAGTAGATATTATTGGCAACATGTTTAATGAGTCTGGCATCGTTAGCTCACAACCAAAGTATTGTTTCGGCTTTCCTCTGAGCAGAACTTAAATTTCGACAATTTTCTGTGGCCATTTTGGTAGCCATCTTAGAATTGTGAATCGTGATTGGCTACTCATACCCACAAAAACATATTTATTTCAATCAATGATGTATATTGGTGCCGAATTGGCGTTTTGTCGTGTGGGTTTTCGTGAATAACTACCTATTTGCTATTTTCATTATTATTGGCGACCATGTTGGACGCCATCTTGAATTCTGAATTTTCCCCAAAGCGGAATTTAGCGGATTTTGGATATGTTATACACGAGATTCTCCCGCGTCGAATGACACCAAAATCGCTTCTTTGCCAATTTCTTCTGGGTCTAACCATTGGACGACCATACTAAATAGCCGCCATTTTCCATATTTTGACCGCCATTTTGGCAGCCATTTTGAGACAAAGCGCCAATTTGGGTTTCATTGAATTGGAGTATTCATAGATAATGGTATGCCCAACTTACATTGTACAGTTCTGTCCATTTCTTGTTGATATGATATATGACTGGAATCCCAATGGCGATTTTTGTGAAATTTTATACCGCGTTCTGTAAAATCGAATTTTTTAGGGTGTGGATGAGTCTGGGACCCCATTTATGGCATCTTTCATTGCTCCAATGCTGAATTAACATGAATAAGACTAATCAAAGTCGGCAGTCTCAACCATTATCAAACAACAGGAACTGATCTTTAAGATATTAGGCAAAAACTTAAATTTTCGAGTTTAGGCCGCCATTTTGGCGGCCATCTGGGGCGAGGAATTCCAGATTCCAGATTCCAGACTAAGGGCGGCCATGTTGGACATCATCTTGGATTTTTTTAGTTTCTTTAGAAACTTCTTTAGAAAGTTTCTTCTTTTTTGTAGTTTAGTTTATCTATATCCCAAAATTTCAACACACATCACCATCTTCAACATCTGGGAACATAAATCTGTGTCTAGGTCTCCCATAGCAGATAAGGCCATGTAGAATGAGGTCCCCAGAGATGAATTTGGTGATGCTAGCCTGCTGTGTGGGGGTAGCGACACTAAATTCACCCTCTGGGGACCTCATTATGTAAATGTCTGGCACTATATTCTCAGGTCTGATGATATAGTAGCACGTACCTTTTGGAAGTTTAGCTCCTAATATGGTGAACTTATCTGGGTCTCTCAAAAATTCAACCACATCTCTCAGTTCCTGTTCTGCTTCATCCACCTAAGGCACAAACAAAAATTATTCACCGCCAATTTGTTTTTAAATCAATGCGGGAGTGAGGGATTTATTTTTATTTTTTTGCTGCACATTGTTAAGCATGGAGAATGATATCTTCGCTTGTCTAGTAATATTCAGAACATTTAGAGAGAAATTGTGTTATGCATATAAACTCATTTAATTTAATCTGATATACAAATTACATTGTACCACCAGTATATGACACTGGGATTAACTATAATGTTATAATGTCCTTGACTATTCACAATTGTCATTGTTGTCTATAAACTGACACCTCTCCATTATAACCTGTGATCCTAACTCCTTGCCAAACCATAGCTGACTTCTTTAAAGAAATAAACTTGATAAAAATTGTTCAGTTGACTTTTGTGGCCAAAAAATAAATACTTCCATCTACCGTGATAAGATATCGTAGAGAGGAATTATTCAACCCACATTAAGCTGTATGGTAAACAAATGAAAGTGTCAATGACACCGAAGCTCAACTTGGAAATGAGATCATGCCATATATTACAGTCCATTGAGCGATAGGAAACTCGGAAAGTTTATATGCTTATGTAACTAGAGGTTACCCTAAAGATACATAAGCAGTTTGGGATTAATTGGTTGAAAATGTTTGGCTGCAGGAAGTGCCAAAAGATGCAGTAAAACTACTAGAAAGAGTAAAATCTGAGATAGCTCCCATCTACAGGTCACCCCGAGGATCCATATGAAGTTAGGTGATGATTGGGTGAGGGAGGTGGCACAGAAGGATTCAGTCATACAAAGAGTAAAATCCAAGATGGCCCCTGGCGGCCGTGTTTTTCAATGAAATATGGAACATTCTATGGCTCCCATCTTGTGGTCACCCAAAAGATCCATATAAAGTTTGGTGACGACTGGATCAGGGATGTGGCATATAGGGTGTGCCGAAGGATTTAGTGATGCAAAGAGTAATGAAAGTGTCAATGACACTGTAGCTCAACTTGGAAAGGGAATAATTTAATGTATTACAGTCAATGGAGCGATTAGGAATGTGGAAAGTTGAATGTCTAATACTAGTTTATAGACATGAAGAGAAAAGTAAAATCCAAGATGGCTGCTGGCGGCCATGTTTTCGGCCGAATGACCCCAAAATGAGTCGTTCCCATCTACATGTCATCGTTAACATCCATGACAAATTTTATGACGATCAGACTAAAGGTACGACCTGCAGCCCGTGATAAAGAATTTAGTCATACAAAGAGTAAAATCCAAGATGGCTGCTGACGGCCATGTTTTTCGCCAAATGACCCCAAAATTACTCGTTCCCATCTACATGTCAATATTAACATCCATGACAAATTTCATGATGATCAGACGAACAGTACGACCTGTGGCCCGTGCTAATGGATTAAATTTTGAAATCCAAGATGGCCACTGGCGGCCATGTTTTTTGTCCGAATGACCCCAAAATGACTTGTTCCCATTTACATTCCAATTTCAACAGCCATGACAAATTTTATGATGATCAGACTAAAGGTACGACCTGTAGCCCGTGCTAAAGGATTTAGTCATACAAAGAGTAAAATCCAAGATGGCTGCTGGCGGCCATATTTTTTGTCCGAATGACCCCAAAATGACTCGTTCTCATCAACATGTCATTATTAACATTCATGACAAATTTTATGATGATCAGACTAAAGGTACAACCTGTAGCCTGTGCTAAAGGATTTAGTCATACAAAGAGTAAAATCCAAGATGGCTGCTGGCGACCATGTTTTTTGGCCGATTGACCCCAAAATTACTCGTTCCCATCTACATGTCAATATTAACATCCATGACAAATTTCATGACGATCAGACAAACAGTACGCCCTGTAGCCCGTGCTAATGGATTGAATTTTGAAATGAAAGATGTTTTTTTACCGAATGACCCCAAAATTAATCATTCTGGTCTAAATGTTGATGTCAACAGCTATGACAAATTTCATAATGATCCGACCAAAGGTACGACCTGTAGACTGCATTGTTGACGCCTTACGTACACACGTACACACGGACGACGGACGACAAAGCCATGGCAATAGCTCAAACTTTACAAAGTAAAGTTGAGCTAAAAATTCAAGGACGCGAAATACAAATTCGATAGCTCCAATCTAGAGGTGATCCTAAACATGCCTGTAAATTTTCAAAACAATTCTCCAATAAATGCAGTTGCACGGTGTGCCGATAGATTAAAATTTGAAATCCAAGATGGCTGCTGGTGGCCATGTTTTTTAACGAATTTCAGAATAAATTGATGGCTCCCATCTAGGTCACCCAGAAGATCCGTATGAAGTTTGTTGATGATCGGATGAGGTAGGTGCCCTGTAGGGTGAGCCGAGAATTTTGTCATACAAAGAGTAAAATCCAAGATGGCTGCTGGCGGCCATGGTTTTTAATAAATTTTGTAAAAAATTGATGGCTCCCATCTAGAGGGCAACCGCGAAGATCAATATGAAGTTTAGTGATGATTGAATGAGAGATGTGACCTGTAGGGTGTGCTAACGGAAATTGTTGATGGACGAACAGCTGCACAGATGGACAGACAACGGATACCAAGCCATGGCAATAGCTCAAACTTGACTTCGTCAACTTGAGCTAATAAACCTCACTCAATGTATATGCATTGTTCATAGAGAAAATAAGTAAAAGTATAATATGTACCCCTTTCACGTCTTCAAACGTGATGGTGACGTCCTCGGGATTTATCTGGAAACCTTTTCCCTGGAAGAGCGAGCCTGCTGAGTTTCTCCCCGACATCAGAACTGAAAATTATATAAAGTTATTTAACTCATCACAATCTACTATATATTTTGGGACTTCTGTCTGTCTGTTTGTTGTTTGTCTGTTAGCTATGGCCGGGAAAACGGCTGGACCGATTGAGCTCAAACTTCCAATCTAAGGTTAAAAACCCACACTGCTTACAAAATTTAAGCCATGTTCATATGTGCAATGTGGGTTTCAATCAAAACATTATCGGTATAAATACTGAGAAACTAACGCCAGATCTTCAGTTCTTTATTTGTTCACAATGCCTCTACAACGTAAATTTTACACAATTGCTGTGAAAGTGACTGTGATCGAGTGGTTTCGCGATAACGGCAGGAATTTCTCCAAAACCGAACGTAAATGGGGAATTTCGCGGAAGTAGATTCGATCTTGGGTGATGACATCCGAAATACTAAATTTTTTCTGGGGTATAAGACCACCCATGCCTTTTCAAGCTATTTATTCCCTAGGCCCCCTGGTCTTATACCCGCGAGAATACGGTATGAAATTTAAAAAAATGTGCTACATACAGGGAAGGGTTTTATAGTTTTTTAGTGTTTAGTCATACAGTGATATCACATTTTATATCGTTTAGTCGGTTTAAATTTCAAACAGACAACAGAAAGTTTCTAATTGAAATGTCTTCCTATAAAAAAGGGAACAAATAGACAACTAATGGTAAAGGCCCACTTTATTTTCGAACCCCCAGACCACATTATGTAAAATATATGCCATATTATATACCATTTGAAAGATGAAGCTCCAAAACATTGTATTATTAACTTATTCGGTGTAATAAACTGTGGACATGTTGTTTTTGTTGAGATACTGATGTGTGTTCTGTGCTTAAGTTTCATCTGGGCTGTTCTGCAAATTCTATTATTTTTAATGGAAGTGGAATAACTCAATATCTTAGTTTGAATTTTGTTGCATTCTGGGAGCGAGACGGGGGAAATGTTTCAATGATTTCAGCTATTTTCTATTACTCTATGGGCACCTTCTGAGACACAGATGTTCCAATTGGTGATGAATTATAGTATTTTAATCATATTGTATGGGATAGATTGTTATTAAAAGGGTACTGTACACTAAATCTGGCCATTTATGGGACCATATCCTTTTATACTCAGCAGAATATATGCAATAAATGAATGAATTTAAGCCATGGATTAGTGCAAAATACACTTGTGTGCTCTATGAATGATGCAAACAACATGGTAATTATAATGAAAATGAATTTATGACTCCAGCATGTTGTTTGCATCGTTCATAGAGTGTATATATTCTGTTGAGTATAAAAGGAGATGGTCCCATAAATGGCTGGATTTAGTGTATAGTATCCCTTTAAAACCGTATATCAAGGCACTATAAAAAAATAATTGGTGACTCGAATATTAAATGGGCCTTTAATAAGTATTTGGGTTATTTCAGTCATCAATTTATTGCTTTCGGAAGCGATCAACAGAAACACAATATAATCGGATAGCAACCGCGATGACCTTTTCTACAGTGACATCATTTTCAAAATGGTGGATTGATTGTACTGGTCTCTCATACACAGGTGAACATAGGGGAGCATTGTTGCGTCATCGAGTCAGCATCATTATATTGAGTTTTACAGGCATACATCATTATATTGAGTTTTACAGGCATACATCATTATATTGAGTTTTACAGGCATACCGAGTCTTGTTCAGACTACTAGCGGAAACAAAATTCCTTACTCGGGCTGTAGAGACTAAACCACAAGAGGCGTTTTATAATACATACATGTGAATAAAAGGACACCCCCTACAACACCATAAGCGATTTTCTTGAGTATATTCCAGTAAGCTGGTTTAGTGGTGTCCACTCCACCAGTCCCCGCAGCATACCCCTCAGCGAAGGAAATTTTTATAGTCTCCTGAATGTCAGGTTGGTTATCGAAATCCTTCAATCGAGTCTTCAGCAGAACCGGTCCGTGGTTAACCTATAAATTCAAATAAGAGTCTTTAGTAACACCTGACAATTTTTAACCTACAGTAATGCCCTAAATAATCGACTCCTTAACCACAGCAGAATTATGGGTAATTTTTCAGGATTTAGTCGGAAATATGGCTTGTTGCAACAAGCCATATTTCCGACTAAATCCTGAAAAACTACCCATAATTCTGCTGTGGTTAAGGAGTCGATTATTTAGGGCATTACTGTATTAACCCTTTACCCAACAAACCGGCCAAAACCGGCCAAATAAAGCTGCAACAGCCTAAATTATCTTGGGTCTGTCTCAATAAAACCATACAAATATGGATATCATTGGAACCGGCTCATTGACCACATTGTGATGGTTATAGTTATGCCCTGTGCCAATGCATTCTCTTATATATGCGAGTCGACCATAGGTCGCCTCGCATATATAAGAGAATGCATTGGCTTAAAAAAAAACTTTTTTTTAACACTTTTTACCATTTTTTCTTACATTCTTTAACAATTTTATAATTTTTAATGTGTTAAGCCAATGCATTCTCTTATATATGCGAGGCGACCTATGGTCGACTCGCATATATAAGAGAATGCATTGGCACAGGGCCCTTCTGTTGGGTAAAGGGTTAATACAAATAAAACAGTGACGTATAGTAGATGGGGGGATATAAAGATCAAGAGATGACTATGACCCTCTGAGAACCTCAATCTGCTTAAGCTTCGTCTTCTCTGGAAATTACCTTTATTATCAAATTAATAAGTTTTTTTTAGTTTAGTTTCTCTATTAGCAGATGACACAATGCATATCGAGGTGCCCAATGGGTGAAAATTACAATCTACACCATTTGGGGACTTAAATCTGTGTTTAGGTCTCCCATAGCAGATGAGGCCATGCAGAATGAGGTCCCCAGATGATGAATTTGGTGATGCAAGCCCACTGTGCGGGGTAGCGTCACTTAATTCATCCTTTGGGGACTCATTCTGCAAATGACCAGCACCATATTTTGATGCCTAAAGTGAGCAACTCCCTGCGATGTCTATAACTATTAACCCTTTCATGACGGAAGCTGTGCTCGTCGTGCAACATCAAAGACCCTGTGCCAATGCATTCTCTTATTTATGCAAGTCGACCATAGGTCACCTTGCATATATTAGAGAATGCATTGGCCTAACAATTTGTTATCATTTTTTATAAATTTTTCTTACATTCTTTACCAATTTTTATCATTTTTTCTTATCTTCTGTAAAAAAAAATTCATTTTTTATAATTTTCTCTTACATTCTTTATAAATTTTTATCATTTTTTCTTACATTCTTTAACAGTTTAAAAAAAATTTTATCATTATTTCTTACATTCGTTAACAATTTTTTATCATTGTTTTCATTTTTTCTTACATTATTTAACAGTTATAAAAAATAATATCAAATTTGTTAGGTCAATGCATTCTCTTATATATGCGAGGCGACCTATGGTCGACTCGCATATATAAGAGAATGCATTAGCACAGGGTTTTCGCAAAAATTCAGGAAGCTCCATACCAGTCCGGTACCGGTAGCCTATCACCATGATTCTGTGAATACTCACCACATTCTCATTGGCAGTCTTCCTTGGTTTCTTCAGATCGAGTCTCAGCGCCATCTCATTTATGGCTGCTGACACAGGTTTCTGTGTGGTCTCTCTCAGTGTCCCGGGGGTCAACCTCGACCTCGCCTTGAAGCCACATCTCTGTTCTCTCACTGGTAGAAAATAAAATCATATAAGCAGTGCATAAAATTTCAGGCAATCAATCGGTTCGCTCCCGTATGGGTTGCACAAAATAAAACTCCCGTGAATAATGGATCGTTTTAACTTGACTAAGCTGAGCTAACATTCTCACTGCACTATTCGTGCTGCATGACCACCATCAATTATTGGATTCATTTAAACATAGAAAGTGAATCTAGAAAATGACCAATACAATTATGGTTTGGCAGATAATTCTGATATTGAGTGTGTTTATTGGCTATATTAGCTGTAAGCAATATTTTAAACATCAATTTATTACATTAATAGATGTGTTTTTTTTCTATTTCTGTGTATTTTTGTCCATAACTTTCTAAGAGTTCTAGGCGTAGACACAACGAAAACCATAGATCAGTCATGCTAGAGGTTATACTGACAAAGACTAGACCTGTTATTTCACCTCAAATTATAATTTAGGTTTTTGCAGATATCATTGTTTATTCATTAACCCTTTACCCAACAGAACGGCCCTGTGCCAATGCATTCTCTTATATATGCGAGTCGACCATAGGTCGCCTCGCATATATAAGAGAATGCATTGGCTTAACACATTAAAAATTATAAAATTGTTAAAGAATGTAAGAAAAAATGGTAAAAAGTGTTAAAAAAAGATTTTTTTTAGGCCAATGCATTCTCTTATATATGCGAGGCGACCTATGGTCGACTCGCATATATAAGAGAATGCATTGGCACAGGGCATAACTGTAACTATCACAATGTGGTCAATGAGCCGGTTCCAATGATATCCATATTTGTATGATTCTATTGAGACAGACCGAAGATATTTTAGGCTGTTGAAGCTTTATTTGGCCGGTTTTGGCCGGTTTGTTGGGTAAAGGGTTAAAGAGAAATATCTTTGATGTACAATATATTGGTGAACTTGCTGTTTTAATATACCGTAACTTAAAAAAAATTATATCTCATATTGTTCAGTCTACTTAATTCATAGGAAAACACTTTGGTCATGTTATCCTACACCAACTCATTCACGCAGGTCACTTTAATTATTGTGTAAAATTTTACATGATTTGTGAAAAACATCATTTCAGTTTTCCAAAACTTTGTATACAAATACCAGAGTGGGAGTGGCTGTTTTACATTTATTGAAAGAGTTAGTGATGAATAGTTAGAATTGTGAGTTTTTTTCAGATTTAAGCATACAAGAGTAGCCTAGTACTATTAAATGGTTTTTTTTGCAACTTTGTGAAAAGAAGTTGAAGGCGAAGTTTGTATACCAGACGTTAAAATAGGTGTCGTCTTAGATTTACTTACAAACGTTCCTAGCAGCGGTGTTGAGAAGTTTGTTTACACTTTGCCTGCACAAAATGTGTTGGAATGGCACAGGTACATCTGCATGAACTGAGAGCATCTGGACAGGAAAACCTAGAATATATATAACTCAATAAATTATAAATATAACTCAATAAATTATAAATAAATATAACTCAATAAATATAACTCAATAAATTAACCCTTTCATGATGGTGCAGCATTAAAGACCCTGTCCCAGTGCACTCTCTTATATATGTGAGTCTCCCAAAGGGAGACTGCAGACTGCAGGGTGTGCCGAAAGATTCAAATTTGAAATCCAAGATGGCTGCTTGCGGCAATGTTTTTTAACAAATTTCAGTCAAAATAGGAGGCTTCCATCTAGAGGCCATCCCGAAGATCCATGTATCAAGTTTGGTGACGATCGGATTAGAGATGTGACCTGTAGGGTGTGCTAATGGAATTTGTTGATGAACAGATGCATGGATGGACGATGGATGCCAACCCATGGCAATAGCTCAAACTTGACTTGGTCAAGTTGAGCTAAAAACGATTCCACCCTGTACTGCTATTCTGCCCTGTACTGTTATTTAGTTTTGCAATATTTCCCACCCTGTACTGTTATCTGGCAATTAACGGCAAGATGTACGAAGCTTGTGTATTATACACATGTGTATCCAGGGGATATACATACGCAAAACTCGTTCATTCTTTTGTATGACAAGACATTGCCGGTGTATACGTATCCTACAGTCAATAATACAATCATCGTCTTATAGAATTGCACGTCGTGACTGAATGATTAGAATGGCAATACAAACCATCAATGCCAATCTAATACCCGGGGGTTAGCAAATGATGATCCTCTCAAACAATCACACCATATCATGCAATGGGAGGCCATGTATACACTCTCAATACTTTGCTTGTGCAATGCTTGAGTATATGCCGTGGATACATGAGTGTATATAATACACAAGCTTCATATACATGTATCTCACCATTAGAGTTTGGATAAAGGAGAAGCGTATTGGAACCTGTTTTGTACACCTCACCATTAAAGTATGGAGATAAGAGAAGCATATTGGCACCTGTTTTGTATACCTCGCCATTAGAGTATGGAGATAAGAGAAGCGATTGGCACCTATTTTGTACACCTCACCACTAGAGTATGGAGATAAGAGATGCATATTGGCACCTGTTTTGAATACCTCGCCATTAAGAGTATTGATAAATGAGAAACATATTGGCACCTGTTTTGTATACCTCGCCATTAGAGTATGGAGATAAGAGAAGCGATTGGCACCTATTTTGTATACCTCGCCATTAGAGTATGGATAAATGAGAAGCGTGTTGGCACCTGCTTTGTATACCTCACCATTAGAGTATGGAGATAAATGAGAAGCGTATTGGCACCTGTTTTGTATACCTCAGTCACCATTAGAGTATGAATACAAGAGAAGCGTGTTGGCACCTGCTTTGTATACCTCACCATATTAGAGTATGGAGATAAATGAGAAGAGTATTGGCACCTGTTTTGTTCTCGAAGAATGACTGAGCAGACACATGAGATACATTCCAGAGGTTCTCACTTGACTCCTTATGAGTTCCTAAAACCTTTGACAATTGTGACAAACTTAGATCAAGTTTGTGCAGTTCTGTTAATAATGTATTGGCTGCGTCATAACACACCTAAAACGAAACAAGAGATTCAAAAGTTGAAGCCATGATCCAAACATTGTCAAAATCTGATTATGTTTGTTGAAGTTATCATGCTCAGTAAAAAATTCAGGAAGCAAAACTCCTGAAAAAACAATCGGGCAAGACTGGTTTTCAAACACATTCAAGATATTAATGAGCAGAAGATTTGATCCAAATCTTGTCAGAATCAAATAGTTTGTTAAAGTTATCGCACTTACATCACAAACTAGACAAAAAATAGAGTTTGTTACGTAACTTGACAAAAAAAAGGAAAGAAATTTGGACAATCCAATCATCTACAATTAAAAAAAAAACATTAATGTGACTTTTGAAGCTTTTTAATTCAGATGGGAGATTTACATCATATTTATATTTCATCTTGAAGATTTTTATCTACATGTGCTTCCGGTACCTTTTCTATTTTTTAAGTCAAACAATCTACATCCAATTGTTGCCCAATGGTCAAGATATTGTCTGCTTCTCGATTGCCCATCACCATACAATTTTACAGTATAACAAAATAAATTGATGTTTTTTTTTTACATGTTGTCACATGAGTCATCAGTATGCTGATACTATTTCAAGCAACTAAATAGCAAATAAAGCATGTGAATATATATTCTATATATAACAAATGAAGTTAGCCATTACATCTTTCTCAGCTCCTACATCTCTATTTTGACATTCTTGCCTTCCTTGTGATGTAACGCGATGTTTCTGTTTCCAGCTCGGACAGCTGCTAGTCACATGTGTGCGCAGTAGATGAATAACACTCGAAACTTGGGAGGCAACAATCTGGAATGAAAAAGAAACATATACTACTCCATGTTTCCAAATCAAAGAATGGAGCACAATAAGATCAAAGGATGAAAAATAAATTACAATCAAACAAGAGATAAGAAGGCCTGTGGTGGTTTGAAGCAGCAATACCCTAAATAATCGACTCCTTAACCACAGCAGAATTGTTGGCAATTTTTCAGGATTAGTCGGAAATATGGCTCTCAGTGAGAGCTTTCCGATGAATGGTAACAAGCCATATTTCCAACTAAATCCTGAAAAATTACCCATAATTCTGCTGTGGTTGAGGAGTCGATTATTTAGGACATTACCAAATGCCTTGTAATTTCCTCTTTTGTCACATGATTAATTCCTGCTCGGCCAGCTGGCTCTGCAAGAGAGATAAAATTACATGTAGGCCCATTACAACTCCGGTATAATCACGGGACTGGGAATTTCGCGGTTCCAAAATTCATTCCCAATAGTGGGAAATATGTCGGTCACAACCATGAATTTAAATGTTGTGTAATGTTCATGTAAATCATTAATATTGCAGTAATGCTATGTTAATTTACCACAAATCAATGCAAATATTATCTTAATCTTCAGAGGGTCGCGAATTGTGATAAAGTCACATTGAAACCGCATGAATTCCTAGATAATTTTTCCGGTAATAAACGTGCTGTTCTGCAGCCCTCATAATTGGCTACGGCAATCAGCAATGCCGAAGCCATTTGCTGAAGCAAACTGGGCCACGATAAAGGGTTACCGTAGCAGATTGCCGAAGCCAAACAATCTGAATTAAAAGGGCTGTGTTCTGTGACTGCTGAATTTTGTTATCCCTGTGTATTATGTAATATTTGTGTTGTAGACGTGACCTATGCCCTGTGTCATTGTGGAATCGCCATGCTATCAAAGAGAAAACTTGCAGACAGCATGATCAACTCGGGAAAGTTTCATATCAAAGAGAAATAGACAATTAATTGTGTGATTAGTGATGAGTCTATAACTCCAATTTAACCCACAACATATCTACCCTGATGCTACACTTTTTGCACATGGATTACGTTGTGGGGGGGGGGGTGTCTTTACATGCAACCAGTATTCGCGTTGGACCGAAAATGGCGAAAAATCTGGTGGCCATAAGTTTGGTCAAATGAAAAAAAACTTTAAGTTGCAAGTGGCAACTGACATTTCTGTTAAATGCAATGTCCCCGACTATTTGGATTCATATCATGTCTTACTGGCTGTGACTATTACATCACACCCATATTTCATTATTCGTGATATATATATTACATTATATAATAATTGTTATAATGCTTATTAAATGTCAATTGTCAATATATGTCAAATTATTTCCAATCAATCGATTGTATAAGAGCCCAACTTCCCATGTTAAAGACATATTATGTACTTGTTCAGTGCGTGAAACTGATAAGTTAGTATCAAGGAGCCATGCCAACTGGAGGAATGTAGTATTCTACTAACATCGCCGAAAATCTGAAGCAAAATCGACCGTACCATTCCATAGAAAACATCGTCTGAACTACGCTCAAATGTAAATATTTACTACTCGATTCGGGACGCATCTATCGGCGATAAACTAACGAAAACGGTTTCGCCATCGAGAGTCACTTTATGGCATTAATATATAAGAATGACGGTGTGTGTTGTCAATTTGGATATAATATTTGTAAAAATTACAACTTTGAACAAGATTATTCTCCATTTATATTTGATCACCCTACCGGAGTGTTTCATATCACTTTAAGTATTCAATGCTTGTGAGTTGTTGTGAAAACTTGTGTAATGTCATGTTTCCTTTGTCGAACTTGTTGATTGATGTCCTAAGTTATTTTATTACATGATTCTACCGATCGAACGAATAATTTATTATAGTGACATGTGTGTATAGTGTATAAAAATCATCACATACCCTTATCACATTCTACCCTTATTCCATTCAATAATCCCATTCTATAAATTGTGATATTAAACATTCGTTTAACTCTTTCCGTGCCGGGGCCGATCTCATCGGCCCTAATTTACGGTCTGTAGAGTGCCAGGGCCGATAAAATCTGGCATTGAAAGAGTTAAAGTATATAAGAACAAATTATTAAAATTGTAAAAAAATAATAACAAATGATGAAAATTTGTTAGGCCAATGCATTCTCTTATATATGCGAGGCGACCTATGGTCGACTCGCATATATAAGAGAATGCATTGGCACAGGGTATATGGGTTGATACAAAAATCGGGCTTGGCACTGAAAGGGTTAATAACATGAAATAGTGCCAGGTGACCTTTGACTTCCGGTTAGTCGTTTGTTTACATTCCATATGCTATGTCTGAAAATACTACCCCGCTGGACAAAACAAGTGTCCATTGGCACCGCGGTGTATTTGCCGTTCGGCTGCGGTGTCAGAGTTTGTAACAGCAGTTGAGCACCGCGGCCGAACGTCAAGTTCACTGCATCCGAATGGCAACTACCCTCGCGGCCGAATGACATTTACACCGTGGTTAGAATTATGGTTTGTATTGTCTTTTTTCAGTTTAATGAAAGTACACCGCGCCAACTACACCATGCCAAATAGCAAGTAAACCGCGGCCCAACTGTAGTTAGCCGATGGAGCCGCGGTTTAGTTGCATTTCTGCCACGGTGGCAACGCTAACCGCACCGCAGTTAAGTGGACACTTGTTTTGTCCAGCAGGGTATATGGCTTTCAATATTTTTTCCAACAAACTATAAAGAATGAAGAGTTTGAAAAATTATGTCATTAAATATATGCCATTAAATACGCCGAAGAGTCTTTTATTTATCTGGGACTACTTCTTTAAGCAGCCAAACAATGCATAGTTACGTGAAACATTATTGCATGCCTTATAGAAGCCATCTCATAAAGCTGGGTACCCAATAGTGATGCGGACCGGACCGCTTTGGTCCGGGTGTCACTGGACCGGACCGCTTTTTGCCGCCGGTCCGGTACTCTCCGGTCCGGTCCACTATTTTACTTCAGTTATAATAAACTATCGCGAATATGATTGCGTAATTGCCGTCATATCAATTAGTAAACAATGTATTGACGCATTCAAGTTGTTAATATATATTAAACGTTTGATGCCACGAAAACAATGTATAGGTGTACTTTGTACATGTCACTTTCCTTATAATGAAAGTGCCAGTGCGGACGGCCGCCTGCTTTGATGTCGCCGATTTCTGAATGAGTATGAAACTATTTGTTATAAACAGTGTACCATGGCATCAACTAATCAATTTTAATAGATATCGAATGGAGTATTCTATTGTTTTTCACATTTATAATTATCGAAGAAACATGCAAACCACATTAATTACATAGTACCAGGGTACACACATGTTACACAGGACAGTCACATTAATCCAATAGTATTTTATCTTATTCTTATACCGGTTTGATGTTATACTGTGTATTAAATTTTAGCTACATCTTACATATGTGTATTAAACTCCAAGAAAGGACTATGCACAATGTGACCTTTCACCTCACGACGTTGCTGCCTTGGCGACGTATCAACAAAAACTCTCGCCTCGAAATTGGGTCACATTTACTCCAGCGTTTCGAATGGTTTAAACGAATAAATTTATGCATACAAGTGGAATAAAATAGTAATGTAGCTACACATTCGATGAAACGTGATCACATGTCTCTTTAAATAGATCTAAATTTTAAACTTTCACTATTCTATTCCCGTCATTTTAAACAGCTTGCACCAGCTTGCACTGCACAAAATTTGCAAAATGTACGATGTACACTTTTCTCAGATCTTGCATGGTTATTTTCAATCTAACGAATTCTGAACTGTAACAGTTTGAATGTCTTTGCTTTTTGTCTGAGAACATTGATATGTTATGGAAAGAATTTCACTGTTCCGATTTCTTTACATGGATTCATATTAAATCAGGACTTATATCTTGTTTGTTGCTGACAAATCACCCCAATGTTCCATAAATTCGCGACCTCATCACATGTACTGTAACTGCGTATTCATGCGTAACGGGAATTGCTCTTCGAAATGACCAAAATGTATGTTGTTTTTGTCTGAAAACTGTCATAAATTAGGCCTAATATGACAAAAAAATGACAGTGTCAGTTGGTATAAGATAAATACAACAATAGCATATAGTGTGTTTTGAGATGTGTTTTATCTCAACTCGTTAGAAGTATGATTTTTCGCTCGGCAGAGCCTTCGCGAAAAATCATACTTCTAACTCATTGAGATAAAACACATCTCAAAACACACTATGCTAGTATCGTATATATTATATATAGTAGTTGTACTTAGGTAAATACATGTAACTGTAATTGGCAGGACTATACAATCAGCCATCACAATCTCCAAGACTCAACTATTAATTTAGTAGTCATATTAGCACACATTTGTATAATAGTAAAGTTATTTCGTTTAAATTTCAATTTAATGAAAATAAGTATGATACGAATCATGCATACGATCAGTTGAGTGCCATGTTAGATTGGTTATAACACATTCTGGCCCTATAGCTACCTACCGGTAGATATCTGTCCAATACATTTAACAGTGAATGTTCGCTTTACTAGAAATACTATTATCGTGCATCGTTCCCAGTATATCCCACCAGAGACAGATAATGATGCATACAATCGGCAAACAATGTAAATTTTAACATATATGGACTCATTGCAATGCACTGAACTCAGTAATCTTATAGTTTGTACTATACAGAGTAAAAACTTTGAGAAAACAGACAATTTATTAACATATAGCCTACCATAGGTGGACCGGACCGCTTTGGACCGGTCCAGGCATGTGTACCGGACCGGAATGGCCTGGACCGGACTGGACCGCCTTGGCAGTGGACTGGACCACCCAAGTCCGGTCCGGTCCGCATCACTAGTACCCAACTGTAAATTTTTTAAAAGCTGGGTACCCAACTGAAAGTTTTAAAAAGCTGGGTACCCAACTGAACGAAAGGGGGTGACAATGATCATTTCAGCCCTAATTACCCCTAATTAATTTTAGACGGGTTGTCCCAGGCGGGTTGTCTTGGAGTGAAACGGGCAGGTCGTCTCAGGGGCGGGTACTCTAGTGTCCCGAATAAATATACGTGTATGTTTATTTTTTTTCATGAAAATTGCCACCCTGTATGAGCTTATTCCGGTCTATATGTTTATTATATTTTTCAAATTCAATCTGACATAATCGTATAAAAATTGCCAGCTGTGACAAGCTGTACATAGCTTTTTACTGACAAATTTATAAGCCAATTACGCATCCATGTCATGACACTCAACCCCATCTAAAGTTACCAATAGTTGACTAGTACTAGAATTGGTACTGGTAGATATCGACAACTGGATGTCATTGACTTTGAATTCAATTACAGTTATTGGACACTCAAGTACCAGTAAATGCCAAGGGATGGTTGACAGATTGATAGCCAATGATCGGCTTGTTCGAATATTGAGACATCTACGAATTTGTCTACGAAATTGGAAACACTTTCATAAATGTTCACGGGATACCAGTTTCTGAGATTGACTACATCTTATACCCGAAGAACATAGAAAATCGACGGACTACACTTCTGGACGATCTCACCACCAACGTGTCCGACCATATTCCAAAATTAATTGTAATTCCATGCGAACTTACACCTATAGCTGAAAACAGTGCTGGTAAGGAAAAACAGAAAGCCCGGCCTGATTGGACCAAGATAGATATCCCGCGTTATAAAAAAACTGGTTGATGACCATCTTAAAAAGGAAAGTAACAACGATACAGAAGACATCGCGTATAGGATAATCACTCTATCAGAGGTGGTCGTAGATGCTTCAAAAATGTCTGCACCTAAACAACGTAAAACAAACAACAAACCAAAGCTTCAAGTTTGGAACAAGGATATCGCTGACAAACTCCACCAAAACAGAATAGACCATAGAAACTGGTGTGATGCTGGAAAACCAACAGATCAAGATAATTCACTTCTGCGAGCGAAAAAAGATTCCCGCAAAATATATCGATATGAAGTGAGGAAAGCTGTGTGTTCTCAGAGCATGAATTACAAGATGAAAATAATGGAAGCCAAGGAGTATGACAGGAATGCATTCTACAAACTCATAAAAAGCAGCGTTGCAATGGGATATCCTTAATCAGCGATCTGCATGTTGGCGATGTTACATACAGCAACGAGAATGTCATTGATGGATGGACTCAGCATTTCAAGGAACTTGCAAAACCGAAGGACAATGACGCTTTTATCCATCAATTCTTCTCAAACTTCTCACCGATTATGAGAGCATAAAGAGTAACAATTACACAAATGACCTACCAGACATCAATGTTGAAGTCGTGAAGAAAGCGTTAGCTTCATTAAACAAAGGGAAATCTGCCGACAAATTTGGGCTTACAGTTGAACATTTTGTGTATGCCAGTGAGGATCTCATTATGTCTGTAGTACAAGTATTGAAGTTAATATTCAGAGATAAACAAATCCCAGACATTCTAAAGCTTGGGCTACTCTCCCCCATCTACAAAAACAAAGGAGATAAATCAACATCTGGTAACTACAGAGGGATAACTGTGCTTCCAGTGTTACTGAAGATACTGGAGCTGATCTTGAGAGCAGACTTGCGGGATAGCGTGCTGCACCTCCAATCACCACTACAGAGAGGCTTCACAGAAAATTCATCCCCATTAAACAGTGCATTAATGCTAGAAGAAATCCTCAGAGACAACAAAGATGCGAACAAGACAGTATATGTAGCATTCTTGGATGCGAAGTCTGCTTTCGATGTCGTAAACAAAGAAATCCTTCTCAGAAAAGTTTTCCTATATGACGTTAACCCTTCAACATGGACACTTATTGATGATCTTCACACAAACTGTGCATCTGTAGTCAAATGGGAGGGACGTACATCACAACAATTTGATATCCATCAAGGAGTACGACAAGGAGATATCATGAGTGCGGACCTGTACAAATTATATGTGGAAGATCTACTACACAAGTTCCAGAGTACAGACGCCGGAACCAGCATTGGAAATATTCACCTGAACGCCACAGCTTGTGCTGATGATGTAGCAGTTTTCAGCACAAACCCGGGAGATTTACAAATACTTATTAACCTGGCATTATGCTAAATGTATAATAACAAATTAATTAAGCTAATTTCAGATAAAGTCAATTTTTTTTAGTTTTATTTGTTATTTTATCTTTTTAAATTTTTTATTGTCAGATGTTATAAAATAAAGCGATATTTGAAAATTGTCAATTTTTGGTAGTCTCCCCACCCTGAAGTCTCCCTAAATTTCCTGAAGTCTCCCTAAATTTCCTGGAGGGAGACTTCAAGTCTCCCTGTTCTGGACCCCTAGGCTGAGGCCAGTGGCATATCACTATAGCTGCTTACACAGATATAAGCTCCAACCACAGAAAAGTGTAACAGTTGTTGTCCATCCGAAAAACCGAAAGCAATCCAATGAACAGGCCTGGCTTATGAGCAATGACTGTATGCCTAACGTGGAATCTACAATGCACCTGGGGCTCGTAAGATCAACAAGTACAGAGAAGTCACTTAAACTGTCCATTGAGAACAACATCACAAAAGCACGTAGAGCAACATATAGCTTAATGCCTGTTGGACTGCATGGAAAAATGGTCTAGATCCTGACACTTGTATTCACCTGTATAGAACCTATATATCTCCTATACTGACATACGGATGCGATATAATACTACCATTTGGGATTAATCTCCAACATCTAGAAACTTTTCAAAAAAAGTTCATCAAGAGAATAATGTCTCTACCCACCAATGTTGCTGATCCAGCCGTGTACATCCTCTCTGGACTCTTACCTATAGAAGGGCAGATACACATCAAAGCTCTCTCATTCTATAACAACATCTGTATCCAGGACGACTCATGCATCGAGAGACAACTAGCAGAAAGACAGCTGATGACCAAAGATCTTAGCAGTCATAGTTGGTTCATCAACATTAAGAAGATTCTGCTAAAATATGACCTTCCAGCAGCTATAGATTTATTACATCAAAGAGTACCAAAGGCGCAATGGAAAAGGATGATCAAAGCAGCAGTGCACACTTACTGGAAAGAACGGGTTTACAGCCATGCTTTGACATATACAACTCTCACCTATCTAAATATATGCAGCTACCAACCAGGACAGACTCACAGCATAGTTAAGATACAGGGTAATCCGGTAAAAGCAGCATCACGCTTAGCTACGAAACTGAAACTTGTCACAAATACCTACACCCTAGAAAGCAGCAGACAGAATATTGGCAAATCTAATGGTATATGTAGATTATGTCACAAGGAGAAAGAAGATAGACTTCATTTCCTACTGCAGTGCCATGCTTTAAATGATGTAAGAGCTAGTGTGCTCACAACCATATCCGAAGAGTACCAGAATCTATTCCATCAAGATTTCAACAAGCTTCCTGATGATAAAAAACTAGAGGTCATCCTGGATTGCTCTAAGACCAGTAGTAGTGACACTTTATCATCCATCAAGATTGACACTCTACAATTCCAAACAACAAGATTATGCTATGTCCTGCACAGCAGAAGATTCAGACTACTCCAGCACGACAAAGGTTAAATTGCTGGTCCAACCATTCATGCATCCTTGAACGTGATTCTGAAATATTTTAGATGTACATAATTTTAAACGAGGGAAGATATTTACCAATACTAGCATTGGGATCACTCGGAAGAGGTTGACCACACATGTTCGAACAGAAGAAGTAAAGTAAAGTAAAGTAAGTCCACCCTGTACTTCTATTCCGGTCTGTTCTATTATTGAAATTTGCCCAATCGTCCACCCTGTACTACTTTTCTGGTCTGTTCTTCTATTCGGGACACTAGATAGTAGTATTAGTAGGGCAGGGCTGGCGATCTAGAAAATCCAGGAGGGCTATTAATAGCCCTCCTAGATATGCCTAGGAGGGCTATAGCCCTCCTCAACTTTTAAAGTTATGATTTATTTTATCTGAGTTACTACTGCCGTTAGTTTGTCTATTTTTGATGTTGTATAACTCCATTTAAATTAATTTTCTTCATGTGGAAACAAAGTGTCCACAGAGTTGTGAATGTCAAAATCCCCCACAGTAATTATGTATGGTGAATATTTAACTATGTTTTATATGTTGTGATAATCTATATGTACAAGAAACAAAATGTAAGAGTATTTGTACTCAACAATTTGTCAGTCGGTGTCCAACCCATGCAACGGAATTGGGTGAGTTTGTCCACATTAAAAGCATTCTCCATGAAAGTGTAATTTTACGTAAAATACACAATCAAGAACAATATTAAATCCAGTATATTTGCACTTGAATATTGACTGCTTTTTCTCTCAAAGTAATCCATATTCCATTGTCGATCGCAGACTGCTGCTTGCAGCGGTCAAGTCGCTATCTATAGATTTACTGGGTGTTTGCAATTGAGGACATAGAAAATAGTTTCTGAACTTTAATAATTGAATAACAGTGTAAACTAGAATACGTGGATACATTTAGCTAATTATATTAAAATATTGTCAATCGAAGCGATAAAAGACGGCTGCAAGCTAAATACAATTTTCACTGATAGGAACCGGAAACGGAACGAAAGGTTGAACTTAATTGGGACAGTGACATTTGGTTCTCACTATCCACAAACATGTGTCATTTTATCCAGTGAAATATATTGTAAGCTCAATCTTATGAAGAGAAATTATTTATTTTGGTCATAAAATGTGTGAGAATCGATCAAAAGATCAGATTTACGAAACAGTTCGTTCCGGAATTTACTGATTCCGCTATAATTCCCATTTGACATTACCGTCAAGTCACGCATGCGCACAGTCCCCACACTGTACAATATAATTACGATTTCGATGCAGTATTTTACTCATTAAACACAATAAAATAACTAAATAATAAATGTCCTATCGTAGACGAGGCGGGCTATAAAAAGCCCGCCTTGGAAAATTCTAGGCGGGCTGTAGGCGGGCAGCCCGCCAGCCCACCTTGAGATTTCCAGGCCTGGTAGAGTAGTCACGGACCCAATATATAAGAACTCATTCTTTGTCAAAACAATCATCGAATGGAACCACTTGGAGGATATGGGCAGCGCATGTGATATAACAACCACAACAACATTAACAGCTAAAGTCGTCCAACTCAAGAGTTCTACACGAACACATGATACTGAGGTATAAAACCTGAAAACTACCTAACGAACTATAAACCAAAAAGAAAGAGGAAAGCTAAAAAGTTCCGACGATTTTGTTAGTGATAACATCGTAGAAAAATGAACTGTAAACAACGAAAGTGCATTCGAACTGATCCCGACAAACACGGATCAATTTGGAAACTCCTTCTTTCCAAAAACAGTGATTGACTGGAACCATCTGGACGATACCACAGTCAACGCTGCCGACTTACGTCACTTAGATACATTCAAGTCGGCCGTGGGAGAACATCAATAGCGCTCCTCCCAACCGTCCTGCAAAAGCCAGATTTGGTCACTAAGGACGTACCATATGATATAGATGATATACAGATACAGATAGTTGATACAGTCTTTCAGTTTCAGTCTCAGATACAGATCTTCGATCGATTTTCATTTACATTCTTTTCATCTATTTTTTTTTTAAAGAAATACAGGGACTTGATACTTGGCTGATATTCACGATTGATAATTTGATTAGGCCTAACCGGCATTAATTTAACGAAGGAAAACGTGAGTTGTGACGTCAACAAGAAGAATTTTAGTCATTGTCGATTGTTTTTTCGTCAATTTTCGAGCTTGTTACCTGTGGATTTAAGTTGACATGGGCAAACATTGCATATGTGACGCATGTGGAGCAGGTGAAAGAACAGAAACAGTAATTTGGATCCAAAATAAATATCGAATTTAGTTCAGTTTGTCTGATGGTCTGGTGAATATATATTTTTCGTTGCAATTTCGTCAACCAATTGTCAATACGGTATAACAGGACGTATTTAATTGGTTCGCGTATAAAAAGCTGACCAATCACGGATGGTGTTTCTTTCCAATCATCCTCACTGAAAAAGTTCCCAACACTGTAGCTCAACGAGACTTCAGTGTAGGGTTTACCTCCCTTGATGACTCGGTAAATATTCTAAGGAAGTTTGACTTGCGCGCTCTGGCAGAGTTTGGATACGGTACCTCTAACGGACGTCTTCTGCGCCGTGTACTGCTGCACACATGGCTTATCAGTAAATGACAAAGAAGACATAAAATTACGGATGTCTATATTAAAGGGTAAAAAATCTCTATATAATTACTCAGACTTTTTGAGTGAATTTATATGGAGATAAATACAATTCATCTTAGGCAGAAACATGGCAACTTTGGTAAAAAATTTCAACAGTTGGAAATTTCTTACCTGCCGAAACATTAGTTGGACATTTCACACCAACAATAGGTTGAAAATGTTCTTGTAGTTTGATTTTCAAACAATTTATTGGGGGGAATTAATTGTTTTTGGACCGATATTTGCATATTTTTTGTAAATTTTTTGGACTGTGCATATTATTTAATAGTTCCCATTGATACAGTTATGGAAGATTGTATATTCCTCTATTTTGGTGTACTTAAACATTTATTAATGATGAGATAGTACTGCAAGGAATAAACAGTTACAGTTAAAAAAAAATTGTGCAGAAAGGCACAGTCGGTTATCTCGTTTCCAGGATACAGAACTCTTGAAAAACATACAAAGACAACTCTTTCAGCGGTCCTGGTCCTGGTAGGCTGCCACTGCCCTGAGTCAATAATCAATAATGGAAGGCCAAATTAACTTTTAATAATTAGTTGGGCTTTAAGCGCAATTATTTGTGCTTAAGAACAATTAATTGCGCTTAAGATCAATTATTTGCAGTTAAGCACAAATAATTGCGCAAATACTATAATTACGGTATGTCCTTCATGTAAGAATACACTAACCCTAACCCTAATGGAGAATGGAGGGTGGTGTGTGGTTTCGTGTATTCTTTCATGAAAGATATACCATAATTACGCTTGAGCACAAATAAGCTATTTATGCATAAGCACAAATATTTGCACTTAAGGACAATCATAAAATAAGGAAATTAAAAATCATTACCTAAAACACCGTTGATATTGGCCCCCGAGTCTTGTACAGATTGTTCATCAGATGACCCCTTACAAACAACTAATAAGAAATTGACAAAGTATCATGGGACATGGAAGTTTAAACATGGGAAAGATTTAGCACAAATATTTGCGCTAAAGATACTCAATCTGATTCGATGGTTCCCTTAGCAACCATATCATCAGATTCCAACAACATTTTTGTAAATGCCGCTTCATTTATCAGAATCGATTACTTGCTCAAAAATAATGCTAACCACACTGCTAACAACAGTAAACTATAGAATAGAATTGCCCAAAACTTGTGATTTATCTATATTTTGTTCAAAGAAATCTGGATGGATTGTCAAATATCTAACACCCAAAGCCACTTGATTTTAGAGTTATCCATCTTCATCTGCAAATTGGACTGTCTCAGACCGTCGGCTTGACGGAATATTTGCCAGGCAGCCAAAAATTACATATCTCGGGAAATAACAAATTAAAAAAATCCATATCTGTTCGAGCTTTTGTTCGACTCAATTAATATATATTTTACCTCAAAGCCAAAGAAATAGTAATTTGGGAGCGTTAATTCGGATTATGCATCTTTAAGCTCAAATAATTGTGCTTAAACTAAAATATTTGTGCTTAAGCGAAAATGTTTGTGCTTAAGTGATAATGTTGGCACTTAAGCTCAAATAATTTTGCTTCAGCGCAAATAATTACTAAATGTGAATTTGGCCTACCATAGGTCTGGGCCTGTGGCCCCTGACATACACCTCTGCTGGTAGACCACTTCTGATGTTTGTATCAACGTCTTCATTTGCAATTCAAGTTGGCATTTTCTTGACTCTTATTTGTGTTAATAAGATATTTTTCCATAATCACACCTTTCTTTGGAGCCCACTAGCAGAGATGGGATCGTACATTTGTAATCTGAGCAGTAATAATTGGCCGGTCAATCATTGGATAGGTGTGAAATGACCACAAGAAATGATTGACCGGTCAATTATAACTGCTCAATCAGATCACAAATATACGAGCATAATCGTCCCTTTGCTCCGAAGAAAGTTATGAATATGGAAAATATATGCAGTTTTAACAATAGAGGTGTGATATAAGCTAACCTGAATTATTCCAATTACTTTGAGATAAAGAAATTCAAAATAATTCCTCTCAGAGAAATAAACTTTCAGTTGGAACAAATGTAATTTCTTCTAAGAAAAATTTAATTCCTATAAGAAAGATGAGGAATTTAATACGACTTCCATTTCTTTGAATGCAATTTATGTTAAAGAGAAATTTAAATTCTTTGAAGAAGATTCATATCTTTCAACCAATTTATTTTCTTTAAATAGTAACTGTAGTTCTCTAAATAAATTTGGTCTTAAGTATATTCTCTCTAGAGAAAATAAGTTCACCAAAAGAGCCTTCAAAGGTTTGACCAACATTGAATTGGTCTTTTAAAAGTTTAACATACATGTATGTACTGATGGACAACAGATTGGGAATTGGGCTGGGGAATTGGACTGAGTTCATTTGAATCTTTGCATCAGGTAAGCAATTCCAAAGAAAAAAGATAAACCCTCATATGTTGGCCAAATTGCTTGAAATTGTATCTTCAGCCCAGGGAAGGGAAGGGAAGAGATGAACCCCACAATGATTTTCATCTGTTGTTGATATTTTAGGAGTAACCATGGGGATTTAAATACAAAAACACATGCCTTCTCTACATTTTTATTCGAGTTTTCTAATGAACACTTCCTACAACAATAATATATATCACATGTAACAGCCGTGTGTTTAACAGCGGGGTAACCTCGGTAACAACCACCTAAGATCAAAAGAAACAGTGTCGTTCTCAGGGAACCAACGGAAATGTACACACAAAGGTGAAGGTCAAACAGGATGACAGTATAACCAATGATTGGACAAAACATGAACAGTTTGACAAAATGTTCAAAGATATCAGTTAATAAGAACTAACAGATTTTGCCATCACTTGCCGGGGAGATACTTGACAAGCAAGAACAATTTTGGCTGAAAGATGACATTAAGTCTTTTTAGAGGTCTGATATTGTTTAGCTTTTGCTGAACAATAATGAATTGCGTAAACAGTCATATCCTTATTGAAATAGCTTCACAAATCAGCATTTTTATTTTAGCAAACAAAAATAAAATTAAAAACTGAAGACTGAATAAAGTGCGCAGAACTTTTTGATGACAAAGTAAAAAGTCAGATATACTATTTGATAGACAATGTAGCTGACATATAGAACCATGGTGTTCCGCTTCTCGATAATATGAGTCACTCACTGCGGCTTATTTTCCCCATTCCTCTCTGGAGCGGTTTCATTCGAGAAATTTTGAAGAGCTAATCATACATAAAGAGCCGCAGCTGACAACATATATTGTATGAAATGAACAGCATCGTTATTTCAAGTTTAGGTAATAACCCATTCATTACTCAATGGATTCTACCATTTAGATTCAAAAGTATATACAAGAATGGTAAATTTTTAATTTGCTGGGATGTTAGGATAATATTCTTGTCGAACAAGTAGACACAATCAGTCACTAAAATAGTTCCAACAGTTTTCCTTTATCTTCCTCAGTTATGTTCCTTGGAAAGCTACAATATCACAGGAATATATAGGAAACTCAATTCGATTTGGAACTTCATTGTAAAGAAAATTTAGCTTTTGTATGAAAGGAGAATATCTGTCAACCTGGTATCATACCAGATTGACAGATGTGAAGAATGGTACACCAGAATATTGATTCATGAATGATCTTCAAGTGTATCAACTGGATATGTTTCATTTTCAATTGATTAACCAAACGGAGACAAGTAAAGAGGTAGACTGCATGAGAAGGAATGGGATTGAAGCATGAACTAAGACATTTCACACAGGTAAAAGCACTATAAAGCAGGATTGGCTAAACTTGATATTATTTGGAAAGGATTTCTTCAACAGTTGTTTGGTTGAACTGAATTTAACCTTTTCTATACTAAAGCATTATTGATGAGATTTTATCGCAAAGAAAATGTTCAGATAATAAGTTGTTGAACTTATTATCTAAACATTTCCCTCAATAAGTAGGTCTACTTCTGTACTTTGATTTATCTGTTGTCTGCTTATATTACCTGCATATCCCTGCAAATCAATAGATCATTCCAATTAAATGTTTTTAACTGACTGAGAGAATCCATTTAGTATAGAAATGGTTAATATTCACATTCTGAGCTGGTTTTAGCAGAATTGATATCCTGGCTTAAGTTATTAAGCCCAGATTAATTTCAAAAGAGACAGAATAATTGTTTTATTCATTTTAATTAATGTTAAGTGATCCTTGATGAACAGAAACATTCGGTTCAATCTGCTTGAAAAAAGTAGGCTGACGAAGACATGAAAATACTGAACTACTAAGCTGCACCGGGAGTTTCATAAAAATAAAATAAATATCATTTATAAAGAGAAGAATTTAAACAATGAATGGTGGTAATTACAGTATTTTGAAGCAAATTTAAGACATCTCATCAACTTATGTGAAGACATTTTATGCACAGGAAAATAAAAATCAATTTTCTCATGATGATTCAACTGTGACATTACAAGAAAGTAATATATGTATCTGTATATGAAAACTTAGACAAACTTTTTCAATCTGATTTTGTTTAGTAAAAACAGTCCAAATTTCTCAGCAAAAAGCTTGTTTTAGCTAGAACACCTTTGTGAGTAATCTAATTATTTCTTTGAAAATCTTAATAATTTGCTAAATTAATACACATGTCCCTTTCTTCATATATTTCACTTTAGAGATTTGACAATTAAAAAAAACCCCTGAAAGTGGGTTATATGTTTTTAATTTTGTAATATACCATTGAATTAATAAATAGGAAAAGTGTAAAAACTTTTTGGTGCGAGGGCCGATGACTTATGACTTGTATAAACTTATCATTGTAAATTTACTCTAAACAAAATATCCATCTATTTCAATCTGACCATAAGCACACATTTCAAAGCAATGTACATGTGTGAATGCTACTTTAGGGCTGCGGGGACTATATTGTTAAATTAAAATCGGGCTGTCAGCGGAAACAAAGGTCTTTTTTATTTTAGCTTGAACAATTCTTAAAACTTGGCTTATGCTCAGATTGAAACTACCAACCCGGCATTCAAAAAGAGTTAAGAAAACTTAAACAAATATTTGAGAGAAATAATTGTATAATAGTGGTTTAAATATAGCAGCAGCTTCTGAAAATTACAGTTTCTCCAGATTCGTAAATAATGGATTTTCAATGAAAACTAAAAAGACTGATATTATTAGAAATGTTACCACAAATAGGTATAAGGTATTTTAGAAAAAAACCAATTCAGTAAACCTGGAGAGGTACAGCAATGCCCTAAATAATCGACTCCTTGACATAACTCACTGAGAGCTTTCCGTTGAATGGCAACAAGCCATATTTCCGACTAAATCCTGAAAAGTTACCCATAATTCTGCTGTGTTTAAGGAGTCAATTATTTAGGGTATTACTGTACCTCTTACCAGAGACACATAAGTGAGACATTAGAAGCTGTTAGCATAACAGCGTGATAATGAATTAGGGCTCTGCGAACACTATTTGAGGTTCCATTCGCTTCGAAACCTCCCCATTGATCCGATCCTATTGGAAACCTTTGATTAGGAATCGGGTTGTATCGAACCTTTGACTTGGTCCCTTTACCCAACAAACCGGCCAAAAACGCCCAAATAAAGCTTCAACAGCCTAAAATATCTTCGGTCTGTCTCAATAGAACCATACAAATATGGATATCATTGGAACCGGCTCCTTGACCACACTGTGATAGTTACAGTTATGCCCTGTGCCAATGCATTCTCTTATATATGCGAGTCGACCATAGGTCGCCTCGCATATATAAGAGAATGCATTGGCCTAAAAAAATCTTTTTTTAACACTTTTTACCATTTTTTCTTACATTCTTTAACAATTTTATAATTTTTAATGTGTTAAGCCAATGCATTCTCTTATATATGCGAGGCGACCTATGGTCGACTCGAATATATAAGAGAATGCATTGGCACAGGGCCCTTCTGTTGGGTAAAGGGTTAATCTGTCTGAACAAACACCACCAGGTTATCGTAAGTGGTCAGTAATCGATTTTGAGGTTCAGTTTGATTCAAAACAAAGATGTCGATTTGGTTTCAACATTCCTGGCATTGGGCAGAAATGTTGCCATGCTCCACATATTTAAGTGACTTCTCGCAATAGAAAACCTCCAGGCAGGTCCCGGCAGATGGACACATTTCTCAGAATTGTTACCAGGTCAAAGGTTAACTCTTTCTTTGCTAAATAATCGTTGATAAATTGTTCTATTTTTAGGATAATGAGATCAATGAACGGAACATTTCCTACCAATGAATAGAGGATCCTTCTGCACTTATATGTCTGTTTACCTGTCATTTGCATATATTTCCTGAACACCCCTCCAGATGAATAATAGACAATTCCAATGTATAGTATTATAAATGGATGGGAGAATCCATTCAGTATAGTATTAAGGGTTAAATGTTACCAGGTCAAAGGTTAAATGCACTCTCATCACAAACAAACTGATCAGCAACTTAAAGAATCACAAAAATACATAATCGTACTATTGTGGAGTCTTCACGCAAACAAAACAGATCAACATTAACAAAGCACTAGTAATCGTCTGACTAATATAAGGGAAAGGTCAAGGTCAACCATAGCAAATTGTTTAGTCTTAAAGCTAGAGCTTTCCAGATTTTAATAAGAAATACATGTGAGCAATCCTCGGCCAAATTAGTTGAAAATGGAATATTTTCACAATTTTTCATTTATTTTCTCTGAAAATTAGCCGATTTTTTTTAGATAGAATTTGCCGATCACCTAAATTAACTGAGAATTCTCATAACAAGTTGACACTTGTATTCCCCTCTGTGAAAATTATGGCCTATATTCTTAATCTCCTGGAGGTACACTTCACACTCAATTTCTCTAGAGTGAAAAATTAGTGTTCACCATTTTATCATTCATATGTCAATAGCATGCTGGGTTGTGACAAGAAAAAAATTACTATTTTTAAGTTCATCTCTCAGAAAGTCAGAATGTCGCTATGGTTGACACTGACTTGTCCACATCTACATACGCTTCATAATTCGCATATGTATTACATCACGCACCAATAATGTACGCAAACATCATCTCCGTATCCCATAATAATTATCGAGACACACTAATGTCTCATTTGACTGTTCCCATGACTATCACAGCACAACATAGTCAACAATGATCATTGCTACATGATATATGTGAGAATGTTAAACGATTCCCCTCGCAGTACCCAGGCCTAACAAAACAAGGCTTCATCAGAATGGGTAGAAAAAATTCAAAAAAACAGAAACACTTTGCTGTCAAATCTTTTTTATATAAGCAAAAATTAAATTTTGTGCTCAAAAGAGTCCCCTGCTGTTCATACATACAACAGGCTCTCAGGCCACACAAAGTCAAACTCCCGTTTCTCAGGCAAGCGCGCTTGGTCCTAAAACTCTGCACATGAAACCGGTTATCCGTTTCAGCACTAATTTGTTCAGCAAGGTGATAATGGCCATGGGGAGACTGAAATTGAACCCAGCGTCAATGCAGAGATGGAAAGCTTCATTGACGCATGCTCCAGAAATAAAATTATATTAAAAACTGCAAACGCGCATGTTTTTCCAATAGACTTTTAGCCTAAGAAAACAGGAAATTGGCTTTGCATGGCCTAATGGGATTATGACAGAGCTTGCCCATCTCTAGCTGCCTAAAAATGGACTTCCTATTAATATGGCACTTATAATTAAGTCTGGCACAACTGGATTCAACTATAATAGTTAATAAGCAAGAGCCTTGAACTAGTATGTCTGTTATTTGCAGAATGATGTCCCAGAGGACGAAATTAGGATTCTACCCCACACAGCAGGCTAGCATCACTAAATTCACATTCATTGTGTCCTCATTCTGCTTAGGCTTCATCTTCTACGACGTGTCAAATTAACGTTATTTTTAGTAACCTTTCCCCTTCTGTTCAGTTTCTATATCCCCTAATTTGCATAAGATAATATGCATAATCAAGGTGACTAATGGGTGAATATCACCAACTTCAACTGGGGATCTTCAATATAATCCTAGATCTCCCATAGCAGTTGAAGCCAAAGCAAAATGATGTTCCCAGAGGGAGAATTTGGTGATGCTAGCCCACCATGCAGGATAGCACCACTAATTAGTCTAAATTCACCCTCTGTGGACCTCATTATGTAAATGTCAGACACACTATTTCCAGGCTTGTTAATAAGAGCAGGCCCTGTTTGAAAGTCGGAGAAGAGTATGAAAAGTAAGTATTAAATAATTAACCACTGGAAAGCTTATGTAGTGCACATTCCAAGTAATCAAGTCTTTGGTTTGGTAGGACACATTAGACATGTTCAGCCATTTATATATATATTGTAACTTATAACATGTGCTACCATGATATCACTATGAAGATCCAGTTGTCGGTAAAAACCAAGCCCACAATTTACAGACATTGGCCCAACGTAGCAAATCAATAATCGATGGCAAAGACGAGCTTTCCACAATGTGACCACCGATACGCTTAATTGGTTTCAATCAAAATAAGATTTTTCTGCTCAGGCAAATACCATTCTCCCACTGCCTTTTGGCATTGGTCACTAACAAGTTACAAGTACGTATGGCTGAACCTGGCTATTATGTATACAACAACAAGATCACAAATGCATGGGAGAGGCTATCTCTATCCGGAACCACATTAAAATATTGTTTCCACCTCTGAAGGAATACACAGGGTCTTTAATGCTGCACCAGCAAAGCGCCCATCTTGAACCCCATGTCAACTGTCTAACTTCCTGGCCAATTCCATTGGAACGATGCTCACCTTTTTACATACAGTTGCATATATGGAGCTTTTGAATACTCATGAATTCCACATATGGAATGCTACTCCACAACTTTGACCCGTAGCACTAACATGCCGTTGAGACATATGCATGCTGGCATATGAGCGAGGTCACTTCTCCCTGGTACAAAAATATGGAGAAGTGGCACATTTTAGGGAGAAGATGTCTCCTAAGTCGCCCTCTGGGCTGGTCACCTCCCAAGTTGCCCTGAAAGCTGGTTCCTGTTTACATGCAACCTGTACATTCTAGCCGATCAGCTCATTTTCCAAAATTCAAAGGTAGCAAAGGCCACAACAATCATGCCCTATGTCGTAATGACAACAGGCACCACAAAAATGCCATGCATACTCCACAATGGAGACAAGAGCTAATGTCTGCTTGGAGTTAAAACAAACTTTTAATTGGCATGGTTGGCCTGCACAGAGGGTATTGCTGTTAAAATTGTCACATCCGTTAAAACCGCCATAAACAGAAAGAATATTAAAATATAGACAGCTTTTGTTCTTATACCAATCATAAATATCGCATAAATAGTATGTTATTGTAAAATTTGTATGCTTTGTTATGTAAACAAAGGCGAAAAACGTTACAGAACCTGGCATTTGTTTACATTACAAAGCAAATGGACTTGACAATAACATACTATTTACGCGATATTTATGATTGCTATAAGAACAAAATATGTCTCTATTTTAATATTCTTTCTGTTTATGGCAGTTTTAACAGGTGTGACTATTTTAACAGCATACCCACAGCGAAGGCCATCCGTGCCTTTAAAACTTGGTATTTCAAAACTCAGTTAAGTAAAGGAGAATTTATTATCCAATTATTATATGTTTAAGATAACTAAAATTAATTAGGCAACAAAAATTATTTTGTTTTGCATTAAAAGTGTGTAAAAAATACTCTCAGAAATAAAAGGTATTAATTTTCTTTGTTCAAATCCAACAGAAAATTAAAAAAAAAAGGTTTTTAAAAGAAAATTTCAGCGACAAGGGAGATGGCCGAGAACACCAAATTTTATTTATTTGGCATTGGAGTAAAATATAGATTTTATTAATAAAATAGATTGTGACTAGAGGTCTGTAACTCTCAAAAACTATAACCCTTGTCACCCACTTGGGTATGCACAACCTGCAGATTCATGCTAAAGGTTATAAAGCAAAGCAAGTGAAAAATGAACGACAAGAAAGAAACCTCGAAATGGAGCTTGCTGACTGGAAATCTTCCATTCAAACACAGACAAAACATCACCAAACTTTGGTGAATGATACAAATAAATATAGATCACATTTCCTTTGTCTTTGACATACAGTAACATTAGTTGCAGTAGAGACTGGGAATGCCCCGATTCTCTTAAAAAGAAATTGATGCACTTGTTCTTAAGAAAGCCACAGTTAAGTGAAAATTATGTGGATGCAAAATTGTAAGTTTATTTGTAAATAAAATTTCGTTTTCAACAATAGTCAGGGTATAGAGCTATCATTATTGAAAGTAAATGATTCATTGGATGTCCAATATAATGGAAACAATATTTAATATACAAGGTTTAGTTATCCGAGGACAATTTTGTAATTCCATGACTTTTCCAGACAATATTTTAAAATTCCAAATCTTTCCAGGATTGACCTAAGTAATCAACGCCTTAACCACAGCAGAATCATGGGTAACTTTTCAGGCAGGATTTAGTCGGAAATATGGCTTGTTGCCATTCATTGGAAAGCTCCCATATTTCGGACTAAATCCTGAAAAGTTACCCATAATTCTGCTGCGGTTAAGGAGTCGATTACTTAGGGCATTACTGTACTAACATCAGACCCTGATCTACCTCCACAAATTTTACTGGATGCTAAAGACACAGGAAACTAGGTCTAAAATAAATAATGAATGGAAAAATCTACAGGCTGTGATTTGATTTTCATTAAAAGGGATCCAAGGCACTTTCAGTGAATAAATGTGCAAACAATATAAACGTCTGTATAACGACAGTCATCAACAAGTGTTTATAAAAAGGTAGATTGAAGTTATTATTCAATAATGACATTTCGCATGTCAAAACCATTATGTAAACTTTACTGTTACAGTGGAATCACCAATAAAAGTCAAATTTGTCCAATAAGATACCCAAGTTTAAACAAATCATGACGGTAAACATTGGAAAAGGTCAAAGATTTGAAAAATATTCTGAAAAACAAATTCAGACTAAAATATTTGGACTTACTACACCATTAGCAATGTGTGTTGATAAATCACTGAAACATGTTTTGTTTACATAACCATGGTTACAACACACGGAATTTTGTTATTGGAGAACTTTCAATAATGAATATAAAAAAATGTTTTTCTATTTATCTGTGTTCGTCTTAGTGGCGATGTTTTAAAGACTTTTATATTTTTTGCACATTTACCAACTGCGAGTACCTTGTGTCCCTTTAACACACAATTAGATACATGATTAATTTAAAAGCCAGGTTCAGATACACATATGAGTCATTCCAAGTTAAAAAGTCATCCCTATGAGGGCCTAATGCACGAGAATGTAGATTTTATATTCACCAAAAGACATCTAAAATTAATTACTTGTTCCAAGCCTGAATTTAGTGTGTCTCCAAATTGCAAAATGAGGTCTCCAGAGGGTGTATTAGTGACGCTATCCTGCATGGCGGGCTAGCATCGCAACTTCAATATAATACTAGGTCTCACATAGCAGTTGAGGCCTAAGCAGAATGAGGTCCCCAGAGGGATGGTGAATTTGGTGATGCTTGCCCGCTGTGCTGGATAACATCACTAAATTCACTCTCTGAGGGCCTCATTCTGCATGTCACACACATTAAATTCAGACTTCGTTGTTTCTCACTGATTTTTGAGAACCTCCTTATCGTTTTTATTGTAAGTTATTTGTGCAAAACGAAATTCCACGGCCAATTTTTTCCATTATCATGATCTGTTCAAAGTTTTGAAAAGTTGAACAAACATACAGATTAAAGACATTTACCCACTGTGAGCCTCACACAGATGGAAGCATACACGACGGAGTGTCACCCGCTCTAGTTTATGCGGGGCTCTTTATGGGTTACATTTACCCACTGTGAGCCTCACACAGATGGAGGCATGAACTACAGAGTGTCGCCTGCTCCAGTCTATGTTGGGCTCTTTATGGGTTACATTTACCAACTGTGAGCCTCACACAGACGGAAGCATGCACTACCGAGTGTCGCCTGCTCCAATCTATGTGGGGCTCTCTATGGGTTAAATTTACCCACTGTGAGTGCCTTGGGTTCCTTTAAAACATACATGTACCTGGCCCTGTCAAATTTTATTTTATACCAAACTTATTTGAGAATTTGATTGCATATCTTATACTGATTTATCTAATATTTATAACATAATCATAGAACTATAATCATTAACCATAATTAATTCAAAAGAGAGAAATAATTTTCAAATATACCACATGTATTATTAAATCATTGGAAGACTGCCTGGTAGATTTGGTGCTTTACGCATGCTCCGCCTTTCCGACACCTTAGCGTACAATGACCATCAGTCAACTTATAATCACATTAAATTAATTTATGCGTTTTTCAAAATGGTATCTCATGGCAAATAAACTATATAGATATTTTTAAAGAGAAAATACATTATATAATTAACTGGAAAATGTGAAATAGGTTCATGGCAGTATAGTCTCATATGAGATCGAAGTTGAATTTGGTTAACTTTGAATCTGATACATCCTGAATTCAACCATTTTAGTTTAATTCAACTATAAAAGGTAAATATGGATATCGTCCTTTTGTCAATTTGATACAAGAGGCATAACCCAACATCTTATTTCACAAACTATTTTTCAAAAACAGGGAAATGGTGGATTTAGCAGTCAAATTCAACTATAATTCAACTAGATTCTGTAATTGATTGCTGTATTGTGAAGATGTAGTTCTAATATTTCGACTGTCCTGATGAAGGTCCAGCTCGGGCCGAAAGCTTGACATTAAAAAAAGAGTTATAATGTAAAGTCAACTATCCAAATAGTTTTAATGTAACTATAACAGTCGAAATTCAGGATGTGGCAGACCTGGTCTATATGTCACATTTGTTGGTTTTCAACATTTTTTCAGTGAAACAAAGGGAATTGTGAAACTAAATTAGATTTTGTAGGCTGTTGTTTTTGTTGTTGTTGTAATTGGTGGTCTAGAAATGCTAATAAGCCTTCAATCAAATGCAGCATCAGAATCATGTGACCATGTTGTCTGGGACGGCTTTTAAAAAACACAAAGCAATAAATGTGTCCGCCGCCTTGTTTGAATATCTGATAGCTACTTTTACTTTCAATGGAGATGATAGATCTGAGATTACTAGTTGAACACAGCTGTTTTACAGTGAAACAGACACTCATTTTATGGTCAGACACAATATTTAGGTTTGGTTTTGTTTCCCCACTCCTGACCGACCCATTTTTCCTGCCAACTCCAAATATTAAATTTGTCTCGTTTTTCAATATTTTTTATTTTTACAAGCAGCGAGTTTTGATTAAAATTTAAAAACATTTATATAACATATACAGTAATGTCCAAAGTAATTGACCACTTAACCACAGCAGAATTATGGGTAATTTTTCAGGATTTAGTCGGAAATACGGTTTGTTGCCGGGGAGAGCTTTCCGATGAATGGCAGAAAGCCGTATTTCCGACTAAATCCTGAAAAATTACCCATAATTCTGCTGTGGTTAAGTGGTCAATTACTTTGGGCATTACTGTAGTGATTCATAGGGACTGTGTTTGGAAGTATTCAATGCAAACATGGAGAAATAGATCTCGGTTGCAATTGCCGTTGGATAAAGGAATGTCGAACCTCAGTAGAAATATGCAATACATGTAGTCCTTCCTGTCTGTGCCTGATTGGAAAGACATTTTAAAAATGAAATCCAATTAAATAATACATGTTTTATACACTGTTATATTTGTATAATAACAATGTATTATATAATATTGCTGACAGAATTCTTCCCCACATTTGGTTTATGAAATAAACCTACCTACCTACATACCCAGCCCCAAAAATATCGGTTGGGAGAGGGGAAACACAAAATCTAAGACAAACACTTTTGAATTTTTGTCTACAATCTGTTCATCACTGGACGACATTCTATAGAAAAAAATTGTAATAAAATTATATTCTAAATTAATATGCCGCAATTTTTTTCATCTTAATATAACTGGTCATTCATTACCTTACTCAAATTTAAATTGCACACTACTATTTTTCAATCAGTTTTAAATTCGCTCACCGTGATGTTGGTAATGTTCACCCATTAGTTACCTCAATTATGCAAATTATCTTCTGCAAATTAGGGCATATGGAAACTGAACAGAAGGGAAAAATTAACAACAAAAAAACAATGTTAATTTGAGACTATAGATACTTCCCAGAAGAGGCCTTAGCAGAATGAGGTCCCCAAATGGTGAGTATAGTGATGCTACCCCGCACAGCAGGCTAGCATCACCAAACTCACCCTCTGGGGTCCACATTCTGAAATTGTCAGACACACTATTTTTCGGAACAAGAAAAATCTCAAATTCGCTGAGAAACAAAATCATTTAGGTGGATATAAAAAATTTGGTCAGAAATCTTTTATTGAGGAATTTCTATATCCTTCCTTCAAAATTACTTATCCATTATTTGCAGGTATCAATCAGACCTGAAAAAAGTTGCCAGAAATTTACAGAATGAGGTCCCCAGATGGTGAATTTATTGATGCTACCCCGCACAGCGGGTTAGAATCACTAAATTCACCTTCAGAGGACCTCATTCTGCAACGGTCTCATCTCTTCTGGAAAGAGCTTCATTATCAAATTAACATGTTTTTTAGTTTCTTTAGAAATTTCTTTTTTAGTTTAGTTTCTCTTTTTTTCCCAATGCATAACGAGGTGCCAAATGGGTGCACAGCACCAACTTCACCATTTGGGAATTTAAATCTGAGTCTAGGTCTCCAATAGCATATGAGGTCATGCAGAATAAGGTCCCCAGGGGATGAATTTTGTGATGTTAGCCTGCTGTGCTGGGTAGTGTCACTAAATTCACCCTCAGGGGACCTCATTCTGCAAATGTCCGGCACCAATATTTTCCGGTCTGATAGCCCTGAATGGATCGCTGTAGATTGCTCATTATTTGAATGGATTGTTGAATTTACAGTAATTCCCTAATTAATCGACTGCTTAACTACAGCAGAATTATGGGTAACTTTTCAGGATTTAGTCAGAAATATGGCTTGTTGCCATTCATCGGAAAGCCATATTTCCGACTAAATCCTGAAAAGTTATAAATAATTCTGCTGTAGTTAAGCAGTCGATTAATTAGGGCATCACTGTATGCTGCTTATGGCATTCAGCTGCCGCAGTTTGCAACTTGTTTCAACCAATCAACCCTTCCATGACTGGAGCTTCCAGAAATTTTGTGAAAACCCTGGTGCCAATGCACAGTCTCCCAAATGGAGCCTAGCATATATAAGAGAATGCATTGTCCTAACCATATCTACCATGACCGTGTAAGCCAGTGGATTCTCTTATATATGTTACGCTCCCTATGGATCTTTAATGCTGCATCAGTGCAGCCCCAGTCATTAACGGTTAATAACCTCGCTGACGTCAATTAGTCAACTAAACGTTTCAACACTGAATGGTGCATGAAATGAATGGGGTTCAGCACACTAACAGGGAACACAATCTTTGTTCGTTTTCAAAAAAACAAATATATATATATATAAAACAGTGCGTTGAGCTTTTTGATGACAGAAATGATGTAATTGTAAAAAAAAATATTAAATAAGTACATGGGTTGCAGTTTATTGCCTTTTTCAGGAACGAATATGCAATGTCTTACAAAGGCCATGCAATGTCAATTTCCCCGTTTCTCAGGCCAAAACAATTTGAATAGCATGCGAGAGCGCAGTTTTTAATATTTATTTTTTTATTTCTGGGGCACTCACCAAGCATTCCACCCCTGGATTGGCCAGCTCTCGGTTTAATTTCAGTTGCTCGTGGCCATTATTACGCAAACATAATGTCTATAAAAGTTAGTTGAAAGATTCCATGTGATTTATTTCGTCAATTAAAATCACATAATAAAGTATCATACTACATTTTTTTGTGATTTTTTAGATGGAGTCATGTATGAATCGGTAATTTGAAACCTGAAACAGGAATGTTCTATCTCAATTCGGAGCAATTATTTCATACCAATTATAATTTTGATAGATAAATAAAAAGGTTACACGTGCATGGTTTCACGACAATGCGTGCGGGCCTGAGAAACTGGATTTTGAACTTTGCGTGGCCAAAGATCTGTATGAATGTAACCAATATGGCAAGTTGATAGTTTCAATAACAAAATTGAACTGAAATAATTTTTGAACGTTGGTTAGAAGGATTGATTTGACTTTAATCTAGCTAAATATAGGTTAAGTATGCTTTAACCCTTTCTATACTAAATACTCATTGACGAGTAGTTCCCTTAGGGTATGTTCAGATAACTTAATATTATCTGAACATTTCTCACCAATGAATATGAATCATTCTGCTCTTGTAGTTTCCGTTTATTTTTACCTGAACATCTCTCCAAATGAATATTAGATGGTTCCGATGTATTTTTTATAACTGAATGGGAGAATGCATTTAGTATAGAAGGGGTAAACGTGCACTTTCAATATTCTTTTTCTGTTGAATAGGGCAAAACTGTTGATGCTGAAAATATTTCAGAATTTAATGGTTAAGATTAAGCACTATGAACGATCACACAGGAAGGTGAAATTCTCCCATCTATTTAATGGAAGATCATATTGAATTTCCAAATATCACGATTTGTTAGGGGGCAAACCTGGTTAGAGAAGACAACTCTATAGGAATATAATGTCAGCGACTGATACGGGATGCTTACACTTCCATAAATGTTTACGGAGTGAAGCTTATTCCTAAATTTAACACATGTTATAATAAAAGCCAGACAAGTATATGGACAATACCCCTGACTCGTTAAAATCCAACAGTGTTAATTGTACTATGATTTACAATTTCTATTTCAGCTTCAACTTACTTTGGTGTCCTTTGTTAAGTTAAGGCTATGCAAAGTCAAATATCCATTTCTCAGGTGAAATTTTTTTTGAAAACCATGCAAGCGCGATGAATTATTTATAAATTTTCTCATATAATCCTGGGACAGTAAAAGAGGGTATTTTTAGAACAGAAATCTCGCGAAAACGTTCGGAGTGTAAGAAGAGGGACAACTATCTTGTTAGTGTCAGAAATAAACCACTGTATTATGCCTTTAATATAGACAAATAATATACCGAAGCCTGCAAATAGTGCGTCTGTCATTTGCAGAATGAGGTCCCCAGAGGGTGAATTTAGTGATGCTACCCCGCACAGCAGGCTAGCATCACCAAATACAACCTCTGGTGACCTCATTCTGCTTAGGCCTCATCTTCTGGGAAGTTTGTATAGTATCAAATTAACATTGTTTTTTTTTAAGTTAAGTTTTCCCTTCTGGGAAGTTTCTATATCCCCTAATTTGCAGAAGATAAAATGCATAATCGAGGTGACTAATGGGTGAACATCACCAACTTCAACTGGAGAACTTCAATCTGATCCTGGTCTACCATAGCAGTCGAGGGCCTAAGCAGAATGAGGTTCCCCGAGGGTGAATTTGGTGGCGACCTCATTCTGCAAATGACAGACATGCTATTTGCAGGCTTAAATAGACAAAATCTTCAATTTTATTCACAAAATAGATTTTTTAGTCTTGAAATTGGGTTTTATAAAAAAATACGTCGTTGTTGTTGTAATTGTGACTCATACTATCTTGAAATTAAATACAAAATAATCCCCTAATGTAACATCTCTTTTTACCTTGTCATAGTAATAAGGAATAACATGAGAAAAACGGCATTAACCCTTTCTATACTAAAGCATCATTGACGAGTAGTTCCCATCAAGCCTGAGTTTAGTGTGCCTGTCATTTACATAATGAGGTCCCCAGAGGGTGAATTTAGTGATGCTATGCGGGTTAGCGTCACTAAATTCACCCTCTGTGGACCTCATTCTGCAAATGACAGGCACACTAAACTCAGGCTTGCAAATAACTTCATTTCCATTGTATAATCAACCAATAGATATCCTCAACTAGGAAAAGGGGTGCTCTTTATACACTAAATTCCCTGAAAGGCAAATAGACATTTGAATGCAATAAATTGATTGGCTGCTTTGTACTGACATGGTCTGAAATGCAACACATTTGAAATAAACAATGTTGCGACAGAAGATGATTTTTTATTTTAGATATGTTTTTCTTTTCTTTTTTTTCTAGGAAGGACTTTTTAGTCACCTCTCTTCTTATTATGATATTTTTTCTTTGACAGGATAATTTCAATATGAGCATAATTTAGATATTCCTCTCAGCAACAGTATGAAATATATAAATTCAATATATATAATGTACTTAGATTTTCGAGCACTACGTGGGGGTTCAATTCCATATGTAAGTAGGGCTGCAACGATTCAGACCTTCACAATGCGAATCGCGATCTTACTATCACATTGCAATGCGCATCACGATGCAAATTTTTGGCAACTTACGGCTGTGAAAACTAGATAAACCACTTAATCATTTTTAGTATGTATATTCTCATCAGTGTTCACTTCAGCATATTCATTGACGTAAATTACAAGACCTAATTAAAATGATCAAAATTCATGGCCGGGTATTAGAAGCAGACTATAATAGCTAATACAGTCCCAAGATCTGATCAGAAGGAAAGTTTTGAGTGGAAAAGTTTGGATCTCTGACTATTGATGCATTGTATCATGAACTTTAAAACGCAATGCATCGGATCACGATGAATCGTGGCAGCCCTATTTGTAAGCAATTATTTGTAAACCAATATTTTGGACATGTAAACATCCCTCTCAGTCACAGACAACAAAACAATTAAAAATTTGAGAAAGAGAAAAAAAGTAAATAAATTATTTCAACAAGAGGACTATAAAAATAATATATAGATAAATTTCTGTCACAATCAACTAACTAATTCTGTAATAATATTAAGGATCCAGATGTTCGCTGCTTCCGACTGTCGATTTCAGAACGTAGTTTGGGCCTTCTTGGCTGTGTAGAGCCATGTTGGCTGATGTAGTGTCACAGAAGATTGCAAGAATCATTTTACAGTCGGACACTGTTAAGTTTGTACTGTCTCCAATGTTTGCTTCCTTCGGAACGTAGTGTATACTTGCACCAGATGTTATGAGATCTTTCAGTATTTTATCAGCGTCAGCTCGCTGTAAGTGGGGTAGTAGATCACACACCTCTAGAATGTTACTACCTGAAGCCATACAGAAACATATGATCAGATAAGGCATTTTATTTTTTACTGCTTGGTTTACAACTTTCTTTGGCTCAATGGAGGGAGGAAACAAAAAAATAAATAAATATAAAATCTGTATATATATTTTTTTTAATTTAAATTGTCAAAAAAATAGGGTCGGGAGAACTATTATATTTGCTATATAATAATCTCCTCATCTAAAACAATCATGGGCAAATATTTTTTTTTGGATGTTTTTTAAAGCATGATACAGAGAGATGAAAAAATATTGTCATGAAATATCAGCTTCCTCCATGTTTGCGTTGACATTCAATACCATAAACATCAGCAGGAGGCTTCGCTGTTCAAACGATATTGTTGAACATTTTACGAAAACTTATAATTTTTTCTAATTTTTTTTTTATATGTCTGGATTAATATTCCCAATGGCGGAAAAAAAAAAGAAAAAAAAAAACATTTTATTTTTATTGACAAACAGCTTTTATTTGAGTCGGGAAATCCGTAAACCAAGTAATAATAAATAAAATACATAAACAATTCTCAAATATCAGCCCTGTTATTTAGCTGAGCAAAGTAAAAATACCGAGGCGATATGAAAATTCTGTCAGTCTTTTGTTTCCCCTTTCATGACGGGAGCTGCGCTGCTGCAGCATTAAAGATCCTGTGTCAGTACAAGTCAAGGTAAATATTGTTAGCCAATGTATTCTCTATATATATGCGAGGCTCCTCTGGAAGACTCGCATTTTTAAGAGATTATTATCGATCCCTTAACTAACACCATTTCCGATTGGGCAAAAGCCGCCACGTGATAGTCCTGGAAAATGTCATATTGGACTCCCGAAAGTCATATTGGACTCCCGACTGTACAATATCACTTTTTTATTGGGACTCCGTGACGTCACAAATTAACTCTATTGTGAAATTGTGATGCGGGCGCAACTCTGATGGATTTTAGCAGACGTTTCACTTCGCATTGAGTTTTTTTTTCTCACTTCCGTGTTTACTTTTCCAAATCATGCTTTCTGATGATCAAAATACAAGCTTTTTTTAGAGAATTAAGTGCCGACAAATACCAAAAATAACCACAAAAGTTTTATTTCCAAACTTTGGATAAACATACAGATGGATAATAAAAATGTCATTATACAATGTTGTGTACAGTATGAGTTTTTCTTGTACTCGTCCAGGTTGTGGTGAAAAGTCATATTGGACTCGACACTGGCGTGTCTCGTCCAATATGACTTTTCACCACAACCTGGACTCGTACAAGAAAAACACATACTGTACCAGGCTTGTCAACCGGTACCAGTACCAGTACCGGCGGTACTTGGCCGTTTCAACGGTACCGGTTCTGATACTCAGTACCGACGGTTCTCGGTACTCGCCAAAAACAGTAAATAGATCAGAATAGATCGATTAAAATTGAAGGAAACTTGCTCTTTTAAGTGTGCCGCAACTGCCGCTTGCATTATGGTATGCTACTATGTGTCAATGGATCAAGCACACGGCGGCGGATGCCGAGTCTTGAAGCTGTTATCATTTTATTCAACAATGTATATATATGTCATTGACTCAATGTGTGTTACATTATAACTTACATCGGAGGATTGCAGCCTTGCAGGTACATAAAATTTATTTCAGTTTAAATTGTCATTCACCATATATATATACCCATCTTTCCGATGTATGTATTTGAGCGCCTGAAGCCCTAAACATAAAAGTTCTAACACCTATCAGGCTGCCTAAATTATGGCACATTTTAGTTGATTGTTGTGGGTGATAAATCGAACTATTTCAGACTATACTAATGCATGTATGTCACACATTTATGTGTGGCTGCTGTGGCATATGTGCATTAGGATAGTCTGACATGGTTGTATTTGTCATCCACAACAATCACCAAAAACTGGCATAAAGTTCCATACATTACCAGTAATTACCACATTAGAATATACTCTTTTAAATGTGTGATATGTAGTGGAATAAACAATACAACACCAGTACCGGTACCCGCGGTTCCAACGCAGTACCGGTACCGACTACCTTGGTACCGGCGGTACTTTGACAAGCCTGTACTGTACACAACATTGTATAATAACTTTATAATACATTGGCACATGGTTTTGAAAAATTTCAGGAAGCTCCAGTCATCGAAGGGTAAGCGAATCCGTTGTGTTGGTCTGTTGACACGATCCGTTATCTGCGTTAAAACTGTTCACACGTATGCGAACATTGTCCTATAAACACAGAGCTTCTGATTAGTTAATGCAGCTAATAAGTTTGATATTGGAAAAAATGCAATATTGCAAATCAATCTATCTGTAATAAATTAATTCTACAAAAAATATCAAACCTGTCAAATCCCAACAACTAACGCTTTATTGTCATTAAAACAAGTTGATTTTCCTTCGCTTCTCGAAGACAGCTGCCATCATTCATCAATTGAAAGCAAGAAACATCATGACGCATGCCATATAATGTATGCGTTACGCCTTACGTTGCATTGAAAATAGAATCTCCATGTTGCGTGCGTTCCATATACAACGAACAGACACAGCGAAGATCTGTAAATATCTCAGTGTTATTGTCCGCAGCATACAGACCAACACAAAGTACTCACATTAACACTACTTTAGTAAAAAAATATTTCTGGCTTCAGCAGTTTTTTATCCTTGGCAAATTCCTACTTTTTAACAGGGCTGCAACAATATCTCATGAACAATAGGCAAACCACCAATCTAGTTTAATTTGTCACCGTTATCAAAAAACATTGTGAATCAACTTAACTTCACGCATGAAGATAAAATTCAAGTTTTATTCTGACAGTCAAGTCTGAGTTTAGTGTGTCTGTCATTTGCAGAATGAGGTCTCCAGAGGGTAAATTTAGTGAAACTATCCTGCACAACGGGCTAGCATCATCAAATTCACCCTCTGGGAACCTCATTCTACTTTGGCCTCAACTGTTAGGATCAGATTGAAGTTCCCCAGTTTAAATTGGTGATGTTCACCCATTAGTCACCTCAATTATGCATTTAACTTCTGCAAATTAGGGGATATAGAAACATCCCAGATTGGAAAAAGAAACTAAAAACAATGTTAATTTGAGAAAATAGTTACTTCCCAGAAGATGAGGCCTAAGCAGAATGAGGTCCCCATAGGGTAAATTTGGTGATGCTAGCCTGCTGTCTGGGGTAGCATCACTAAATTCACCCTCTGGGGACCTCATTCTGTAAATGACAGACACATTAAATTCAGGCTTGCTGACAATGGGGAATTATTTTTGTGAGCGAATCTGAGCTGTTTATTTATACAGGAAATTATATGTTTCTTTGAATTCACAGAAATTATGTTTCTTTCAATAACTATAAACAATCTGCAGCGTTAACTTTGAGAAGAAACATTTGTACCTATCTGACTGACATCAGATTCGCTGCTGGTCTGAGAGATTATTGACGTATCCTTGGTGATAGGTTTCGTTTTCTTCCCCTTACCTATGCTAACCGGTTTTCCAGCTCTCACAAAGCTTGCTCTGGAAAAACAAGTGGAACTAGATGAGAAAATAGTAGTAAGAATATAGACGATATTAGATCATGTCCAAGTCTTGAGTTTATTGTGCCTGTCATTTGCAGAATGAGGTCCCCAGAGGGTGAATTTAGTGACGCTATCCCACACAGCGGGCTAGAATCACCAAATTCACCCTCTGGGGACCTCATTCCCCTTAGGCTTCAACTTCTCTGGAAAGTTTCTTTATTATCAAATTTTTAAAGAAACTTCTTCACAAAGATTAAATTTCTTTTTTAGTTTAGTTTCTCTATATCCTATATCCCCAAATTGGCAGGCAACACATTGCATAATCAAGGATAAAAATGGGTGTACATCACAATATTCACCATTTGGGAACTTCAATCTGAGTCTATGTCTCCCATAGCAGATGAGGCCATGCAGAATGAGGTCCCCAGAGGGTGAATTTGGTGATGCTAGCCCGCTATGGGGATAGCATCACTAAATTCACCCTCTGGGGACCTCATTCTGCAAATGACAGACACACTATAATCAGGCTTGGTGGTAGGGGCAGTTATTGCCCTCCACCTTCTTTAAAATATATATTGTTCAGGTTGATTACTGGTTGTATTTAATAATAAACAGCCCATTTGAATCTGAACTAGTGTTATGTTGTCAATGAACAATCTTATCCTTTGAGTGCCTCCCTCTAGTCCTTGTATATAGGCATTATCAGAAGAATCTGAATAACATAAAACGTTTTCATAGTAATTATCATATTAACCCTTTACCCAACAGAACGGCCCTGTGCCAATGCATTCTCTTATATATGCGAGTCGACCATAGGTCGCCTCGCATATATAAGAGAATGCATTGGCTTAACACATTAAAAATTATAAAATTGTTAAAGAATGTAAGAAAAAATGGTAAAAAGTGTTAAAAAAAGATTTTTTTTAGGCCAATGCATTCTCTTATATATGCGAGTCGACCTATGGTCGACTCGCATATATAAGAGAATGCATTGGCACAGGGCATAACTGTAACTATCACAATGTGGTCAAGGAGCCGGTTCCAATGATATCCATATTTGTATGGTTCTATTGAGACAGACCGAAGATATTTTAAGCTTTATTTGGCTTTATTTGGCCGGTTTGTTGGGTAAAGGGTTAAACGCCTTTAGCATACAGCTTTCAGAAATGAGTTTCTTTCAATATTTCAATTTCACACAACAAAATAAAAATTTCCAGTTTGACCTAAAATATTTTGTGAAACGTACCTGCATCTGTGCTGTAGCTGCTGGGTGGCTTGAGTCACCTGCTGCCCGTGCCCTTGTGGATATGGCGTAACCTGTATGGCTGGGCGGAAAACTGACTGTCCTGCAAGTATCAAGTTTTGTTACTTTCGGTATCCAAAATGTTTATTAATTTCCCAGGAAAAATCTATCCTGTAGAGTTATTATTTGGGTCTGTATGTTTATTAAATGTTGTCCACCAACAAAATAATATTACCAGTCATCAGAATTGAATTGTAAAATGTTTGGGAATGATAATTATTCAATACATGTTTTTCCTAAAAAGTATATTAGTATATTTACTAGTAGAGAGGAATTCACATGTATTAGTATGTTTATGCTCTTCAGGAAAACAATTGTGATTGGGAGACTCGCATATATAAGAGAATGCACTGGCACAGAATCTTTAATGCTGCACCAGCGCAGCTCCCGTCAAGAACCTCAGGGATGGTTAAAGACATTATGTACTTGATCGGGTGCGTGGAACTGATAAGTTAGTATCCAGGCGCTGTGCCAACTTGAGGAATGTAAAATTCTACTAACATCGCCGGAAATCTGAAGCAAATCGACTGTACCACTCCATAGAAAACATCGTCTGAACTACGCTCAAATGTAAATATTTACTACTCGATTCTGGACGCATCTGTTGGCGATAAACTAACGAAAAAGATTTCGCCATCGAGAGTCACTGCATTTAATTAATATATAAGAAAGACGGTGTGTTGTTGTCAATTTGGATATAATATTTGTAAAAATTACTACTTTGAACAAGAGTATTCTCCATTTATATTTGATCACCCTACGGGAGTGTTTCACATCACTTTAAATTGCTATTGCCTTACAGAATAAATACATGTGCATTACACTGTGCAGGAGGCAGATTTAGAATAAATACATATCGCAGGAGGCGAATTTAGAATATTTATCATCCTGCCCTGGGTAACTTCTGCCAATTGAAACATGGGTAGGACAGAAACCAAAGCTAAACACAGACTCGGTATGAGTGTTCATTGATTCAGTGAGCGTGAAAGCAGTATCACTGAGTGACCTTCAATATACAACGAAAATGTCAATATCCCATAATTTTACTGACAGTAACAGTCATTTACTTGCAGTATACCTTTGGAATCTAATCATCTATTGGCTGTCACCAGTGTCCAGACAGGTGCTCTATATATTTTTAGAGATGACGTAAACAAAACACAAGCAGGTTTATGCAAGTATTTTGACACTATTTATTGGTAACGCAACATTTATGTTTAAGCAACTATTTTTGCTTTTAAATGGTTAAGTTTAAAGATTCTCAGCATATAGTATAGATAACCAAAACAAACACTGCCAAATAAGACCTAGATCAAATTCTTCAGTTTACAGAATATATACATACTGTGTTATACGCTTACCGTATTATCGCGGGTATAAGCCCAGGGGGCCTAGGGAATAAATAGCTTGAAAAGGCATGGGTGGTCTTATACCCCGGAAAAAATTGAGAAAATATGGCGTTGGACGATGGATGAGTAAGTATATTTAGCGTAAGTATATCGAACATATCTCATTTCTGCATTTCGAGGTACCGGTATAAGTAAACGTAACTTTACCAGAAAGCTGGGATTTCCCCACATCTAGTTTCGGTTTCGCACGTGGTCGATACAGAATTAACGTTGAATTGGAAATCTTACACAGAAAATATGCACAGAAACGAACAGTCAAAATAACACATGTGATACATAACACAGTATAAGAATATATATATATGCCTAGAAACGTATGTAAAACTTTGTCTAGATAAATTATTTGGGAATTACAATGGGGATTTATATTCCGATAATCGTTTCGTAAACGGAGTCCTGCAATCCGTAAAATATTTAGTTTCTGTTGACATTAAAACAAGAATGTTGTGCTTCATATGTCAATCAATGGAAAGTGGGCGTTAAATTTAACTGAGAAATCCAATCGCTATTCAGAATGAGAAAACAATACAGCTTATGAGGTTACATAACTTACATTGTGTACATCAATGCATGAATCCCGCATCTATAGTCTATAGTAGTCTATAGTTTATATCAATGTTCAGACTTAATCCAATCAGGAAACTAATAAACCCGACGCTTTATTCGTGATCCGTTGTCCACATAGAGGATGTTACAATAGCGACTAATTGCATGTTTGACAAAAGCCAGTGAGTGTGATTATTTAACACTAACAGTACTGACAAAAGAGTTGTATTTCTGCTAAAAAGCACGTGTTTTAATAAATAGAGTTATCGCTCCTAAACTGTTTATACTGTAACGTGAACAAAATGCAGGTTAAAAATGTTAATGTCAATAACCTTTATTTTGGTTTCGAGTACATTACGTTTATAGTTTGGAAGACATTGTTTTTCAATGACAAGTTCCCCTTCTGCTTCATTTTATACCCACTGTGTGTTTAAATAACCAGGAAGCCAGTTCTCTGTGTTTGGTTACATGAAGGAACATATCGACGTTGTCACTGAACGCGAAAAATATGTTTTTACAGTACTGTAGTTGGACAGACACGCAAAGCGCACAGCCGCGCATGGCTTTTGAACTTGAAGCTACATAATTATATACGCTGTTAGCGACTCGGTTCATTTGTATTTGATGTCTGTTAATGATTTGTTTCCCCGGGAAGTATAATTTAATAATCAAATAAGATTTTAGGATTCACTTTATTTTATTTTATTGAATATTCTCACTTGAATACGAATTATAATATTCCGTTGTGAATATAAATATTATATTTCTCGAGTTCGTCAATCTTTTTTTCTGTCTACAAGCTGATTACAAATACTTACTTACCACCGCTGAAATTGAACAAAATTTGGGATGGGCCTAAACTCGAATATACCCTTTTGCATGGAATAAACCCGTTTGGAGGGGTTATGGTTAGGGCCTAGGGAGGGGGTGGTCTTATACCCCGGAAAACTTACTTCTAGTGAAAATACTGGGGTGGTCTTATGCCCGAAAGTGGGCTTATAACCGCGAGAATACGGTAATCGAGGTTCCAAGGTGTAATAGAACCAGATACTATGACCCCCATATATACCAAATTTACATAAATAATTTCTATATAAATACGTGCCTACTCACAAATAAATATTAAATACATATATCTGCCTCCCTCGTCACTTTGAAAAAAAACGAACTAATAATTTTATATGACCCAAAAAAGACCTGCATAAAACTCTTCAGTTTACAGAATAGATACATACCTGCGTTATACGGTGCAGGAGGCCGAATCATAGGTCCTACAGGATGCGACGGAGAAACTCCCACCTGGTATCCTACGAAATTTGATCCTATTTCACCTTCATCAGGTCTCAACACTCTCTGATCTGACGGCACATTTTTCGAATTAATCGCTCCAGGTCCATGAAGAGGCACAACAGTTTGTGAAGCCGCCAACGGAACATTAATTTGCATATTCGGACGTACGACCTGGAAAGCCTGCGTAGGCGTGTGATGTTGTACTGAAGGATAAACCAGTTGCGGACTAGGAGTTCGATATTGCTGTGCGGCGGCAGCGAACTGGGGATAGGTCTGATAGGACACAAATTGTGAGTTTGTGGCCGACGGCGGAGTGATGGCCTGTGGAACAACAGGGTTCGAACTATTAACATTTATTCCCTGTATAGGGGGCGTCGTTGCTTGGAAAACAGTTTGTCCACCACATCCATAAAGAACTTGTGGATTGCTTTGAACGGGATGTGGTTGTGGCTGTTGTGGTTGCTGGGCCACCGGAGGCATAGGCTGAGTTTGTACTCCGAACGAATTTGGATTAACACCTACTTGGTAACTTGAAAAACCCTGAATTTCAGCCTCAGATTGTGAAGCTGACATATGTGAAGTTTGTAAGCTTGTCCCGAATGATTCAGAGGAATGTGACGTCACCGGTACCTGGTACGGGTTAGGGTAACACGTCACGTTCGATGCTGCATAGGGTGGCTGCGAAAACTGTCCCGTATTTGGTGGCACCGGTTGGCCTTGACCTTGAGATTCCACAGGACTAGTAACCTGACCTTGCGGCGGATTTCCATAATGATAAATATATCGTACATGCTGCTGCCCGGGAACACCTTGTATATAACTTCCCTGTAAAAGAAATAATTAGATTAATCGATTTGCACCTCAACGGAATCTCCCATTCAGTTTTCAATGTATACATTGAAACAAGGCTCAAAATAAGTGGCCGGTCAAGGTCATTGTCCAATGACAAATAGCTTATGTCCAGCACACATCTGTATCTGCCGGACATTTTGTCCAAAGCAAATTTTTAAACAATCTATCTTTTTAGGTTTGTCCAAGGAGCCACTACTGGCCAAATCGAACATTGAGTGTAAAAAATAGTTCTTTTTTAATTTTACATCAATTCAGAGTGAATATAATTATGTCGTTTGTGAATTGCATGTGTATTTATTAATCAATGTAAAGTTTTTTAACTTTTGAAAACAATAATAACATGGGTTTTTCCTGTGTGACGATTGGATGCTCACTAAAATGTGTGCATCATTGACAAATAAAAAGTCGATTGGAAATTTAAATACTGTCTCATACAGTACATCTGAATTTTGACAGGCACCATTTTGAAATGACCAACACCATCCATTTGGTACCTGTCATTTTGACAGTCAGTGAAAGAAAAAAAAATTAATTTTGAGCCTTGCATTGGAACATATTCTGGGATCTCGAAATTGAATAAAATGGTGCTTGGCCACTTTCCCGCGAAAAAAGTAAAAAATTTTGGTGGGCTTTTTAAGAAGCATATAAAACAAGAGGTGTGCACTCGAGTGCTAGCATACCCCCACCGTGGCAAATTCAACCCGCATTATCCGTAAACTCAACCAAAAAGATTTTTAACTTTAAAGAAAAATTCGGACTAATAATATCGATATGGTGTCACAAGAAGCTTGTACAGAAAAAATTATTCAAATCGGTTCATATTTGTTAAAGTTATTAAGTCAGACAGAATTTTTAAAGTCAAAATAAGTCGAAAATGAGGTGTAATATTACGAAAAACAGTCTGAGCCAATCTCTAGCTGCAACATGTAGAGAGGGTATTGTGAGAAGTATGTATACCAAAAATTATTGAAATCGGTTCATATTTGTTAAAGTTATTAAGTCGGACAGAATTTTCTAAGTCAAATTAAGTCGAAAAAGAGGCGTAACTTGAAAAAAAAAAGTCAGACCGAACCGCAATTAGCATCATGCGGAGAGACCATCCTAAGGAGATTGCATACAAAAAATTATTGAAATCGGTTCATAGTTGTTCAAGTTATGAGGTCGGATGGACGGACGGACGGACGGATGCCCAAACGGACGGAGAAAGTGTGACGGACGGACAGACGCAGTCAATCCAGTATACCCCCCATTTTCTTTGAACGTGGGGGTATAATTAATATTCAAGTTATCATCTGGTTACAAACAATATAATAAGCAAATTCTAAGTAGAAGAGGGGCATAACTCCTCCAGAAATGGTCGGACCAGACTAAAATTCTAACTTGATCAGGACTTTCTCATATGAAAGCCACATACCAAGTTCAATGAAGTTCTGTTGAATACTATTCAAGTTATCATCCAGACAACAATATAATAAGAAAACTTAAATTGCAAAGGGCATAACTGATAGAAATGATACAATTCTGTAGAATAATATTCCAGTTGTCATTTGTAAAACAAACAATTTTGACAAATGGACAAACGGATGGACAGACACCGCTCATTTCTAAAACCCACGGAAAGTTTGTTTTCTGGGGACAAATAGAGGAATAAGCAATATGAATATTTAGACAAAACATATCATGCGGGATAAGTAAATTTTGAGCAGCTTAGGCCATGTTTACTACTGTTGAAAAGGAATAATATGCTGGGGGAAAAAGAAAATTGAGCTAGCTTTTGACGATTTTTACAACTGCCTTACATGTATATATATGCTTGGGGAAAAGTTAATTTTGGACCATCTTAGACCTATTTTACTACTGCCTTACAGATATCATTTTCCAGGGGAACAATATATTTTGGGCCAGCTTAAGACTCATTTTACTATTGTTTCACAGGTATATTCTGGGGGGGGGGGGGGGGGGGGAATAAATTTTGGGCCGGTTTAGACCCTCGTTACTACTGTCTTACAGGTATTATATGCTGAGGCATTGCAGCAGAGGTCGGCTGATAAACAGGCATGACGGAGTGAGTTGGTCTGACTAAGTAAGGTTGCTGTTGCGGATGAGCTTGATTAAACTCCATCTGTTGTTGTTGTTGTTGCTGTTGTTGTTGCTGTTGTTGTTGCTGTTGTTGCTGTGGAGGTGGTGCGGTGTCAGTTGGCTGAATTGACATCTGTGACATGGGGTGGCTGAGATCTGTCTGCTGGGGCGTCTCCTAAAGAGGAAAAACATAATTTTATATCGAGTCTGCAACTATAAGAAAAGTTAGCCGTAACAATAAGATACATTTTAACCCTTTACCCAACAGAAGGGCCCTGTGCCAATGCATTCTCTTATATATGCGAGTCGACCATAGGTCGACTCGCATATATAAGAGAATGCATTGGCTTAACACATTAAAAATTATAAAATTGTTAAAGAATGTTAGAAAAAATGGTAAAAAGTGTTAAAAAAAGATTTTTTTTAGGCCAATGCATTCTCTTATATATGCGAGGCGACCTATGGTCGCCTCGCATATATAAGAGAATGCATTGGCACAGGGCATAACTGTAACCATCACAATGTGGTCAATGAGCCGGTTCCAATGATACCCATATTTGTATGGTTCTATTGAGACAGACCGAAGATATTTTAGGCTGTTGAAGCTTTATTTGACCGGTTTTGGCCGGTTTGTTGGGTAAAGGGTTAATACTGTTGACGCAATGCTGAAATGTACAAAACATCAGTAATTCTCATGATTAGACTATTGGTATTTTTTTTATTGACCATCAATGCACATTGATACAACACTCATGACATTAATGATACAGATGACAATACATTTTATTGACACTAGTGGTCACTCAATCTACTCAATCCGACCAAAGGTATGACCTGTAGCCCGTGCCATAGGATTTAGTGATGCAAAGAGTAAAATCCAAGATGGCTGCCGGCGGCCATGTTTTATGGCCGAATGATCCCAAACTGACTCGTTCCCATCTACATGTCATTGTTAACAGCCATGACAAATTTCATTATGATCCGAACAAAGGTACGACCTGTAGCCCATGCCAAACAATTTAGTCATGCAAAGAGTAAAATCCTAGATGCCATGTTTTATGGCTGACCGACCCCCAAAATTACTCGTTCCCATATTAACATCCATGACAAATTTCATGATGATCAGACAAACAGTAGGACCTGTAGTCCATGCTAATGGATTGAATTTTGAAATCCAAGATGGCCACTGGCGGCCATGTTTTTTTTCTTCTGAATGACCCCAAAATGACTCGTTCCCATCTACATGTCAACAGCTATGACAAATTTTATAATGATCCGACCAAAGGTACGACCTGTAGCCCGTGCTAAAGTTAATTGTTGATGAATCATGCACACACGCATGCACAACGGATACCAAGCCATGGCAATAGCTCAAACTTTACATTGGACGATTTTATAACAATTTGGATCTCACCGTAATTGTTAACAGCATAACACGAAAATATGAAACTGTACCACAGAAATTAGTTATGTTTCAAATATCGAATAGGAGCTAGATAAAATGGTGTATGTGTGGGTATTCAACAAAAGATCAATGGCAACGATAAATATCAGGTATATTGTCACCACAGGCTGTCTAAACACCCCTAATTTATTGGTAAAATGTGTTGAATATTTTGATCTGCGGTCAGCAGGAAGTTGCATATTGAAATATCAATCGAAAAGTCGTAAAACACTAATTAACCCTTTACCCAACAAACCGGCCAAATAAAGCTTCAACAGCCTAAAATATCTTCGGTCTGTCTCAATAGAACCATACAAATATGGATATCATTGGAACCGGCTTCTTGACCACATTGTGATAGTTACAGTTATGCCCTGTGCCAATGCATTCTCTTATATATGCGAGTCGACCATAGGTCGCCTCGCATATATAAGAGAATGCATTGGCCTAAAAAAAATCTTTTTTTACCATTTTTTCTTACATTCTTTAACAATTTTATAATTTTTAATGTGTTAAGCCAATGCATTCTCTTATATATGCGAGGCGACCTATGGTCGACTCGCATATATAAGAGAATGCATTGGCACAGGGCCCTTCTGTTGGGTAAAGGGCTAAGGAAAGCAACCCAAAACTAATATAAAACTAAGTTTGACAATCGGTGCATATTGGCCATGTTTTTTAAAAAGTTTTATTGTCTATCATCCATTGCGGTACATATACAGTCTAATTAGTCAGCGGAATAAGTGAACCAAGACTTTCTATGATAGTTTGGAAGATCACTTTATCTTTTCATACTGACTGTATTTACGCTCCATATTTTTATATGAATCGGATATCTGGTGTTGTTAAAATTATCAACATTCTAGATAATCCCTATATGATGTAAAAGGTCATATAAATATTTCATTCTTTATATCAGATTAAATTAGTTTATATCCATTACAAAGTTCTCCCTACATTTTCTGAACGTGGGAAGGTATAATAACCCATGCTTACTATGCCAGTCTATGGGAAGAAAAAAATCAAAAATCAAAATAAAACCCTTGGGCCTGCGTTGATTTAAAAAAAAAATTGCCTGAGAATCAAAATACCTTTTTTTCTGGCCCAATATAAAATGTTTTGACAAGGCTTCTTACAAGAACGTTTCAGTGACGTGGAAGGTGCTTATTAACACAGAATTTGTATTTATTTGGCCTTAGTGATGCTAAACTAACCATGCTCATGTTGTGGTATTCATCTTTGGGTTGAGATTCTGTATGCTGGACCATGCTCACCATGCTAACGTTGGAATATTCCTGTTTTGGCTGGGACTCTGTAGGCTGGTCGTAACCAGGGATTGGTGTGTTCGGGTTATATAGATACACTGAACCATTCAGGATTACATACAGGCTGACCTGGCAAAAGATAGCAAAATTTTAAGGAATCAAACCAAATGGAATTGTTCAATATTTGTTGCTAAGTGCCACCCGCAGATGCTGTGATTAAAATCTTAAGTGGGGAAAATTGCAGGTGGAGAAAAGTGGCTTGACACATAGAAATTTGACTTTGGAGCGATCGAGTTTCGAGATTGACAATTTACATGCTAGCACGTG